>CM031244.1:577389340-577839340 GCA_018340775.1 Taxus wallichiana var. yunnanensis | reverse complement strand
GGAGCTGGATGTGCAAGCCCCCCTGCAAAGAGATCAATGGGCTAGTGCTCCTTGCACTTTGGCATTGGAACTTTGTGGAAAGCGGGGAAGGATACCTACCCTTCTAAGGAGTGTTTGTCTAAGAGGGTGTCATGAGATTTGTAAGAGTTGGTAGACCAAGCGCATTGTCATAATGTTCTCCCTGGGGAGGCATTTTAAGAAACTGTATCTCTATTAATCATGGTGGTTGGGTCCCCTCACCATTATGCATGAATATACAGTGGTGGGGGTTCCTACCACCATTCCCCACCTCATGGAGCGCAAAGAGATGGGTGGGACTCTGGAAAAGTTCCTAGGTTGGCTCTTGTTATTTCTCCTACTAGACAGAATGAAGAAAAAGATGAAGAAGTTTCTTTAGGCAAACCGACCCTTCCAAATGGATAAAGATCTTCCTGATAGTAAATTGGAGGACTAGGGGCCATCACCACCCCATATTTTATGTTTTGTTGTTGCCTACTTTTATATGGTTTTCTTGTTGCCTTTGTGGCATTTGTTGTTAAGTTTATTATTTCCCTTTGGGCTTGATACTTTATTCTCCTATAGTTTGTCCTTAGTTTAATCATGGGTGTGCCCTTTACCACCCATTTTTTTGTGGCTATCCTTCTTGTAATATTTTATATTAAGATATAGACTATTTCATAAAAAAACCCTTGGTCTAAGAGCATCTAAGAGAAAATGAATAATATATTGTAAAAAAATAATGAATACATACCAATTAAGGTTTACCTCACATACCAAAGATAGTAATGTTACTCGACGTGTTATTACATCAACTATAGTAAGTAAAGCAATAAAAAAATCTTGTTTAATTAGAAAAACAAGTAGTGCACTAAAAATAAATAGGAAAACACTATACAAATCTCTCGAGCATTGTGAAAGAATTGAAGATACAAATAAAAATGAATTATGGGAATTCTTTGGTAGACTACCATGAAAAGACAAAGACATAGTTGATGAGTTAAAATTAATTTTTTAGAATTTTGGAAAAATAATACAAGGGTTTCACCTAATGAAAAAGATGTTTTAAAAAGAAGAATTGGTTCTAGAAACCGTGAATCACATCCTAAACATTTTTTGGATATGACACAAACACAATTTTTAATAATTTTAAAGAGACTCATCCCGAAATACAAATTAGTCAAAGGTATTTTGAAATGTCAAAACCTTTTTATGTTAAAATAAATCACTCATGGACTACTTGTTATAGGATCCATATTGAATTTGCTATGCATTATGATATTTTCTAGCATATATGTGTTAATTTGCATATTGAGAATATTTTACAAGATTGTATGATAAATGTTCCACCTAAATCAAAAGAGAGTTCATCTCAAGTGTTTTTTGTACAAGAGAATAAGGACAATTTTTTTATAAGAAATCATGTTTAGAAGGAACTTGTGATAGTTGTGGTGGTTTGCAACATTTATAAAGATGTATACACATAGAGAATACACATGTAATCGGAAATGAACTAGTTAGTTTTGGAAAATACAAGTTAGTGACATACACTTCAAAAGATGGTAATGAAGCCAAGAGGTGTGAATTAGTGAGTAAAGAAATAAGTGTATCAAATTTTATCACTATATTTCGAGAGAAACTAGTGTATGAGTATGCACGAGATAAATAGAGAGCTTGATGGTTAGATGAGTAATTTAGGTTATGTAAGGACACATTTCCTCTTGGTACCATTGTTCCAGTTGTTGATTTTGTAGAGAACTATACTCTACAACCACAAAATGAAGTGCAATCGCAATACTACAACTCTATTCAAGTTTCCATATTTGTACATATAGTATTCACTCATGCTCTTGACAATACAGAGGAGAGAGAGATTTTGAGGGATTACCATTTCTATATTAAATATAACCTTGGAAATTCATTAGATTTTGTGCAAGGTTGTTTCAAGATCTTCTATGGCAATTTGAATAACATAAACATCATATTTGATAAACACATCATATGGTCAAATAATTGTACATCACAATTCAAGAATGCATGAATGTTCTATTAGTTGAGCAAGATGCATAGGATAAGTGGTGTTCAAAATTTTTAGAATTTCACTGAGGCCAGACATGGAAAAGGAGAACATGATGGTGCAGGAGAATGTGTTAAAAGAGCCTTAGTAGAAGAGACGAATTGAAGTACAAAGGTGGTGTGAAGTTGATCGATGCAAAATCCATTGTGGAATGGTGTAACTCAACAATGGGTCCAGGTAATGAGGGTAAGTCTATAGTTCAAGGTTTTTTTTGTTGGTAGAAGAAGCTAATTTTGTAAAATATGAAGATTGTTGTACACTAATGGGATCTAGTGAGTTACACTCTTTTAGAAGTTCAAATGCAGGTTCATGGACTATTTATACAAGGAAAATGGCATGCTTTTTCTCTTCATGTACGTATTCATTTTGGGATGAATGTGAGTCAAAAGAGTGGGTTGATGAATGGTGTTGTAGACAATTATATCCACTCAACACCTATTAACCTCCATGAGCTCTATAACTCACAATGAGAGAAGCATAAATTGACTTTGACCATATATTAGATCTAGTGCAACTAGGTAAATTATATATTTGCATTATTTTGTAAAAATTATAGTATTTCTCTATGAATCAATTATTAAAACTAACGATTTTGTGTATAATGTGATGTAGGTCATGTTTTTGCGGTTGTTGTAGAAGAAAATAATAAAGAAAGAACATCTTATTATTTGTGTCATGTGTTGAGGCAAAAAATAAATTGATAGCCCCAATCATAGATGGAGAAGGCCTAGAATATCCTACAAGGTCTGTGGTTATTACTAGAACATGGCTAAGAAGATACCAAATGAAGAAATCCAATGTGTGGTTATTTGAGGAATTTGAAATTCATACGAATATTCTTCAATATTCTCACCGAAGTTTTTTCATATAATGTTCAATTGATTAAATATCGAGGTAGACCACACAATAAGGTCTCGATGAAAAGTTCATGAGAGTCGACCATGAAGCAATACTTGACACCTTAAAAATTAGATCGGACCCGGATGCTTGACTGGATTGAATTTGTACAAATGAAGACACACAAAACTTCCTTGAGCTGCCGAGTGGGTACTTTATCAAGTCAAATGTATGTTCAATTAAGATTATATATGTACATCTACATGAATTTAATTTGAATATTTACTTTAATGATTTTGTTTTTAAATATGTGTCACTTTTAAAAGTTTATTTAATTCTTTACTAACATGTTTTTTTAATATTAGAATTTTTTTTTTTTTGAAAGGGACTATACCCTTGTACAACAAGGCTTAATAGCCATATTTTGCAAAATTAACATACCAAAAGAGATCAAAATCAAGATTTAGCAAATAATCCCAACAACAGAAAACATTACGCCAAGATCACCGCCTAAAACCAAAAACCCTACGGCTAAAAGTAGCTAATAAACAACAACCGCACAACAAACAAAAGCAACACAATAGCAAAGACAACAAGGCCAACATCGTAGATATAGTTGTGATATCACATAATAGAACAAGACTCATGTCTTTTACGAGTAAATGGAGGTTTTAGATTGGGCATATCCCTTATTTTATATATCTACACCCTTCCATTCCTCCTTTCCTTCTTCCACTAGGATTAGAAGAACAACTTCAAGTTAATTGATAGGTATGTGGCCCTCATCAAGGGGCTTCAAATCACAATCTATCACTGAAACAACATGACGAGGAGATGAATCTTGAGGTTTTTGATATCCATATATCACCCCTTAGGAAAAATATTGGATCAGCCACGACCCCGCATAGAGACAACCCGAGAAAACTCATTCAGATATTGTAAATAGGTTGCAGAAGGACTTGACAATGGAGTGGCGGGGGCTGAGAAAGATTAAATGACCCTATGCAAAAAGAAACGACTCTATCGAGCCATTTCCATGTCTTAAATCCATTTTTCAAGTTACAGGTAGACTCAACAATGGAATAGCAGGGTCAGAAAAGAAGGGGCAATGCCACAGAGGAACCAGGAGCAAGAAAGGGAAAAAATGGTGAAGTTTTGAAGTTTTTCGGGCTCGAAACCATTCAGGAAAGAGTCTAAAATTGACTAAGTATGGAAGAGCCAGTGGAGAGAGCCACATTTCCTAATGATGCTTCTCCAAAGATGAATCAAATGGTCAACCTTGTCAAAAGGTAGATAAGGTGGGTCTAAAAAATTGGTGAGTATAAAGTGCAAGTAGAGGTTGCCCAGTGTCGGTAGGTGCATCTCCTAGAGCTAGTCCAAAGGCAAAGACCCAAATGAGCGCGAGATCTCCACATGGCCCAGAGTCCAAAAGATAAAAAGAATCGTTTAAAATTCCCACAGACCTGCAGAGGCTACCAAGTGTCAACTCGACACTCCTTCAAAGGAAAATTTTGAATTGGGCTTTCAAGCGAGTGCCACATCTCCATGTGTCCAGTCTCAAAAAGGAGCAGAGTTGATTGAATAGTCAATGCATGGGGAAGATCGACGGAGAGTTCCAAGTGTCCAAACGGTGCTAATTCAAGGATCGAATTTAGAGAGGGTTTCCAAACGAGGGTTAGACTACCACATGCCCCAGCTCAAAAGATATGACCCCGCCAAGCAAAAGACTTAGCCAAAAACATAGAAATTGGGTAGGCAACATAGGAAATGCCACGTGGTAAGCCTAAACTACTAGTGCTAAAGCATGCCATTGGGGGGGAAGTTGGTTTTTTGCCCTTTTTATTCCAAAGGTGTAAAAGCTGCAAAATGGGCCGCAACTCCACCCACGGAAAAATTCGGTGTTTGAGAACTAGTCAAGAACAAAGCGAGGAGTCGGAGGAAAAGGTGAAATTTTTCCTTTTTCAAAAAGGCATATAGATAAAATTGAAGTGCGTCTCCCACCAACAAAAGGGTGTCATGTGCCCCAAAGAAAAAAGGAGACCCATTTTTCAAATTGTTTTCCCGCCCATTTGTACAGACCCAACACAAACTTCAAAGGGGCATATCTTTCGACTCATGGCTCAAAATATTGCAAATCTTATACCGATGGAAGCATCTCAATTCTCTCTATGCCATGGAAAGATAAAAAATCATTTTTAGGCCTTGGTAGGTGAAAAATGGAGAAACATCTTCGGGCCTTTAATGCAGGATCTTCTTGCCTCAACAACCAGATCGGATTCAATATGCTCCGCCATTTCTTCCTCCTTCGAGGCGCTGAATAAGGATTTGATGCAGTCAAGACAGATTTGGAACATATTTTATGGGAGACATTAAATAGTGGTGGTTGAGCTTGGATCTATTTTTCGCTTCTATTTTTTTCTCCCGTCTCAGTATTGAATCTATAAATACAGCTCGGGACTTGTTGTAAAGGGTTGGACATTCTTCCGTCTTGCAAGATCCCCTTTTCTTCGATAAAGGAACTCATCGGGTTTTTAGACCTTCCATTATATTGTAATTTGTTTCCTTCCTCTTAGCCACTTTATAATGCATTGTATCAATCTACGTGAGCAATAAAACACGTATGTGATCGATTCTAGATCCTTTCTTGTCTATTTTTTTTTCATCTGGTATTTCTTTATAAATATGGTTATCTATGCTTGGTTGTTGTATGCATTTTTTTGGTTTATGTCTATTAGAAAAATGAATGTTCATCATTCCTTTGGTGCATCACCTTCTAGTTTATTTTGATTTCTCGCATCCCTTCTATCCCTATCTCCTTGGCAAATTTTAGATTAAGTATAGAGATAGATCCTCTGTAAGTTCTCACATATGCACCTAAACAGAGGAATAGGAACCAACCTTTAATCCGGAGAGATTTTCCATTTTGTAAGGTCCCACACCTTGGGGAAAGTTTAATGTTATGCAGATCACACCAAATGACTCTACCTTAGAAAAGAAGATCTATAGAACTCATTTAGGGTGCTTGTGATTTTGCACTTATAGTTTTGGCATACCCGGTGGGACAAAGAAGTCTCCAACTTTATTACATAGTAAAGTTGATGTGCACTTGTTATGACTCTAGCTTTAAGAAGCTTTTAAGAACTACACATCTAGCGACTCCAAAAGGAACAAAATCCATTGGTTTCAGCAGTCTAAGTTTCCTAATTTTATGAGAAGAATAGAAAAATAGTCAAGAGCTAGAGAGGAGGGATTATTTGTCTATCTAGACTTGCCCTCGGATAGAGGGAGAAGAGAAAGAAGAGCCTAGAGGTCTCTATCTCCACCAAACAGAGCCTTATCAACCCCTCCTCCTAGTAGGTCATTCTTTCAATCAAGAAGGGTACTCAAGCTGATCAGAATGGCTTAGCCAAATCCTTATGTCAATTTCACTGGCAACAACCCACTCGCTGCGAATGTAAAAATCCGGTCCGATAGTAATATTAAAGAGTATACCATATTTCACTAGGGAAAACTAGACCTCTCCCGGTGACCATGTCCAAGACATTGCAAACGTCTGTATAATCTACAAGATCCATGAGATTGATATTGTAGTTAAGTTGGTAGCATCTTCTCTCAAAGGTAAAGCTTCACAATGGTTCGGGAGTCTTCAAGCAAGGTGCTCTATTCAAAATTGGAACTAGTTTGGAGAAAAGGGTGATAACTTATCTTTGTTAGAGTAATCGACAACAATCAAGAGAGCCCCGAATGAGAAACCGAAAAATTTCAACCTCATATTTCAACAGACTTGGGACAAGATTCCAATAGAAGTAAAGCGCACTAATGAAGGTGCCTTCCTATAGTTTCTTAGAGCTTTAAATTCATATATTTCTTTGATGATTTAGTCAATGGGAGGGAAAACATTTCGTAGCCTATAGCCTTTCCATAGGAACCGAGAACCATTTGATTTAGGTGGCAAACTTACCCTAGGCCATCCATGCCTCTTTACCCAGAGTTAAGAAACCTATGTACCACCCAAACACCCATATTAGCTCCTATACCCACCCCCAGGAGTCAAAGTTGAGTTCAAGCCTCCACTTAATCATCTAACACCTTAAAGGAGCTTCAGAAGTGATGAAACAAGCTGCAAAACACGGGAAATGAGCTAGTAACCATCAAAAGATAACAGGCTCATAGTTTTAGGCCATATCAGCCTCGAGTCTCAATATCATGCTAGACCCAGTATTAGCAAAATAGACCACCCACCAGTGTCAAATCGATTCAACACCAAGGGCAACCTCAAGTCTTTAGACCTTTCAGGTCATATGACCCAAACATAGCTTCAACACTTAGAGAATTGGTCTCAAAGACATAATAACATGGCACAAGAGTATGAATGGTGTTTCCCATGTAATCAGCCACATAATCAGTCGATGTGCTTCAATGGTGCACTAAATTAGGCCTTGATGGTGCAAACTAACATGGTGTCATAAGAACCTAGCCAAGAAAGAGATCAATAGCAAGGAGCTCAGCAAGAGGGACCTCTAAGTGAAACTATGCTTGTCAATTGGCAAGTTGAGGACTTCTGTGGAATGAATCAGACTCCTTCTCAAAGTATAGCTACCAATACATGGTCTAAGAGGAGAAATATTGGAGAAGGACATTCACCAAGCTCAAGTGATCCTCAACTCTCTATTTCTCAGCAAGGTATTGGCATTCAAAATACAACTCCCAATGTGTAAAACCAATCCAAGCCACCTTCCAAATCCATTCAAGCACCATTTGTAACAACCCATGTGCAAGAAAAAAATGTGCTTTGGAAGGGGCAGAATTAGGATAGTGTAGACACTAAAATTAGGTCGCACTACCCTTTGGTTCCTCGATGAATAAGCACCCTTCATCACATTCACCTAGCCATGGCCCATTTCACCCCATTAATATTAATTTAATTAATTTAATTTAATTATTACATTATCCTCAATATATTAATTATTTAAATATCTTATTTTAAATAATATCCACACATATAGTTCACTTAGACACCTCACCAAGCCAACTCAACCTAAGACCTATTCTTAGTAAGTTGCCATAACTAATTAAGACTTACCCAAACCCTAAAAATAAATGCCTCGCATTCCCGCATGCTCACAAGAAGCTCCCAGTCTAATCCGCGGGTTAATGACACCAAATACAAGAAAATCAAGAGGATCTCCCTAGTTTAGTAAACCTAGGAAATCTCGCCTTGACTGACGCCGGTTACCCCTAACCATCACCGGTTAAGTTTGGAACAAGTCGGTTACCCTTTAACCCCAAAACAACCTTAATCTCAAGGTTGGCAAGAAAAAACACATCTCGAGAGAGATAACACATCTTCAGAGAGTGAATTATAGTGAGAATCAGTATGCAAGGAGGGAGATCAAGCATCTTTTCCTGTCTGACAACCATCCCAGCCATGATTTGATCTAACCAAGCAAAGAGGAATGTACATGCAGCTCATACAGAAGCTTTCCTTTAGTTGGTGATCACTTACAGCCTTCAAAACCCTCATCAAGCACCTCCATCCCTCACTCAAGGTATTCAATACTGGAATCCAAGTAAGTATAATGTCATACTTTTCTCGGTTTATTTCATTTCATCATCATTTTATCATCTATTGTTTACATAGCCACTTATTGACCTTATCCAACATTTCCACTTCCATATACCCATTTAAACCTCACCGAAGCATACCCCAGTCACCCAATACCTCATCCCGACCACCAAAGTCCTTTGTGTTATCACAAAGGAGACCCAAAGCTTGTTCTGTGGCATTTTTAGATTTCCATAGTAATCGGCACCAATTACACCTGACCACCGTCGGTTACCCTTAACCGACATCGGTCTTGTATTTGCCCATAGAGCCCTGCAAGCAGAGACCTACCCACCAAATTTCATCTCACTCTCATCCACCTGTGATCTACCCGAGACCTCTGACAAACTTGCAGAACTCCAAACTAATCATTTGACGTTTGGATTCTATTCTAGCTTAGCCTGTTAGATTAGATCTATTTCTTATTGTGTTTTAAGTGAGATACCTAAATCATTTCGAATTATAATAGGATTTACTTTGTTTACAACATTAAATTGTTTAAAACATTGGACTGAAAGCCATCTAAGAAATATCACACTTCCGGATCTAGCATGCGCTAGGTAGTTCACTTCCCATATTGTTTAATTCTTTTTGGTGGTCTTGCTTTGCATTACAGGTAGTTCCTCCTAGCCAAAAGGAAATTCTCACAATCAGCTATGGATTCGAGAAGTCATATGCGCGCAACAACCCATCAACCAGCATTTGAACAAGTATTCCTCCTACACCCATTACCCTATCTATTTCACAACACTTCAAGGAAACGATCTAGAAACAAGTGAAACTTTTGGCATGCCCGATGGAACCCATCAAGGGTTCCTTACATTTCATTCATTCCTAGGAAAAGTTGTGTGTTTGTTTCCTTTTAAAAATCATACACACTAATTTTCTTCCTTGCTAACGCACCTCTTCTTTCTATTTTCTCTAAAGGAAACTTTTCTTTTGGTGTAATTAAAAAGAACCATTTCTTCATGTTTTTTACATTATAGTGAAAGAGAATCCCTCTTCCTCTTCATTTTATTGTGTCATCCAATTTCACATCTCGATTTGGGCTTAAAAATAAGTGCATTCCATTCTGATTTATTACATTAGCTCACATTAATTGACGAAAACCTATACGCTAGAAGTCATGCCCAACTGATGGTTGACAAATGAATCATAGAAAAGCACTTCTTTCCTTTTCTCCTTCTCTGAGTCTTACCAAACCTCACAAAAATTCAAAATACATACATTCTTAAACAACATCCTACCTAGAAGAAGTTGTAGGTGATCACATGATCACGACACAGTGGGCACCTAGCTCGTTGCTCTGTCGAGTCATACTTTAGAGTGAAGCCCGCCCCCACAATAAAATACCTGAAACCTCACCTTTTAGATCTCCTTCTTTGTAGGAATCCATCCTCACCAAAAAAATCTATTTCACAATTCATGTGTCAATCCCTAAATAACATAAGCTAAACAAACATAATAGAAAGGGAACTCCTAGGATCACATTTTTCTTAGTGTTTCTTCTTGGCTTGCATTTTGAGGTGAGAGATCACATTCTTCACTTTTTATTATTCCTCGCACACTCCTCATCACGGTTGGTGTATTTTAGCTTCACCGAGTGTGCTCAGGCCATATCACCATCATTCTCGAGAATTGCACTTGGGTTTGATTCTACACCATATTTTATTTCACAACCACTTTTCTTTCATCAACTGTTTCAATTTCACAAGAATGTCGTTGTCGATTACCTCGACCACCATTGGTTATAATCAACCAACGTCAGTTCGTGTCCTTTTGCTTAACTACTCAAAAGGACATTTTTATTCATTTTCCTCCACTTTTCACAGTCCTTGTCACTACCATCATACCCATTGATGTTGTAAGCACCATCAAATTTTGCATACCGCGATTTCACCTTCTCGCATTGTTTTTTTCACTCTTTGTCCATTTTCTACAACGGTGACCAAGCATAGTGGTTACCCCTAACGGCATCGGGTTTTCCTAACCGACTTCGGTTATCCTATTTCACATTCCAGCCACCATTTGGTACCTAATCCACATTTTGTTTCCAGATTCACTTGTTCCTACTGTTCTCTGTGTCATTTATAGAGAAGTAGCCCTACGATTAGATCTTGGTTCACATGGTGCGACAAGAAAAGCAAGTGCACTTGTATTAAACGCCATTTTTCAACCACTCGACCTATTCCTTCACCACCTTCCATTTTATCACCAGCCATGGATCCCATCTAGCCTATTACTATCGCTATCAGGAGATGAGGAGTTCGCATGACTCCTTGACCAAAACCCTTTTGCCTTGCAGTTTTACCTTTCCCACTCGTCCACTCGAGATGCCTCGGGTCAGTTGATATACGACATGCCCGTATCTATCCCCCCGACTCTCACTCCTACTCCCGCATCAGCCCCACTGGCTCTGTCTTGCCCACATCTAACTTACCCCAATCGTTTCATAGTAAGGTCCTATACCCGCTATAACTGCCGCATCTGCTACCTCTATGGCACCCGCTACATCCACCATACCCACGATAACTACCCCAAACACAACCTCATCCACCCCTAATGTCTCACACATACTCTTAGCTACATTACCACCTCCAAAGTCGGTGACCCTACTCCATTCCGTAACGTGGTCCTTTCCATTCCATAATCATTAGCCCCTATTGCCACTAGGGTTACCACAACCTTTCCACCCCCATATACATACTACCAACAACCTCTCATTTCATCCATTATACATTCAGGTACATACCCCTGTTTCACTACCTTCTTCTCAATCAACCTACATGGAAGCCCCATACACTAGAGTTCCACCCCTATTATATGCCCAAAACCAACCCTCTCATGCTACAGGAGGCACCCAATCATCACAACCCACCAACGACCTAATTAAATTGATGTTCGACAAGATGCAGACATTGGAGGGAGTTGGCCAGCTCTCCCGCAACACTCTCACCTATGACAAGATTTGTAATGAGCCCATCCACCCATCCATTCCTATCTGCTCATACCCCATGCATTGGGAAATGCCTAAATTCAATCATTTCAATAGCAAAGAAGACCCGTAGCAACATTTACGGTCGTTCAAACATGGGTGTTATCTGATCGCTCATGATGATGCCTTACTCTTGAGGACCTTTCCCATGTCCCTCACTGGACCTGCATTAGATTGGTATAGTGGGTTACGTAGACACTCTATATTCTCATTAAATCAGGTAGCCCAAGCCTTCTTGGATCATTTCTCTATCAATATTGTCAAGAAAGTTACCATGACCGATCTATACTGCACATGTTAGTATGAGGACGAATCTATCACAGATTTTGTTGCTTGTTAGCGTAGCCTGATCAACCAAATTACCTTCCAACTTCCACAAACATAACTCATCGAGCTCTTCACATAGGCTTGTGCCAGGCATATCTCACCAACCTTGTAGGTCCAAACCTTTTGAACATTCAATGAAGATTCACTATGGCACGAAAGTTAGAGATTCAGCCCATCAAAGAGTATAAAATCCAATTACGCAATAAGAATTCAGAATTCAAGTCGAATGATACCTCTTCTTCTTCCAAACCACAAACCAATTATTCAAAAGCTAAGGGCACCACTAACACAGTGGTACTTAAGGCCGGCCCAAAGACATCCATCAAATCAAGCCACTCCTTCATCTAGTCTCTCACTGTCTAGACTTTTCAATTTAGATTAGAGTAGCGGAAATATACCGCAATTGGGGAACCTTACTCTTCTGTCTTAGAAAATATTATCAAAGCTGGGGCCATCACTCTTCCACCCATAAAACTACACACATGATTTTGACCCTACTCGCCCCATGCCCGCATGGTATAAAGAACATGATTTCTGTAATTATCATCGAGTAAAGGGTCATAGTGATGGCAATTGCATCACTTTCAAAAATATTGTCCAAGAAATGCTTGAGAAAGGTGAGTTAACTATGGATAATCCTAATGCACCTACCAACCAAAACCTACACATCTTCAAGAAACCATTTCCCAACCATGCCCCTTCGTCTGATCAAACCGGTGAGACCTCAACTCATGATACCCATACCTGTGAGGTTCACGCTATCTTTAATGACATACCTGTCACCTCCCAATTACCCCATATTCCTTCCATAGAGGAGATCCTAGCCCGAAATCCTCCTTCCACGTCGAAACCAACCTCCCTTGTTCCTTCACCAACAGAGGAACACCTTTCATCTCCTTCATCACCTATGGAGGAGTCTTCCGCTAACATTGAGACCATCTCACCCCTGGCTTCACCACTTAGAGAAACTTTACCCACAGTACCTCCTCCACCCAATAGAGCACCCATTACCTCCTCCACCCATAAAGGAGCACCCATTACCTCCTCCACCCATAGAGGAGCACCCATTACCTCCTCCACCCACAGAGGAGCACCTATCCATTCCTCCACTTATAGAGGAGCTCCCATCATCTCCTCCACCCATCATAGACCCAGTTGAGATACCTTTACCTCTTGGCAAGCATTCTCCATCAGCTACCCAAAATCCTATAGACCTACTTTCGGCTCTCTTACCCACGGAAGCTGAAGCTAGCCAATTCCCCATCTCTAAGACACATTTTATGGGAATTACCATTAGGTCCTCACCAACTCCACCTTACAGACATGCCATTCTCATGTTTGGTTGATCACTTAGATTATGTGGATAGGGCTCTACTATGGGGGTGCCTTTTACTTCTCGTCTCAACATAGATGTAGAGATCCCTCGTTGATACCTCCACTATCTACCCAAAAATATTTCGACCAATCGAACCAAACACAACCACCTCTATCACAACCCCTTCCACGACACCTATTATAGCTCAAACCACACCCTTACCCATAACCCGACCTACATCTAAACCAAAATCCACACATACAACATCTTCCTCAACTAAACCTATTACCACTTTAGGGGTCACCCGACCACCAACCTTACTCATCCACCTATTAAACTAGATTTAGCTACATCCTCCAAAGTCAACACCACACCTACTCCAACACCCAAACAGAAGCACCAAACCCATAGAACTCATACCCCGGATGCACCAATCATACCTACACTTGTCTCTGTCTCGTCTTAGGACCTCAGCTACCCAACATGGTCAAGCAACCTCCACCCACCAATAAACCAAAAACACAACAGCCCATTCCTTCCTCACAAACCTCTGACCTACCCAGATGCCCAACCCGACTTACACCTACACCTACAGCCTCTTTACCACCCATACCTCCAATACCCTCAGCTATTGCTTCACTACCCACTACACTTCAATCACTATCTCTCACACCTAAAACACGACCCGCGTCATCTACCTTCATAGCACCCCCGTTATTTCCATGGGTAACTCGCCCTCTTCCTCCATCTATTTTTCCTTCTAGACCTCGTACACCCACATCACTTTTACCCAAGAAGGTGCAACCCGAAAGAAACACTCCACTACCCCACAACAAGGTAGTCAAACAACAGCACACCCTCCTACCCATTCACCTACTATACCCATACCTAAACAAACACGACTAACACCCAAAACCATGCTAGCACCCAAACCCATAGCTCGACCCCCTCTTCTTTCAAAAACCATTCCGGGACAATCAACCACACCTACACCCAAACCCATGTTCACTTCCCATTGTGATCCACTAGCATTGTCTTATTCCAAAATTTTAACCAACCTCTTTGAGACTTCTGTCATCACATTACCACCACTCAGACCTTACGACCCCCTAAAACCCAAGCCAAAAGGGTTTGATGATACTAAAATTTTTGCATACCATCGTGTGCCAGGGAATGAAGTGGAGAACTATAAGGCCTTGAAAACCATCCTTATCTAGTTATGTCCTTTACAGGCAAACTTTGATGATGACGACCTTCTCGACGAGGATCCTGATACACCAGCACCCATTCCCACACTTCCCACTCAACAACCACAACCTCCACCCTCACAAATCCTAGAGCCACCCCCAAAATTCAAAATTAACATGGTTCGCATCAAAGAACTTGCCACGCCACCACCCAAATGTCATTGCGCCCAACTCACCTCACAAGGCTTTTCTCCTCCGATAGGTTTTTTCCCTTCATGTCATTATACCACTCATCCTACACCTTCTCCATTTTCCAACTCCCCTCAAATCAACATGATACACGTCACTACATGTACAGAAGGGTAAAGAAAAGGCAATTGACCCACCAACCAATCCTATACCCAACATACCATCTACACCCATACCTAAAATAACTATCCACGGCCCCACGTACCCCATTTCTAATGGCATCACACATCGCACCATGCTCAAAAAATTACACCAATCTCCCCTCAAAATGTCCCTATATGACCTCATTCAAACCTTAGAATCCCATCGTCAAGCTCTCATGGAGGTTCTTCAATCTATTGAGGTTTTACCCAGTGACCCTACACCCATAGCCTCCATTATCACACCCCATCATATAGCCTCTCTCACCAAAGTACCACCTTCATCTTCACCCCACCCTGTTTACCAAGTGGCCTCCCCTTAGCTTCTCGAGGAGGAGATCCTTCCACACCAAAATGATGACCCGGACGTAGCCCTCTTCATCTCTGTCCATATCGACAACATATAGGTACACCATGTGATGATTAATGGGGGCGCTAATATTAACATAATTTCATCCCATGCATTTTCTCAAATGCGCATACCTAAAAATTACATTCATAAACATCTCGATCATGTTGCATTCATTCAATGATGCTATCACCTCTACACTAGGCAATGTCATCCTCCACATTCACGTGGGTCCCCACACTATTCGAATTGTTTTACTTTTTAAAGGGGGAATTCAATATAACATGTTGTTTTTAGACCCTAGATCCATGTCATGGGTTGTGTTCCTTCCACTTTACATCATTTTGTAAAGTTTGAACACGAAGGACACACTTATACCATTCCAGCTAACCCATCATCTTTTAAAACATGCAACATGCTTTACCAACCCAAGGATGTGCTCATACCTATCAAGCCGTCTACCTCCGCATGACCACTACCGCTTCACCTACATCTCCACCTACCATTACAGCCATTGTTGCTCACTACCGCACATATGTCCTCTATTACTACCACTGACATAACCTCCATGGTTGCTGATACCTTCCATTCCATATCATCCATTCATCCATTCCATTATCCATACCTACATACTACCAACCACCGATCCTTGGAAGGTGTTTTTAATGCCTCACTCTGGGAGTATCTTTGCCTATCTAGTGTCAACACATTTCTTACTCCACAAGAGTATAGAAGTCTTCACCAACAACCTTGCTATGATCACCGTATAGGAGAACACCTCCTTTATGGTCCTCCTCATCTTCATACTAGTCTCACCTATGGGGACTCGATACTACCACTTACACATCGAACCACCATCACAAACCCACCCATTTTGTTTCACCCACACCTTCCTACACCGATGTGTGTGGAAGGGTTTTGGTTTTGGCTTTTATGAGAGGCCACCATACTTTGTTATTCCATGTACCACCTACAAACATAAAGACCGTAGTCGTATCGGCTTCCCGAACCACCTACCAAACAGGCCCACATTGAACTCATTAAGGACACCAGCTCTTCTCCACCTTCTTCACCCGCTCCACCTTCATCACCACCTTCACCAATGGAGTCGATGGATCCTGAATCTATCCCTCCTAACTTTTTTTTCATAAACACCATTTCCTTGGGGCCTCTGACTTATCAACACAAGGAGAGACCCTTCCACTCCTCCCTTCCCTGTATCTGAAATGATAGATGACGACACACCTTTAATTAACATCATTCAATGTTAGGATGATGAATCCATACTCACCTACCTTGGTGTGAAGACTCATATATTCATCATTCATTACCCTCTAAGACGTAAACCATGTTGAATGAATCGACTATCGAGATCAACATTCATACTCAAGATGACCCGCACATCCTAAAGATCAGACAATCTTTAGATGCTGCCGAACAGGAAGCCATCACTTCTTTTCTTAGAGATCATAACCACGCTTTCGCTTGGTCTTATGTAGACATGCCCGGTATTGACCCCACCATAGTGGTCCACAATATTGTAACCATTCCCGATGCCAAACCCATCAAACAAAAGCTAAGGAAAATGCACCCTCGCATTGCTCTTCTTGTCAAAGAGGAACTTCAGCGCCTTCTTTCCATTTATTTCATCTTACCCTTTGATTATCCTCATTGGATTTATAACATTGTCCCTATCACTAAAGCAACCAGGGGACTCACAGGACATTTCGTGACTTTCGTGACCTCAACCTAGCCTCGCCGAAAGAAGACTTTCCCTTACCCGGTATTGATCAAGTTGGTTAACCTCACTTTGCTGGTCACGAGATTCTATCACTCATGGATGGCTTCTTGGGTTATAACCAAATTTTCTTGCCCCGAGAAGATAAACACAAGACCTCATTCATCACCCCTTGGGGGACCTTCTCGCTATCTAGTCATGCCTTTTGGCCTTAAAAATTTGGTGCCACATATCAACAGGCTATGAATTACATCTTCCATGATATCATGCATCGCATATTCCAAGATTATGTGGATGATATATTGGCCAAATCTAAATGTCACTCACGAGCACCTTACCATCCTCAAAACCATCTTTGATTACCTCATTAAATATGTGTATCGCACTTTAGCCTAAGAAGTGCGTATTCCTAGTTCTTTCAGAAAGCACCTGGGATTTATTGTTTCCCTCCATGGTATATAAGTTGACCCTATTAAAGTCAAGGCCATTCTCAAAATTCCTCTGCCCACTAACCTTAAACAACTCCGTAGCCTGCAAGGTAAGTTATAGTCCATTCACCATTTCATTTCACAATTATCTGATCGGTGTCAACCATTTCATCATCTGCTCAAGAAGGATGTCTCCTTTAAATGAGATGATGACTATCATAAATCTTTTGAGGCCCTAAAACAATACCTTCTCCAACCACCCGTACTCATCCCACCTAAAGACGATCAACCTTTTTACCTATACATATCCGCTACCGATCACTCCTTGGGAGCCATGCTCGCTCATCACGATGAACAACACAGGGAGCAAGTGGTTTATTACATAATCCATACTCTTTTGGACTATGAAACCTGATACACCCATCCCGAAAAACTTTTCTTAGCCTTAGTTTTCATTGCCACCAAAATCCGTCATTACCTACTCAACCACAAAACCTATGTTGTGACCAACACGACCCCTTACACTTCATGTACACCAAACCTTATCAAAATCAGCATGTCGCACGATGGCTTATGCTTTTATCTGATATTTATATTGAATTCATTCATCAAAAGTCCATAAAGGGCCAAGCTATCGCCGATCAATTGGTTGACGCACCTATTTCCGGGATCAACTCTCTAATTTTGAATTTCCAGATGATTCGATTGCTACCCTTTCCTGGACGAACCTTCTTATCAAATGAAACTCTTTTTCAATGGTTCCAAGTGTGTGTGTGGGGTGGGGCTGGTATTATCCTCATTCCTCTTGATGGATAACCCATGCCTTTGTCTTTCAAACTAGATTTTGAATGCACAAATAATATTGTCGAATACGAAGCACTCGTATTTAGGTCTCCAAGCCACCTATGCCCTAGATGTTAAATCAATCAACATCTTTGGTGATTCTCAATTGGTCATAAACCAAGTCAATGGTATGTACCAATGTCGTAATGAGATACTTCAAAAGTATAAACATCATGTAGACATACTTTTGACCACCTTTGATCGTTACACCCTTCAAACCATCCCATGTTCAACCAACAAATTTAGATACCATGGCCTTCTTAGCTTCCCAAATACCCACTTCACCTGCTGATTCTATAATATTTTTCACCATACAATGACTCCAATCACCTTCTTATTTACCTCACGATGTTTACTCGATCGGAACCGCTACCCCTGACCTGAGTGACCTTTGGTATAAACAATACTCCGACTACCTTTCTCTCTCCATCTTACCTCCTAATCTCACCCGTAACAGACAACACACCTTCCTTAAAAAGGTCTCTTGTTACGTCATTTTGGGGGGCCTCCTCTATAAGTGTGGCTTTAACGGTATTCTCTTACGATGCCTCACAAGTTTTGAAATTCCTTATACCATTAAGGAGGTTCATGATGGCATATGTGGAGGACACTTCAGTGGCCTTACTGTTGCTAAACGTATTCTTTACCTAGACTATAATTGGCCGACCCTTAACCATGATTGTTGTGACTACATCCAACATTGTGTAAAATGCCAACAACATTCTAATCTTCATCATACACCCATTCATGCCTTACAGGTCACTCGCGACCTTTGGCCCTTCTCTCAATGGGGTTTGGATCTTGTCAGAGAAATCAATCCTCATTCTTCCCAACACCATCAATGGATCATCACTGCTACCGAATACTACACAAAATGGGTGGAAGCCATACCACTCATCTCCACGAAAGCTAAAAAAACATGTGAGTTCATTAACCACCACATCATTTGTCACTTTGTTGTTCCTCATCGCCTCATCACTGATAACGGAAAACAATTCAAAAGAAAAACATTATAAAAACTTTGTGACACCTTTGGCATTCAACTTAGTTTCTCATCACCTTATTACCCACAAACCAATGGCCAAGCTGAATCCACTAACAAAACCCTCAACAAAATTCTCATGAAAGTGGTTGATGATACTGGGAAGGATTAGCATACGCACATTCCTTTTTCCCTATGGGCATACCGTACTAGTATTCACACTTCCACTGCCACACCCTTTTCTCTAGTCTATGGTACAGAGGTAATTCTACCTCTTGAAGTCTAGATCCCCTCACTCTGTATTTCTCTCCATGACATGCTCAATGATGATGAATTTCATCAGGACCGTTTAGCACAACTAGAGTTATTAGATGAACGTCGTCTTAACACTCTGGATCACCTTCAAGTTTACGAACAATGTATCAAATGTTCCTATGAAAAACGTGTTCATGAACAAACCTTCCAAGTCGGTGACCTTGTCTTGAAAGAAAATCAAAACGTAACTAAAAGCAAAAAAAGTAAATGGGGAAACTTTTCTCCTAATTGGCTTGGACCATACATTGTAACTCATACATATGGATCAGGTGCTTATCATTTATCTTCTCTTTATGGTAAACCTGAACCTGAGCCCCTTAACACCTTGCATCATCAACCATTCTAGTGTTGACTCGCCATCCTACTTCACCCTTTGTCTCTTTCTAGGCTCATCCCTTGAGCGCTACCCACTCCATACACCTCTCCAATGATTAAAAAAGAATCATGTGAGTACCTGTCACTTGTTATCTTCTCTTGGATATGTGTACCACGGCGCTTTTGCACACATAGCATGATTCTCATGGATACTTTTAATCTACCTTTAGATGAGATCCCATGGTCATTTCACATTTCCCTTTCAACAAGATTCCTATCCTTCACCTTGGTGTTGTCTATAACTGTAAAGGCCTCTTATGGGACCAAAATCCTCGAGTCAAACTTCTAATAAAAATATGAATCCCTCAAAAGGACATCTTCCTCTCGAAAATTGTTGCTATAAATAGATTGCCACCTTGAAGGACAACTATGTAAAGCTCTTCAAAAAACAAAAAAAAAGAGAGCAACCGAAGCTTCGCATCAATTAGCTTCACGAAGACTTCAAAGAGTTCAATTTTATTTATCCCATATAGACATCCCACATCGATCAATCTATCAAAACAAAAAAAATTTTAGTCTTGGACTTGCCCATTATTACCTAGGACCTCTTGCCCAAGGGCTCTGCTACTTATACCATATAAAATTACCCACTTTTCACCCTTCAAACCATGCACACTCTCATTTCCTACCGCCTCAAGGGACTTCTTGGAATTTAGACATTTGGTGATCATGTGACTACTTTTCACCGTAGAACAGTCCATCATGTAATGTCTTTAGGGTCTTATGTTCATCACCTCCTCAAGGTATGATCTACTCAGTATGATCCTACCCAATCATGTGGCTTTATTGCCCCCTTTTATCTTTTAACTATCTTTGTTTATGTTTTGATTACCTTATACAGGACTTGGTCCTCGACACTTACTTTTGGGGTAATCTTCTTCTTTCACCACAATCGCCCCCACCTACATCATTTTACCTATAATCTACCCACACCTAGCAGATCTAAACCCACAACATGCCCAAAAACCTACCAACTCATTTTCACACCTCCTCATTTTCTTCCCTAGCTTATGGGATAACTACATCGGCTGAGGTCCCTTTTCAATAGGACTATGTAGGCAGCACTCTAAGGGAATGGGCCCTTGGAGGTTAGCTCAGCCATTTCTCTACCCTAAAAATTCATCTTCCATGTTCCCCACCATTTACACCATATCTCACTTAGTTTCCCTTTTATATACAAAATTGGAAATTAAGCCACATACATAACAAGTTGCTTCATATTTTATACATTTATTACACCTACCATTTCTCTATCATCACTATGCATATATTATACCACATCTCACATATGACCCATAGTATCATTCATTGTAAAAAATAATGAATCACAACTTCACCTACTTTCAACACAACCATGCCTATAACCTGACTCAACCATGCCTAAATTGACCTGACCCGATCCATGCCTAAAGCGACCGACTCAACCATGCCTAACAACCTAACTCAACCATGCCTAAACCGACTCGACATAAACCATGCCTAACAAACTTGACTCAATCCATGCCTAACAAACCTGACTCAATCCATGCCTAGCCAAACCTAACTCAACCATGCCTAACCAACCTGACTCGATCCATGCCTAAACTGACCTGACTCCATCATGCCTAACTCACCTAATTTCCATCCATATCAAAACAACAAACCCATATCTCATCTAATACAAACAAAAAATCCATATCTCATCTACCACAAGCCATAAACCAATATCTCATAAACACATCAACAAATCACAAAATACCATGTATCTCATCATATAAATCAATAAATGTGTATCTCAATATACATGCCTATCTCATCATGTCCATCATCTCAAAATGTCGGCACACAAGCTGATATACAATACAAAATGTCATTAGCACGTAGGTTGGTCTCATATATATAAAAAAAGAATGAATCAATACAAAATCTCTTGACACGCTGCCAACATATACTCGAAATATACAAATCAATCATTCATCCTCACTATCTTCGGCATGCAGGCCGGTATGTGATAAAAAATACAACTATCTTCACATGCAGGCTAGTATATATATCTCAAAAAATAACTAGTATACATCAAAAACCTAGGTGACCGCATATCAGGCATCTCACCGGATGTCCTCCATCTCTGTGTCACCTGTACCCTCAAACTCCTATGTCCCTGCTGAAACCTCACCTAGAGTTGGTCTATGTGTGCTGGTGGCCTCTCTTTGATCGAGCCTCAGATCTCGCTGACCTCATGTGCTCTCCACACTATGAGTGTGGGATCTCGTCCTCTCACTGGACGCCTGTTGTGCCCTATACTTGGCATTGGATATGAAATCTATCTTGGCCACCATAAGATGGTCTTGATAGTATCTCACCTCACTTAGAGCATCTCGTAACTGGATACGAGCATGGCACGTGTGGTGGTCCCATATGTCTTGGCCCCCCTTTACTTGCCACCGCTACCCGCTGTGAACTGGGACCTACTCCCGGTGCCTGTGGTGGTGCCCCTACCCTTGTGCTCGTATATCGGACCTGTAAGGCCCAATCTGTGCACAGGTTGTGGCCAACTAACCTGTAAACTGTAAACCTGCCACCTAAGCCTGTAAGGCTGCTACCTAACCATCCCCCCTGACCATCTCCATCTCCTCCATCTCATCATCTTGGCCTGCAAAGTGGCCACTGTACGTGTAGCTCTACTACCTTTACCTTTGAACCCTCCAGGTGTGTCTGCAGTATACCCAACTGGGTAATTAGCATAGCTACCTACCCTTGTAGGGCGTCTCTCTGCACTATAATGGTAGCTAGGTCTGGCTGCCCCGGTCTGGGTGGTATGGCTCATAACTGAGCCGCCCACCACTACCTGTACCTATCTGTACATCCGACGTCATCTATCCACCGATCCATTGGCTGCTCCTCCTCCCCTGTGGGAACTGTAGGTTGTGGTAGAGGTAAGGGCCTCTCCACATCATCTCTTTGATACTGTGGGAAGGGCGGAGGAATGTCTGTAAGATTCTGAACTACCGTCGAACTCTGTCTCCGGGATCATCTCATCCTCCCCAACATGGCGACCCTATATCCACCTCTCTAGCTAGAGCTTAGCTAGCTCCTCATGCATATGCCTATATGAGGGGAATCCCACATATGGCCTCCATATAATGTCCACTTCAAATAATCCTCCAATAACTACCGAAAATGGGCCACATCATGTGTCGGCCTATCCGATCTTCACTCTCCTATCACCGGCACCCATCTCTTGTATCCCACCCACACAAATCTAGGTGGGAATGCATCTGCTCGGGGCATCCCTATAGGTCGCACACACACTATGTGCTCATATGCCCAGCAGTGTAGTATAAATGTACAACACAAGTTAAACCTGTGTAATAGCCCATATGCCCACAGCTCTCTATATAGCTGCACTAAGAATGTTAGTTCCTAGGCAAAGCGTGTCTCATGCACCATCATATCGTGAAGTACCCCCATCAGTGATCAGGGAAAGTGTCCACCCTCTGCATTTGGCAGTGCATAGCAGCACACTTCCTCCATCAACAAAACCACTAGCCTCGTCTCCTCCGGACGGGATAGGTAAATCTCTCCATAGCTCAAACTGGCGTTATGGAATCTCATATCAGCTGCTCCCTCACTAAAAATTTTCATAATCAGATCCTCTAAGGCCTCGGAGGAGATAGAGTAAACACTGGGCACCCAATATGGGTAACCACAAAATCCGAACACGTCCTCCGGGTGATATTCATCTCACCGTTAGCGGCAGTGGAATGTGTTGGTCATGGGATCCCATCTATCGATGAGCGTGACCATCAAGTTGGGCTACTAAACGACATGTCTGTAAAGTGAAAACCCCACTCAAACCCACTGCCTCCACATGCTACACCTCCAATGGGGTCGTTGCACCACACACTGTCACCAGTAGCAACGGAACCCTGTCCCACATATGTAATTGTGCTCTCCCCTACATCCAATACAAACACAACATTAATTTACATGTATAATTCCTTATTCACTAATTATCATTACCCTCTACCCTATTTTCACCCTACCCATCTCAACTACTTAGCCCACATCACTTTTTAACCTTTTTCCTAAAAGTCCGACCGGTACTAGTTCATCCTAACCGACTCGGTCACCCTTAAACCGACATTGGTCACCTTCTTGGTGACCAATATTGAATTCACCCTTACCGACCATGGTTACCCCTTAAATGGCATTAGTCACCTATTTGATGACCGATACCAGTTCCACCAAACCGACGCCAACCGCACTTGACAACAACACCGGCCAACTGTCGCGGAAAAACCCGCGACTTCCAAACCCCCTTATCTAAAACCCTCCCCTCGGCCCCTTTTACCCCACCTACAATGACCTACACTCCCCTTAGATCTCTACCCACCCCACCTATACCATTTTTACCCTCCCCTTCTTCTTTTTCCTTCTATTCCCCCATACCCAATTTAATTTTTACCCACCCACAAAAACCCAAAAACCACAAAAACCTACAAATAACAATAATCTACTCCTCTAATATATCAAATCCACAATGTAGAGTAGGGCACTTACCTCATCACACTGCCACCGTCTCGGTGGCACGTCTAGCCCTGTATCGTAGGTGGCCCACCGATCCCTCTTCGGCCCTCCGCCATCACCGAATAGCTACTACTGCAACCTCCGACTAATCAAATCTCTCACCCCGATCTCATGGACCCCTTTGCTCACCAACCAAACCTTCATCTAATCAAACTACCACTCTTTGTCCCATTTTTTTACGAACACTTTTCTCTCTTTTCTCCCTTTTTTTCATTTTCTCACTTCGCAAATAACAAATGAATAACAAAAATGTGGATTTTTTGTTTTTATAACCAACCCAACCTAACCGATGTCGGTTACCCTTGACTAGCATCGATTCACATACCCTACCTTACCATCGTTGATCTCCCCTATACCAATTTTGGTTATCCATGACCGGCATCGGTCACCCTCACCTGCACATTGCCTTCCCTTTTTCCCTTTTACCCCACCCTTCACCCTGATCCTTTACCCAACCCATTTACCTTACCTTTCCTGACCTCATCATTTCCTACCTCCCTTTTTCCTCCTTTGGGGACTCATTATTTTAACCCTACCTTGGCCTTACCCGTACCATGACCTAGCTATTTGGACTTGGACCATCACTAGTGACCTTTGACCTCATGTGTTTGCTATACCTTATGGCACTATTACCTGTGTTGATTGACCTGATGACCTTACCTAGCCTATTTTCATGACCGTTTATCCTAACCCTACCTTTGGTGTACCAGAACATACCTAAATGTTCCTACACCTAACCTACATTGTGTTTCCTAACCATATCCTATACCTTAGATACTGAGAATCACTTCAACCTTGTTTGGATAAACCTATCGACCTTAGACGATGTAGAGTTTGCCTGCTCTTCAACTCGGTAGCATGCTGTAGTTTATTCATGTGTGTGCGTTTGACTGTTGCTACCTTTGACCCAGACCCATTACCTAGATTACCCAAGTAGACCTTTAACCCTTTTTCCCCCGTGCCCACCTACCTTTTCCTCCCATTTACCTTTTATCAAACCACTCATCGATTATGCCTTCGGCCTCATCCATTCCTAGTTTGAGGGGGATCACCTTCACCCACACATGGGGCAACCACATCTTATTTTTGTTAGTGTCACTTACCAATACAAGCTACTACAACAAAAAGGGGAAAAATGTAGACACTAAAATTAGGTCACACTACCCTTTGGTTCCTCGACGAATAAGCACCCTTCATCACATTCACCTAGCCATGGCCCCTTTCACCCCACTAATATTAATTTAATTAATTTAATTAAATTAATGAATTATCCTCACTATATTTATTATTTAAATATCTTATTTTAAATAATATCCACACATATAGTTCACTTAGACACCTCACCAAGCCAACTCAACCTAAGACCTATTCTTAGTAAGTTGCCATAACTAACTAAGACTTACCAAACCCTAAAAATCAAATCCTACATTCCCTCTAACCAAATTCCCGCATGCTCACAAGAAGCTCCTAGTCTAATCCATGGGTTAACGACATGAAATTTGAGAAAATCAAAAGGATCTCCCTAGTTTAGTAAACCTAGGAAATCCTTACTTGACCGATGCTGGTTACCCCTAACCGTCGCCAATTAAGTTAGAACCAGCATCGGTTACCCTTTTAACCCCAAAACAACCTTATTCTCAAGGTTGGAAGAAAAAAGTAGAAGGTTGGTAAGAAAAAACACAGTTCAGAGAGATAACACATCTTCAGAGAGTGAATTCAGTGAGAAATCGCATGGAAGGAGGAGATCAAGCATCAAAGAGGAATGTACATGATCTGATCTAACCCATGAAAAGCTTTCCTTCAGTTGGTGATCACTTGCAGCCTTCAAACCCCTCATTAGCACCTCCATCCCACACTCACAGGTATTCAGGACTAGAATCCAAGTAAGTATAACATCATACTTGTTTGGTTTATTTCATTTCATCATCATTTTATCACCTATTGTTTACCTAGCCACCTATTGACCTTCTCCAACATTTCCACCTCCATATACCCATTAAAACCTTGTTGAAGCCTACCCTAGTCACCTAATACCTCATCCCGACCAACCAAATTCCTTTGTGTAATCATAAAGGAGACCCAAAGCTTGTTCTGTGGCATTTCCAGATTTCCATAATGCTTAAGCACCGGTTACACTTTGCCATCGTCGGTTACCCTTAACCGAAATTGATCTCTATATTTTCCCATACATCCTAGAATAGATACCTACCCACCAAATTTCATCTCACCCTCATCCACCTGTGATCTACCCGAGACCTCTGTCAAACCTGCAGAACCCAAAACCAATCATTTGACCTTTGGATTCTATTCTAGCTTAGCCTATTAGATTAGATCTATTTCTTATTGTGTTTTAAGTGAGATACCTAAATCATTTTGAATTACAATAGGATTTACTTTGTTTACAACATTAAATTGTTTAAAATAGTGGACTAATAGCCATCTAGGAAGTATCACACTTCCCGGATCTAGCATACGCTAGGCAGTTCACTACCCATATTGTTTAATTCCTTCTGGTGGTATTGCTTTGCATTACAGGTAGTTCCTCCTAGCCAAAAGTAAGCTCTCACGATCAGTGTGTGTTGGGGTGTGGAGTCTATTTTTGGTCTTTTTGAATCGGTGTTGAAATGTTGGAGCTCGAATAGTTAAGTTTGGATACTTCAGAGCATTCTCATCTGTCATTTATTGTGACATTGTTGTGTAGTCATTGTGCCGTTGTTGTTAACATGTTGTTAATTGGTCATAACGCGTCGGGACTAATTTTCCAAGAGGGAAGTTGAAAGATCATGACTTTCAAACTTATAGGGTCAGTTTTAAGACTTCTTAAGAGGATTTTAATCCTATAAGTAGAGGTGTTATGGTATCTTAAAGATATCTTGAGTGTTCAAGAGGTCTTGAGTCTTAATGATCAAGAGGTGATCAAGGTTAATAAATTGGGTGTCAAATGTGGTTTAGATGTGGTTTAGCATCTTTGGAATTCTATTGTAAGTTCATAACTGAGAGAAGACTATAAGATTTGTTTTACTCTTGTTGATAATAAAATCCGAGCAAGTTCTTGGTGGATGTAGCCCACATTGGGTGAACCACGTTAAATCTTGTTTTGTCTTCTTTTGTTCATTATTTATTTATGATCTTATATTTTTGCAAGTATAATTCTGCTATATAGTTTCCTACTGCTGTGGTTTGAGGAATTTTTTCCGCATATTTGTTCTCGAATTCCTAACAATTGGTATTAGAGCTTTGGTGGTTTTTTTCTGAAGTTGTAAATCACAGGAAAGTTTAGCTTGAGTGGGAGCTATGGTAGATGAGGGAAGATCGAGGGTTGAGAAGTTTAATGGGAAAAAATTTAGTTTGTGGAAGATGCAAATGGAGGATTACTTATATCAAAAGGACCTCCATGTTCCTTTGGCTGGAAAAGCAAAGAAACCTACAACCATGTTAGATGAGGATTGGGAGTTGTTGGATAGAAAGGTGCTCGGGGAAATTCATTTATGCCTTGCATCTTTGGTTGCTTTCAACATATCGTAGGAGAAGACCACAAAAGGTCTCATGAGTGCGTTGGGGAAGTTATATGAAAAACCCTTTGCCTCTAATAAAATATTTTTGATGAAAAAGTTATTTAATATGAAGATGTCTGAGAATGGTTCTGTTGTTGATCATTTGAATGAATTTAATATGGTTGTGAGTATGTTAAACTTGATAAAAATTGACTTTGATGATGAGGTCAAGGATTTGTTGATTTTGTGCTCCTTACCAGATAGTTGGGATAGCTTGGTTATGGCTATAAGTAATTTAGTCTCTAATAACTCAAAGATAAAGTTTGAGGATGTAATAGGTGTGATCCTAAGCGAGGAAATGTGAAGGAAGAGCACCGGAGATTCTTCTACTTTTGGAAATTCTTTAACGGTGGAGATCATAGGGAGACAAAAGAACAGAGGGAAAGGTAACCATGGAAAGTCAAAGTCCAAGAGTAAGTTAGAATGTTGGCACCTTGTGGGAAGGTTGCTCATGCTAAGAAAGATTATTGGGCTCTTCGGGATAAGAAGAACAAGGAGGAAACTAAAGAGGTAATATTGTTGAATCTTGGGTGTTAGATTTAGGGGCTTCTTTCCATGCCACCCCACATAGACATTACTTTACTGATTTTGTTTAAGGTGATTTTGGACGTGTGTATCTTGGTGATGATGAACCATGTAACATAGTAGGGAAAGGTTGTGTTTGGGTGAAAATGCAGAATGGGAACACATGGCTACTTAAGGACGTCAAGCATGTGCCTAAGTTGAGGTGGAACTTGATATCAGTGGGACAGCTAGGTAGTGATGGCTATACGGTTAGTTTTATAGTAGATTCTTAGAAGGTTACCAAGGGAGCTCTTATGGTTGTAAGAGGTAAGAAAACTGGTACTTTGTATTTAACCAGTGGTGTTGATTATTGCAATTTAGTTGCTGCAGATGGAGATGTAACTTTGTGGCACCAAAGACTCGGTCATATGAGTCATAAGGGCATGCAGATTATAAAGGACAGTTTCTGGATTAAAGGAGTTAGATTTGGACTTCTGTGAGGACTGTGTTTATGGGAAACAGAAGTGGGTGAGATTCCTCAAGGTTAGACCTACCAGGAAGGAGGGTAAGTTGGAGTTAGTGCATACAGATGTATGGGGGCTAGCTAAGGTAAAATCTATTGGTGGTTCATGTTATTACGTCACTTTCATTGATGATGCAACTAGAAAAGTTTGGGTATATTGCATTAGAAATAAATCTGATGTGTTTGAAACTTTCAAAAGATGGAAATCCTTGGTTGAGAATGAAACAGGTCTCAAGTTGAAATGTCTCAGGTCGGATAATGGAGGGGAATATTGCAGCAATGAATTTATTGATTACTATTCGGTAAATGGGATCCGTAGGCAAAGAATGGTTCCAAATACTCCACAGGAAAATGGAGTGTCAGAGAGAATGAACAGGACAATCATGGAGCGTGCTAGGTGCATGAGGTTACATGTAGGGCTACCACTCATGTTTTGGGTGGAAGCGGTAAGCATAGTTGTTTATCTGATTAATAGAGGACCCTCTATGGCCTTGGATGGAGGTATACCTGAGGAGGCTTGGTCTGGTAAGAAAATTGATTACTCATTTCTTAGAGTATTTGGATGTGAGGTATTTGTTCACATTGATAAAGATGATAGGACCAAGTTAGAGGCTAATTCTAAGAAATGCACCTTTGTTGGATATGGTGAAGATGATTTTGGTTTCCGTGTTTGGAGTCTTAAAGACAAGAAAATATTTCGGTCTAGAGATATTGTCTTTAATGAAAAATCATGTATAAAGATCAGTTGCAGGAATAGAAAGAGGAATCAAAGAAAGAATACATAGTGTTAGAGGACATTGCAAATACCAAGGTGTCCAAGGGTGCTCGGTTCAGGTATAGCATGTTCTGGAACAACCAGTCTAGGTACCTACTCATCAGGAACCCCAAACTCCTGAGGTGAGAAGGTCTTCTAGGGTAAGAAGGGAACCTGAATGATTTACTCCAACTTTGAATTATTTATTTATCACTGACAGTGGAGAGCCAGAGTGCTTTGAGGAAGTAGTGCAGGTGGATGTTAGGAAGAAGTGGGAGTAGGCCATGAATGAAGAGCATAGATCTCTTATGGAAAAATAGACTTGGGATCTAGTGGAGCTACCTGAGGGCAAGAGAGCATTGTAAAAAAAGTGGGTGTATAGAATCAAAGAGGAAGATGGAGGTAGGAAACGATACAAGGCCCGGTTGGTGGTCAAAGGATTTACATAGAAGAAAGGTATAGACTTTGATGAAATTTTTTCTCTGGTTGTTAAAATGACTTCTATTAGGACTGTTCTTGGTTTAGTTGCAGTAGAAGACCTGTACTTAGAATAGTTGGATGTGAAGACTACATTCCTTCATGGTGAGTTGGAGGAGGAATTGTACATGCAAAGCAGCCATAGGGTTATGAGGTCAAAGGGAAGGAGAGGTTAGTGTGCAAATTGAAGAAGAGCTTGTATGGCCTAAAACAAGCTCCACGACAGTGGTACATGAAGTTTGACAATTTTATGCAGGAGCAGGGTTACTCCAGGTGTCACTCAGACCATTGCATGTACATCAAGAAGTTTCTTGATGGTAGTTATATTATTTTGTGCCTGTATGTAGATGATATGCTTGTTGCAGGGAAGAACATGTAGGAAATAAAGGTACTCAAGAAATAGCTAGGTGACTCCTTTGCTATGAAGGATTTGGGGGCAGCAAAACAAATCCTTGGTATGAGAATAACTTAGAACAGGAAGGAGAGGAAGTTGGTATTATCTCAAGAAGATTACATAAAGAAGGTCTTGGAGAGGTTTAGTATGTAGGATGCTAAACCGGTTGGTACTCCTTTGGCAAGATCACTTTAAATTATCAAAGGAGAAGAGTCCCAAGACTGAGGAGGATAGAATCTAGATGTCTATGGTACCGTACTCATCAGTATTTGGTAGCTTGAAGTATGCTATGGTATGCACTAGGCCTAACATTTCCTATGTAGTGGGAACAATGAGTAGGTTTATGAGTGATCCAGGTAGAGAGCACTGGAAGGCAGTAAAGTGGATCCTTCAGTATTTGAGAGGGACCATGGGAGCATCATTGTTTTTAGTGGATCAGACACTACGTTACGTGGATATGTAGATTCGGACATGGTAGGAGATTTAGACAATAGGAGGAGCACGACAGGTTATGTATTTACGGTTGGTGATACAGTGGTGAGTTGGATTTCACGGTTACAAAAGGTTGTGGCTTTATCAACCATAGAGGTTGAGTATGTTGCTTCCATAGAGGAAAGAAAGGAGATGATTTGGCTACAATATTTGCTTGATGAGTTAGGTCATAAGTAGGAAGTTGGGAGACTACATAGTGATAGTCAGAGCGCTATTCATTTGGTAAAGAACTCCGCTTTCCACTCTAGGATGAAGCACATTCAGTTGAGATATCATTTCATCAAGATAGCTTTGGAAGAAGATAAGTTAAAGCTGGAAAAGATTCATACCAAGTCAAAATCCTGTGGATATGATGACCAAGGTGGTCACAAGGGAGAAGTTGAAGTTGTGTTCAACTTTGATTGGCCTTCATGGTTGATAATGAAGGGTTACAAACTTTGCTCAGTGGAAACCATCTCCAAGTGGGAGATTGTTGGGGTGTGGAGCCTGTTTTTGGTCTTATTGAATCAGTGTTGAAGTGTTGGAGCTTGAACGGTTAAGTTTGGAGACTTCAGGAGCATTCTACGCTTTTTGTTGTGACGCGTTGTTGTGTATTCATTATGATGTTCTTTGTGATGTTGCTATTAACATGTTGTTAATTGGCTGTTAACGTCGAGACTATTTTTCTAGCCATGGGAAGTTGAAAGATCACGACTTTCAAACTTCTAGGGTCGGCTTTAGGACTTCTTAAGAGGATTTTAATCCTATAAGTATAGGTGTTAGGGTATCTTAAAGATATCTTAAGTGTTTAAGAGGTATTGAGTCTTAATGATCAAGAGGTGATCAAGAGTGATCAAGGTTAAGCAATTGGTTGTCAATTGTGGTTTAGATGTGGTTTAGCATCTTTGGAATTTTGTTGTGAGTTTATAACTGAGAGAAGACTGTAAGAGTTGTTTTACTCTTGTTGATAATAAAATCTGAGCAAGTTCTTGGTGGATGTAGCCCACATTGGGTGAACCATGTTAAATCTTGTTTTATCTTCTTTTGTTCATTATTTATTTATGACGTTATATTTATGCAAGTATAATTCTGCTATATAGTTTCCTCGTTGTGGTTTGAGGAATTGTTTCCGTATATTTGTTCTCTAATTCCTAACACTATGGATTTGGAAGTCATACACGCGCAACAACCCATCAACCAACATTTGAATAGGTATTCCTCCTACGCCCGTTACCCTATCTATTTCGTCAACACTTCAAAGAAACGATCTAGAAACAAGTGAAACAAATAGCTCATTCAACATCATTGAGAAAATGAAGAGGATAAGTGTGAACATTTAATTATGGGAGTCATTGGTCATTCCAGGGGTAGAGTGATCTATGCAGATTGCTATATAAAATCGGTCAAGTTCAAATCATACCCCTAACTAGCAAGAGAAAGTTCTTACCAATACAACTCAATATGGGGAAAACCATCGAGAACAACAAGGTAGGAACCCGAGGCCTCCTCCATTCTATGTCTCATTGATTATTGAATACAAATTGGTGCACAATTGTATGATTGATTTTGGGGCAAGTAGCTAATCAATTGGGTCTCCAATATGAAGTCATCTCTAGAGGGGTAGTGCAATTGGATGGGATAGCAGTGAAAACTATTAGAATCAGCAAGGATCTCGAGCCTCAATCAGATGCATGTCCCAAAGTGTGACTATTTTGTAGAACGTATCAATCATAGATTTTCCACCACATTTTTCTTTATGTTTGTCCAAGGACTTCACTACCAAAATTGGAGGCTATCTGTCTACTGATTGGTCACATATTCTCTTTAGAACAAGGTATGGGGAAAAGGCCACAATCAGATCTAAGCCCATTGTTGATTATCATATTGAATCTTATGTGCCTATCCCAATCAATGCCAACTACTCAGCTTTTGATCAAGAAGACCTCCTAAGCACTTGTGAAGCAGATACCAAGGTGGGATGTATCCCAGACTTGAATCTCGATGAGTGGGCCAACAAAAGACATGCTTTTGACCCCTATAAGGAGATGGAATAATCTAAGCTAGGTTTCTATTTTCTACATGAAGAGGATTCTCCTCTGGACCTAATTAAGCTAGAATATAAAGATGACAATGAAGTATGGCAATTGTTCTTTAATGGCTCAAGGAGTAGGAAAAGAGATGGAGGAGGAGCTATGATTGTGTCCCCAAAGGTATAAAATATTATTTAGCCTTCGATTTCATTTTTTCTACTCAAATAATACTTGTTGAATATGAGGCTTTAGTCCATGGTCTTCATTAGGAAAGGAAGCTAGGAATCGGGAACTTGCAAGTGTTTGGTGATAGTGAACTAGTTGTCAATCAAGTCGAGGACTTAATGCTATCAAGAATGACCTACTCAAGAACTACAAGGGTAGGGTATGGGATCGACGGAATATTTCGAGGCCTTCAAAGCATTGTGTCCATACCTAGAAAGGAGAACGAAGTTGTTGATAGGCTTCGCAGCAGGTTGGAGCAACGTTTTATGTGGTCAATAGTAGATCATTAATTTTTTGTAAGAAGAAGTTGAATTCTCGCCTAGAAATCAAATCGATTAGAGAGCAAGAATATGGAAATCAATAAGTATAGTTGCATACAAAAATCTTCTTAAAGGCTTAGTGACATTGGAGTTTATCTTCAATCCTAATGATCGATTTAGAAAAGAGAAGGCTAACATACGATCAAAGGAGAAGATTCAGAGTCAATCACGGTTGCAGAAGGAAAAACACCTCAAATTGGCAAAGTGGCCACCGAGCAAGAAAGGTATGAATTCATACAACTTTTCCAAGAATTTCTAGATGTATTTGCTTGGAGCTATAAAGACCTAAGAGGGTTCAATCCAAAGCTATCACAACCCACAAACAAACTAGATCCAGGTTGCTCGGCCCATCAGCAAAAGTAGAGACCAATCAATCCACACAATGAGCCTTTGATGAAGAAAGAGCTGAACAAGATGATAGAGGCAAGTACCATATTTCCAATCAAACACTCAAGCTGGGTTGTAAACTTGGTCCAGTTAGGAAGAAAATGGAGAGATTAGGTTGTGTGTTGATTTTCGAGACTTGAACAGAGCTTCCTCAAATATCACTACCCACTCCCTTCAATGGAGAAGATATTACAAGTGGTGTCTAGATCAGTGAGATTCTCCCTCCTATATGGCTACTTAGGGTACAACTAGATCATGGTGAAAGAAGATGATTAGTTCAAAACCACTTTCACCACCAAATGGGCACCTATGCCTGCTTAAAAATGCCATTTGGATTGTCCAATGTTGGAGCCACTTTTCAAAGGGAAATGGATATGGCATTCAAAGGTCTCGATCAATAAAATAGTACTGATCTATCTGGATGACATTAAGACATTTTCTAAAAATGTAGCAAACCACCTTTTCCACCTAAGGCAGGTGTTTCAAAGATGTAAAAGTTTTGGGGTATCATCAACCTAAAAATGCATATTCTTGGCCCATGAGGGTAGGCTTTTGGGCCATACTATATCAATGGAAGGATTGGCAATTGACTCGGAGAGAGTTGAAGTAATAAGAGCATTGCCATTACTAAGCCACAAGAAATCTCTTCAAATCTTCCTGGGAAAAATTGATTTTGTCCACATGTTTGTACCAAACTTTACTGCCCTTGTTAAGCAAATAACGTTGATGTTGAAGAAGAGCTTGGCATTCAGGTGGACATTTTAAGGAAAGGTAAGATTTGAGGCCATCAAAGAAGATATATCACAAGCCCCAACTCTCGTGAATCCATATTTCTCTAAAGACTTCATACTGTATGCCTTTGGTGGTAGTGACACAATTTCTACAATCTTAGTTCAGTAGAACAAAGAAGGTATAGAGAAACCAATTGATTTCTTGGTCAAAGGCGGAATACTATGAAGTGAGATACTCCTTCAAAAATTAAGTCTTGGAAGTAATTAGAGGATTAAAGAAGTTTAAAAATCTAGTTTCAAATGATTAAATCCAATTGTTGGTCTCCCATGTGGGAGTTAAAGAATTCCTTCTCAGCAAGGATCTAAATGAAAAACGTGCAAGATGGATCACTCGTGTCATGGAATATGACATTGAGATCAAGGTCACAAAGCTGGTCCATGGGAAGGGGTTGTGTTAACAACTAGCCTCAGTCGACAAGACGAAGCAAATAATGAAAAGGAGGTTTTTTTAATTCTGCGGGATAATCAAGGGGAAGGAAATGAAGATGTACCTACTCCTTGTTGGACTTAAAACATGGTGCACTTAATTTAGATAGACTGTGTCCTCATTGGATGAGTAAAAAAAAAGGATAAATTTCAGACTACGTGCCATCCCATATGTTCTTATTGATGGTGTCTTGTTCAAAAGAGACATCAATGGCATTCGTTGAGATGCATTAAGACAAATCAAAGTTGACACAATGTTACAAGAATTCCATGTTGAAGCGGTTGGAGGCCATTTTGCTCCAAGGGGTGACAACACTCAAGATCATGAAGGTGGGTTATTATTGGCCCAGAGTGTTTATTTACTACTATGCATGGATCAAAAAGTGCAAGAATTGTGCATTCTTCAAAGGAAAAGAAAAGAAAGATAGCCGCGCTCTATTACACCCAATTTCGGTTGACTAACCTTTCATGCAATGGTGATTGGACTTCATCGGAGTCATCAATCCAAACTCAAGCCAAATGCCACAAATGGATTCGATAGCAATAGACTATTTCACCAAGTTGACCGGGCAAGTGGCACTCAAGGAAGCTAATGAGTCTAGTGGGATAGTGACAAGATTTGGAGTGTCACCACCATTATATCATAACATGCATTAGAATTCATAGGTTCCAAGATCACAAGATGGGCTATTAAGAACGGGACTTACTTGAGCACTTCATCAAACTATTACCCTCAAGGTAATGGCCAATTTGAGTCCACAAACAAGAACTCTGCTAAAGATCATTAGAATAAATCTTGATGAGAATCGAGAGAACACGGCACACAAATCTCAAATCGGCCTTATGGGCTGATAGGATAACACCCAAGAGGTCTACAAGAAGCTCTCCAATCAAGATTGACTATGGAATAGAGGTAGTGTTTCCTATATCACTTGAGTTGCCATCATTGGAGCTTGTAAAACAGCTAGAGATGTCTAAATTTGAACCAATGAAGGCCAGGTATGTGGAGCTGATAGAATTGAAAGAAACTAGAGAGCATGCACTCCAAGAAATAGAGAAGGATCAGGCCTCAATAAATAGATGCTTTGACAAGAAGGCAAGAACAAGGACCAACCAAAAAGGATACATAGTTTTGAAATGGGATGCAAATCGGGAAAAACCAGGAAGGCATTCCAAGTTTGATGCCATTTGGAGCGGCCCTTACATGGTCACAAAATGTAAAAGTAGCAATGATTTTCAATTATCTACATTGGAGGGTGAAGAGTTGTAGATTCCAGTAAATGGGATCTGTCTTGAACACTGCTACTAAAAGGAAAGTTCTCACCTTGTACATACTAGTTTAGTTTCCCTTTCCTCTAAGTGATTGTGCACATTGTCTTGTTGTAGTTTAGATTGATTTTCTCCTAAGTGCTTTACATGCTTTGCATGTTCTATTTTGAGCATGTATGATTTTAAATTTTGTATATAGTTGTGGTGTTGTTTTGTGGCTCTTATGCAGTCCATTCAGAGACACAGATGAAGCCCCGGGTCAAAACAATTTTCTACTCTCAGAAACCTTCGTTTCAAGATTTCTTATGAAAATTGAGAGTGCAAATAGCTAGGCTCATGAATTAGAGGTAGAATTAGTATCAGACTATCATTCTTGACTCCATGCCCAATGGATATGACAAGGAAATTGGTCTTTTCATCTAGCACACACAGATACCCCTATGAGTCACCAAATTTCTATCCATATTTCACCCTCGGGAAAAATATTGGATCAGCCACGACCCGCATAGAAAGAACCTGAGAAAACTCGTTTAGATCTTGTAAATAGGTTGTAGAAGGACTCAACAATGGAGTGGCAGGGGATGAGAAAGATTAAATGACCCTATGTAAAAAGAAATGACTCTGTCAAGCCGTTTCCATGTCTTAAATCCATTTTTCAAGTTACAAGTAGACTCAACAATAGAATAGCAAGGTTAGTGCCATAGAGGAACTAGGAGCAAGAAGGGGAAACATATGATGAAGTTTCGAAGTTTTTCAAGCTCAAAACCATTCAAGAAAGATTCCAAAATTGACTAAGTATGGAAGAGCCAGTGGAGAGAGCCATGTGTCCTAATGACGCTTCTCCAAAGATGAATCCATAAAGGGAGGCTCAAATAAGCACCACATCTCCACGTGTCTCAGGCCAAAATGGAGGTAGGGTCAAATGGTCAACCGAGTCAAAAGGAAGACAAGGAAGGTCTAAAAAATTGACTAAGTATAAAGTGCTAGCAGAGATCGCCAAGTGTCAGCTGGGCGCATCTCCAAGAGTTAGTCCAAAGGTAGAGACCCAAATGAGCACGAGCTCTCCACGTGGCCCAGAGTCCAAAAGATAAAAAGAACTATCGAAAAGTCCACAGACCTGTGGAGGCTTCCAAGTGTCAACTCGACACTCCTTTAAAGGAAAATTTTGAATCGGGCTTTCAACCAAGCGCCACATCTCCACGTGTCCAGTCTCAAAAAGGGTCAGAGTCAGTTGAATAGTCAATACATGGGGTGAACCAATGGAGAGTGTTAAGTGTCCAATCGACACTAATTCAAGGATCGAATTGAGAGAGTGTTTCCAAATGAGTTCCAGATCGCCGTGTGTCCTAGGACAAGAGATATGACCTGCCAAGAAAAAGACCTAGCCCAAAAAATAGAAATTGGGCAGGTAGTGGAGGAAATGCCACGTGGCAAGCCTAAAATAGTAGCACTAAAGTGGTCCATTAGGGGAAAGTTGGTTTTTTCCTTTTTCTTCTAAAGGTGTAAAATTTGCAAAATGGGCCGCAACTCACCGATGGAAAAGTCGGTGTTTGAGCCCGAGTCAAGGTCAAAGCGGGAGTCGGAGAAAAGATGAAAATTTTCCTTTTATCAAAAAGGCACGAGATAAAATTGAAGCACATCTCCCACCACCCAAAGGGTATCACGTGCTCTAAAGTAAAAACGAGAACCATTTTTCAAATTGTTTTCCTACCCATTTGTACGGACGCGATACAAACTTCAAAGGGGCATATCTTTCGACTCATGGCTCAAAATATTGCAAATATTATACAGATGGAAGCATCTCAATTCCCTCTACGCCATGGAAAGATAAAAAATCATTTTTTAGTCCCTAGTAGGTGAGGAATGGAGAAACGTCTTTAGGCCTTTAATGCAGGATCTTCTTGCTTCAATAACCAGATCGGATTCAATCTGCTCCGCCGTTTCTTCCTCCTTCGAGGCACTGAATAAGGATTTGATGTAGCTAAGATAGATTTGGAACATATTTTATGGGAGACATTAAATAGTGGTGGTTGAGCTTGGAGTTGTTTTCCCGCTTCTCTTTTTTCTCTTGTCTGTATCAAATCTATAAATACAGGCCCATGACTCGTTGTAAAGGGTTGGACATTCTTCTATCTTGCAGGATCCCCTTTTCTTTACGGAAAAGGAACTCATGGGGTTTTTATATGGTCCACTATATTGTAATATGTTTCCCACCTCTTAGCCACTTTGTAATGCATTGTATCAATCTGCAAAGCAATAAAACACGTATGTGATTGATTCTAGATCCTTTCTTGTCTATTTTTCTTTCATCTGGTCTTTCATTATAAATTTAGTTATCTGTGCTTGGTTGTTGTATGCATTTTTTTGGTTTGTGTCTATTAGCAAAATGAATGTTCATCATTCCTTTGGTGCATCACCTTCTAGCTTTAGTTTGATTTCCTGCATCCCTTCTATCCCTATCTCCTTGGAAAATTTTAGATTAGGTATAGAGATAGATCCTCTACAAGTTCTCACGTATGCACCTAAATAGAGGAATAGGAACCAGCCTTTAATTTGGAGAGATTTTCCATTTTGCAAGGTCCCACACCTTGGGGAAAGTTCAATGTTATGCGATTACACCAAATGACTCTACCTTAGAAAAGAAGATGTATGGAACTCATTTATGGGCTCTTTGTGATTTTGCACTAACATTTTTGGCATGCCCGGTGGGACAAATAAGTCTCCATATTTATTACAATAAGGTTGATGTGCACTTGTTATGACTCTAGCTTTAAGAAGCTTTTAAAACTACCATCCGACAACCGCAAAAGGAACAAAATCCACTGGTTTCAAAGTAGTCCAAGTTTCCCAAATTCATGAGAAGAATAGAAACATAGTCAAGAGCCGAGAGAGGAGGGATTATTTATCTATCTAGACTTTCCCCGGATATAGGGAGAAGAGAAAGAAGAGCCTGAGAGGTCTCTATCTCCACCGAACAGATCCTTATCAACCCCTCCTCCTAGTAGGCTATTCTTTCGGATCAAGAAGGGTGCTCGAACCTATCGAATGGCTCAGCCAATTTCGTATGTCAATTTCATCTGCAAGCAAAGAGTCCACTCGCTCTATCTAAACAGAGGTCTTATTATCAACTTTCACACATGATCCTAGAGTATCACCTACGGAAAGAAAATAAGATCTCTTCTAGAGATGAAGTGGAAAACACGAGAAGCGTACCCAAATAGGGTAGGTATCAAAGGAATATTTTAGGGGATAAAAGGAAAAATACCGTGGCTTGAACATTAGTCCGTGTTCACCCCAAACCTGATATTGATTTAAAATCAAATCCCTATCCTTAGGGGTTTTAAATAAAATAATGAAATATGCCTTGGCACAAGGATAAAGGTCAATCTTACCCTATGTTTTTACTCTCCATCTTTGTGCAATATAGTCATGCAGTTGAGAGAGTTTAGACAAAAATTTGTTAAACCTACAAATAAGGCCGAGACGAGTAAGATTTTCCTCATCCTTTAATACCTTTTGTAGTAGATCTTCCTCTATATTTAGTGTCGGGATCATCTCGAGAGGATTTCAAGGTCTTCTCTATAGTTCGAATGTGAGCCATTGGATGTTGTGAAGCAACTGAGAAAAGGAATGGCCTCCCCAATGCACATTATGATTGTTTTGAGTTGCATTCTTCTAGTCGGCCCCTCGCTTCCTTCCCACCAATAGATCTTCTTGCACCATGTGTTGCACAAGGGGAAGGGATCGTGGGCTACATTTTTCTAGGAAGTTTGGAATTTCCACTAACCCTGATTGCTCTTTGTCTCATGTAGTGGTAGTGTGTGGGTCTCCTACCCTTGAAGCGCAACCTCTAGATGTTTGGGCGTGAGGGTTGTGCTGAAGCTAAGAGGGAGAGGTGACATCTCCACCAAGTGCCATTTTTATAGGGCTTTATTTCCCACCCATTTTAGCTGGTCGTCCTACCTAATTTGAAAATCTAGGTCAAAAAGTTTAATATATATATATATTTTACAACCTTCGGACCCCTAGAGGATTATTACAAATTATCGTTAAAAATTAATCTGTTTTAAGTAAAACAATCCAAAATAATGCAAGAATATAAATGACATTGCATATGGATTTATTATGGAGTTCAGAAATAGCCTACATCTCTGGGTTCTTATCGAACTGTTCCGCTAGTAAAAATTTGTAAGTACAATGTTATATCTTACAATAAAACCTAATGGAACTTTACTTTCCTATAAAGTGCTCCAGCCTTTCAAAGAACACCGATGATCAATCAGTTCATCCTCCACCTTCCTGGTGCCCAATAATCCTACAGAACTTGATCAGCCTTCCAGATGTTTGCAAGACACCCTATGGCTCTCCGGTCAACAATTCCAAGCTTCACAAATAAAAGTGTGGTGCTATGGGCCAATTGGTGAGTTTCCAATAACTCCCAATTTTTTACAATTTTCCTATTAAAATAATAGGACTTAGCTTCCCAATATTTTCCTATTAAATATTAAATAGGACTTACTTTACAAAAATATTGCCTTTAAAAATTATAAGGCCTATTAAAATAGTTTGGAAGCTTACATTTTTCCCCCTCTTCAAATAATATACTCATGTCCCCTATTTATATTGATTAGGAGCCCAAAATATAAGGATATTTCATTTATCCTTTTGTTTTATAATCTCGTATAGGGATAAACAAATTTTAGCCTTAATAAGGCTTTGAGCGGGTTAATAGGGATTAATTCTCTTTTTTAAGCTTTTAAATAAGCTTAAGCCATATTTGAAAAAATCAACCCCATAATAATATCCACTCTTCACATGGATGGAACAACTTTATGTGGGGAAAATCCCACATTATATGCAAGCCTTTTTAATAGGCTTTATCCACCAAAATTTGTTTTCACGTGGACTTTCTAATATATATATATATATATATATATATATATATATATATATATATATATATATATATATATATATATATATATATATATATATATATAAGATTCTAAAATCTTTTTAAGTGGGTAAAACATTAACCCACTTTTCATTCCATGTGCCCAATTCAAATCTGCCAAGTGTCTAGAAACAATAGATCCACGTGTCCATAATCAACAACATCATTTTTCTCTCCACATTAATGTCACATCATCTTTTTTTTTGGGTTTGACCAGAACTTAGACTACTCATATCATTCACATACGGACGTAGATTTGGTCCATTCAAAATGTGTCAGAAAGATCTCAGTGATCTCTACACAATGGTGCTAAGTCAAAATGATTTAAATACCATCAATTTTTGTTGACCAAATGTTGACTTTACTTTGACCCAAACTTTCACCAATCATATCTTTTACATACGGACTTGGATTTCGTCTGTTCAAAATGCATCGAAAAGGTCTTGGCAATCTTTAAAAAATGGTGTTGAATACAAATGATTTCAATACCTTCAATTTTACCATCAACCAACATTGACCAAATGTTGACCATACTTTGACCTAGTCACCATTTGTGTGTACGGACTCTAGTTTCAACATTCAAAAAGGTCTATGGAAAGATCTCAGAGTCAAATTTCACATTGTACTTATCCTGGTAAATTTAGGGAATATATGTTCTCCTTATTGACTTTCAGATCACACCTCCCAATGGGAAAGGCTTTTGTCCCAAAAATCTTGTAAACTCCAAATCATGTTGTTGAGAAGAGATCTACGCAATATTCTGCCAACTCCACAATCAACAAATGATGGTTCAAACTCTAGGACATGTGGCACTTGGGCTCAGTACTTCTTTGAACCACTCGATATCCAAAAAGACCTCCATGCCTCTGTTTGTATGGTGCTAAGTTTCCCAATGAAACCTCAACACTCTCATTGTGTGGTGCTAAGATTCTAGATATCTGACAACAATGATCCTCTTTTACTCTATAACACAACTCCTTGCTTCGAGTTGATTCCACAGAATCCAAACTAGTCCAAAGGAACTCCATGCTACGCAGAGCTAAGAGTGATTCGATGTCGGTGATGGACAATGACTTGTCAAGTACCATCCTACTAAGGGCCATAAGAGACTCTACATAAAATGAAGATGCGACCTGATGTCACATCCCTTTCCAGACCTCAACGCTCCCATTGCACGGTGCTAAGTCCTCTTTCAAGACCTCAATGCTTCCATTACATGGTGCTAAGTCCTTGATGATCAGCTACCATTCTATTGCATGGTCACAATGCCTCTATACATAATGATGATCCGAGAAGATTTTTTCTGATCTCCTCTTGTTGAAAAAAATATCAGTACCATTCTACTACATGATCACAATGCCTCTACACTGAATGAAATTCCCAACTATTGTTAGATACCAATGGTTTTCAACTACCATTCATTACACTGTCACAATGCCTCTATATCTTGAATGAAGTTCCGACATGATACTAGCGAGCTCAACTATCTGAACATGTGGCTGATAGATCTCTAAGCTTAATATGAGTTAAATCCTATATTCAAGGTATAACAAATACTCACAAGCTGATTAGGAGATATTTTTGGAGTATTAATCAAATTTTCTAAGTAAGAAAATCCACTGAGTATTGTAAACCTTTCTCTTAGCATTTTCTCACAAAATCTGATCTCCAAACAAATTCTACATACTATTCATCAATCTGAATTATTCAATATATAATTGAAAAATTGTTGACTTACCCATTTTAAAGGTCTTTCACTTTCGGGTATTATTACACGATCCTGGTTGAATTGTTGACTGGTGGTGGAGTAGGAAAACTTCCTTTACCTTTCAATAGGCCTTCATTCCATCTTTGACTTATCATTTCTATGATGGTCGAGATGGATGAAGTTTCAGCAATTTTCCACTCGGAGCCCATTCCATCGCTGCAATGAGAAAAAAATTCCTCTTAATCTCCTTCTTCTAGGATGAGGAACTCTTACTACCATTTCTCAACTTTGCATGACGAGATTGGTCTTTCTGATTTTCCTTGTTCTTAATGAATGACATCAACTTCTTCATCAATGTCCTTCTTTTCCAGCATCTGGCCACATAATGATTATGTAATCCACAAAAAAGTACATGGAAAAACATTCCACATTTTCTAAAAATGACAACCATACTTCTTTAGCTGAAAAAGTGTATCAAATTTTTATTGTGATTGATTATGGTAAGAAACCGGAGGCAAGATATCATTACATCTTCTTGATTTCTCTTACCACATCCTACATGTGATGACGAAGCACAAGTTTCCTTCTCAAAATCTTCTTACAAGACTAGTGGGGTATTCACTTTGCTTTCGGAAGCTTGTCTCCCATTAGTGTTCTTGGAGAAATTTCCAATATCCATTCCCACACTAGGATAACCCAAACCTATAAAACAAGGACAATCCTCAACCTGTATTGGGTTAGATATGCCTTGGCCATTTTTACAAAGGCCTCTTCCATCAAATCCCATTTAAGTTAAAATTTTGGATCTAATGCCTCTAGTATGCTTTTCAAATAAGCCAAAAGCATCATTACTTGAATCTAAAACCGAATGGGAGGAAAAAGATTCACATGGTGAGTAAATTACAGTGCAATCATCTGTCATAGTCTATGCATTTGAAGTTAAAGGTATTTCCTTTCTCTGATCACCACACAACAACCTTGCCAAGAGCTCATCCTTGGTTTACAGTTCTATTTTCAAGAGAGCATTCTCCTCTTCTAAGGATTAATACATTGATCACAGGAGAGAGTTCTCTTCTGGATCGGTTATTATAAGCTTTAATTTCTAGAGCTTCACTTATTTGGACATCTTTCCCATGGTGCACCTATACCTAGTTCACACAAATTGAATCAAATACACCAACTTGAAGCAATCACATTGTTAATAATATTTACTGAAAAAAAAATATGGAGCTAAACCAACTCGATACCAACATGATCTGAAAATCCAGGTCAAATTTTTTAATATATATTTATTTTTATGACCTTCGGACCCCTATAGGCTTATTAAAATTACCGATAAAAATTACTTTGTTTTAAGTAAAACAATCCAAAATAATGCAAGAATATAAATGACACTACACACGAGATTGATTATGGAGTTTGGCAATAGCCTACGTCTCGGGTTCTTATCGAACCATTCCACTAGTCAAAATTTGTAAGTACAATGTTATATCTTACAATAAAACCTAATGGAACTTTACTTGCCTATAAAGTGCTCTAGCCTTTCAAAGAACACTCGATGATCAATCAGTCCATCCTCCACCTTCTGGTGCCCAATAATCCTATAGAACTTGATCAGCCTTCCAAACGTTTGCAAGACGCCCTATGGCTCTCTGGTAAACAATTCCAGGTTTCGTAAATAAAAGTGTGGCGCTATGGGCCAATTAGTGAGTTTCCAATAACTCCCAATTTTTCACAATTTTCCTATTAAAATAATAGGACTTAGCTTCCCAATATTTTCCTATTAAATATTAAATAGGACTTTACAAAAATATTGCCTTTAAAAATTATAAGGCCTATTTAAATAACTTGGAAGCTTATAGCTTTTTTGCCCCCTCTTCTAATAATATACTCAGTCCTTTATTTATATTGATTAGGAGCCCAAAATATAAGGATAAATCATTTATCCTTTTGTTTTATAATCCCATATAGGGATAAACAAATTTTAGCCTTAATAAGGCTTTGAGCGGGTTAATAGGGATTAATTCTTTTTTTTAAGCTTTTAAATAAGCTTAAGCCATATTTGAAAAAATCAACCCCATAATAATATCCACTCTTCATGTGGATGGAGCAGCTTTATGTGGGGAAAATCCCACATTATATGCAAGCCTTTTTAATAGGCTTTATCCACCAAAATTTGTTTTCATGTGGACTTTCTAATATATATATGATATATTTTTTTTATAAGATTCTAAAATCTTTTTAAGTGGGTAAAACATTAACCCACTTTTCATTCCATGTGCCCAATTCAAATATGCCAAGTGTCTAGAAACAATAGATCCACATGTCCATAAATAGCAGCACCACATGTCACTCCACATTAATGCCACGTCATCTCTTTTGTCGGGTTTGACCAGAACTTTGACTGCTCATATCTTTCGCATACAGACTTAGATTTGGTCCGTTAAAAATGCGTCGGAAAGGTCTCGGCAATATCTATGCAATGGTGCTGACTCAAAATGATTTCAATACCATCAATTTTATCGTTGACTAACATTGACCAAATGTTTACCATACTTTGACCCAAACTTTGACCAGTCATATCTTTTGCATACAGACTCGGATTTGGTCATTCAAAATACGTTGGAAATTTCTTAAAGAGCTCTACACAATGATTCTAGCTCCAAATCATTTCAATACCAGATTTTTTATTGTTTACCAAAATTGACTAAATGTTGATCATACTTTGACCTTGTCATTATTTGTGTGTATGGACTCTGGTTTCAACATTCAAATAGTCACCTAGGAAAGCTCTCGATTTAAAATTTCACACTATTCCAATCTGGATGGCTCTTAAGGGAATATTTGGATCTTTTGCAAACAATAGGTAAACAAGATAATTAAATGGACATGAAGAAAAATGAGACAAAATTTTGTAGAGGGTCCCAGATATAGAGTTGTAGGATCAAACGAGACCTCTCTGTACCACAAAGATTGAGATATCACATGTTGAAGTTATATCATTTTTCATTTGCAGGCTCTTAAGGGACTACACCGGATGAATTATCCCAAAAGTCACGACACTATTTAGAACCAAAAAAAGTCTCGCACTAGAATTTACAGCCACCCGAACATTTTGGCACATTCAATTCAATGCCAAGACCTTATTTTTGCAAAATATTATGTTTGACAACCTTGCTGACCGACTCAAACTTGACTATTTTGCGCTTTTGCAAACAATATGATATCCATTTAGTTACTTGTCCCACCTCTTATAAACAAGGTAGTTGTATAGCGAGGGCATTTAATGATGGTTCCATGAATGAGACTACGAAATATGGCCCTAATTTTGATATTCCAAAATATGAACTCACTCATGAAACCCACCGGAAATATATGATGTTTTTCGATCCTTGTAGTGCAAAAGATTAAGATAATGTTTCACTTTGTAATCACTATTGTAGATTAAAGGAGCATGAAAAATCCTTGGATGGAGGGATTCTATTTAAATAAGTGAGAAATTTTTGAAAGATCCTTAGCCAATAGGAAGATTTAGAAACCCATAAACCTAACCCATTTGATGGTGGTATGAAGAATGAAGAATAAGAGAAAAGAATATTTTGGAGTCAAGGAAATTGTAGATAATTTTTTGATGACAGGTGATGTGGGAGGAAGCTACAAGTTCACCTAGAAGACTTACAAGTTATACCCTTCCCTTGAGGGATTATCACCCATGATAATTGTCATTAAGGTGAACCTTTCTACTCATTCTAAACTCTCTCCAAGCCTCATCAACTAATATGGCATCTTACAGGTAACTTCCTCCTCTAATTCTTCTTTCATTAAGAAACATTATATAAAACTAGCCTTGCTATTGCATCCTGATAAAAACAAGTTGTTTGGAAATCACATCACACCCTTCACTAGGCTTGATGACTACCCCTATATTTTTTAAGGTGCTTTTAAAAGCATCCATGGGTTTATCATAGAAGGAATTATCAATGAATGGAAGGTCACTAAGTTATAGGCCAGCTGAATCCCATTCAGAACTAAACAAGAAATATTTACTATTCGATTGATAACCCTGTGTGTTATTAGTCATTCCTTGTTACTATGCTTATTTTGAACACTTCATAAAGTTATGTAAAATTTTCTAGCCATTCCAATAGAGAAGATATTTCTCTTTCTCTAGAGGAGGGGATATTATAGGTAATTTGGTTATGATCTTACAGGTCTTCGTGTTGGTATATTCTTTATGTTTCTTCCATTTCCTTTAAGATTAAACTTTGTGTTGCGATGGTGGCCATAAAATATGTATATAGCAAGCTCTTGAAGGACCTATTGGATTATGATGACTCTAACCTAACAATGATAACTAAAGAGGTCAGTCCACTGGTTGGTTCTTGCATTCATAACAATTTTGTGCCTTAATAGTTTTATAGGACAGGATGATCTTTGAAATTTAATTAAATAGCTTCTTTCCTTGGCCTATTGCGATGATCCCAAATAATTACCTCAAACGTTCTTGATATCCTTTGAATATTTTATCTTCAATAAAAAACAAGGATCATTTATATAGTTTGGACTCCAATGTTGAACATCTTTGTGGCAACAACCATATTTGTCATGAGAAATGTGAATTTTCTAGAGTATGCATAATCCTTACCAAGTTAGTGAGACAAACCAGGAACTTTCAAGGAAGAAGAGGTTCTTGTGAATATGAACATGTATTAGAACAAAATGGCTTGTGCAGAGATTGTTGTGTTCAAACTAAATCATGAAGGTCCACATTTGCACACCAAGAAGGCAGAGGCTATACACTACTGTGACACAAGGTGTCAAACATGTGGTTTTTTTTTTTCTAGCTTCCAATGGGTCATCCTGGCTTGCATAATACCATACATGGAAATATGAGAAATTTGAAATTTGTTTCAGAGAGGAAAAGAGAGTGAGACTGAGACTAAGATTGTGAGAGAAAGAGAGAGAGAGAGAAAGAAAACATGAGAGGGAGAGAGTGAGAGGTTGTCCAATCCATTATTTTGCAAATGGTAGCTTGTGGCACCAAACTGACTACACCAACACGTACGTGTGGTCGATAAATGATAGTGGAGACTTTTTTTGGTTTTGTTGTTTCAGGCTACTTTATCTAGTTATAGTCCTTAAGATCCTTGAGACCAAAAAGGATATAACTTTGACGAGTGATATCTCGATCTCCATAGAACCTTAAGAGGTATCGTCTAATCCTACATCTCTATATCAAGACCCTCTACAAAATCCTATCTTAGTTTTCTCCATCTCTATTCAGTTCTCTAGTTGTCCTATTGTTTACAAAAGTGTAAAATAGTGTAGTTTAAGTTAGTGCAAGGTTTTCAAACACAATATTTTCCAAATGGAAGCTCTTGGAACCAAACCGACTATGCCAACATGTCTTGGTGGCCTAGTAAATGCTAGTGGAGGATTATTTTCCTAAAATGCTATGACTTTGATGAGAGATATCGTGACCTCCATGATACCTGGAGAGGTCTCGTTTGATCCAAAACCTCCACATTGGGACCCTATACAAAATCCTATCTCAGTTTTCTCCATCTCAATTTGGTTCTCTCATTGTCCTATTGTTTGCAAACACACCAAATAGTCAAGTTTGAGTCGGTCTAAGGCTTTCAAACGTAATTTTTTACAAATGAAAGCTCTTGGAACCAAACCGACTACTCTAACATGTCTAGGTGGCCTCATAAATTCTTGTGGAGGATTCATTTTTGTGCCAGAATGGTTTTGTTGCTTCCAGGGCTACTTCATGGGCATATTCCCGTAAGAGCCCGGAGACAAAAAAATGCTACAACTTCGATGGGTGATTTCTCAGTCTTTGTGGCACATGGAGACGTCTCATCTGATCCTACACATCCATGTCGAGACTCTCTAAAAAATTATGTCTCATTTTTCTCCATCTCCATTTGGTTGTCTCGTTGTCTTATTATTTGCAAAAGTGAAAAATATTGTAGTTTGAGTCAGTGTAAGGTTGTCAAACACAATATTTTACAAGCAGAAGCTCCGGCACCAAACCAACTACCCAACCTGTTTGGGTGGCATGGTAAACACTTTTGGAGGCTTTGGTTTTGTGCAAAATGGTTCCATTACTTCAAGTTACATCATTGGGCGTAGTCCTTCGAGAGCACAAAGACTCAAAAATGCTATAACTTTGATGGGTGATTTCTCGGTCTCCATGGCACCTAGAGATGTCTCGTATGATCCTACACCTCCACACCAATATTCTCTACAAAATCTTGTCTCGGGTTTCTTCAAGATACTAATAAAATAATTTGAAACTGTAAATTACATAGCTTAAAATTTCAAAGAGCATTTTGTCCTAGAAACTATTAAGGAACAACATTGACTCCTTCCTACATCGTTAAGGATGATTAGAAGGTGATTTTGGATAATATGAATGCAAGAACCAACTAGTGGACTAACCTTTTTATTTATCACACTCTCTCTTATTTTCTATCTCTCTCTCTCTCTCATACCTGTGGCCTATGGGTACATACCCACAGATTCAATATTTCCAATAGGATCCGAAGGGTCAAGAGAGATGAAAAGGAATTCATTTGGTTGACTTAATATTTGGGGGTTTCTTGTTTCTCTTCATGGGTCCTTTATTCTTTAGTCAATTTGGAAGGAATGGGAACAAGGGAAACACTTGGTGGTTTAATGACCTATCTTATCTTCATTTGACACTAGGTACCAAGCCTACAAATTGATTTTGTTGAATCATAAATATAATGACAAGATCCTTGCCTTAAAAAGAGGCTTTTCCGCGATTCTTTGGTTTGACAAAGGAATTAAAATATTTCATGAATTTTACAAATTTGGGAAATGATGGAATGGAAAAACCTTAAATATTTCTATAAGCTACCTCAATATCTATTCGAATGTATAAAATACTCAAAAATTATTTCACAACTCCCTCTACTAGACTAATTAAGAATGACGAGAATGAATTTTTAGATACTATGAGGTGGTTCAAATGCCCCCTCTCAAAGAGGCTGTAAACACTTGTAGTTTGATCAAAGCACTATTATCTCTAATATTTAACTAACTATTCTCTTCCTCACCAATCGATTTGACACATCATTAGTTAGATCTATGTAACTTCCTTTACGACACTCTTTTGGTCATATTCCTCTTATAAGTCAATTAAATAGGCTATTATATCCTCTTTTTGGCTAGAATCCTCTTCTTTACCCCCTCTATTAGCTCCTGGACTATTAATTCATTTCATTGGATTAATTAGGCCTTTCATAACCCTTCTAATACCCTAATTTCTCTCTAAAAAAGATTAATTAGTCTAACCTAGGTTAATTACCCTAAAAACATGATCAACTTCTTCTAAATTTAGTCAAATCTTGCTTTGACTTGCTAATTAACATGTTGACTCCCTTTTAGTCCCACATGCACCAAAAAGCCTTCCATTTCCCAAATGGAAAACTATAAATAACCCACTCCCCCACTCTCATTTTCAAGAACACTTCTTCCCTCTAACATAAACTATAGTGTTATTGCTAGGATTAGGAGCTTTACTATCTTCTTATTGAGCTATCTTACTTTGTATTTTGCATTTCACCACATAAACATGGAGGAAATGGGAAAACCCATTGGCCTTGAAGTCATTAATGGGGAGATCCCATTCTCTTAAAGCATAAATTGATTTCTTAGATCCTTATTAGGCTCATTTGATTAAGCTTTCAAGAATAGAGGTTAATTACATTTGCTAAAGTTTGCTTGTTTTCTTTAAACTAATGCATGCAAAGTAGGAATCCTTGTTTATTTCTTAACTAATGGTCCATTGATCAGTTTTGCACAAATATTTGGGGTTCTTGAGTGTTCTTACCCCATTCCATAGCTTTTGTAACATTTCTTTGAACACATTTGGCACACTGGTGGGACACTTATGTCCATCCTCCATTAATGGAGGTCTTTTAAGTTTTTCAAAGTTCACTTAGGGTTTTTAGAGAAAACAACTTGTTATTTTCTTATTTCCATTTCTAAAGCTAGTTAAACCACCCTTGTTTGCATATATTTTGTGGGTTTGAACTAAAAATAAGATTCTTTGACTAACAACTAACATGTTTGTTTTTGAAATTTTTAAAATACGTGAATTTTACAAGTTTTTTAGGGATACGCGCAGTGTCTTGGTGAGGTGCATCTCCATTGAAACCCTAAGACTTTGGCGTTGAGTTAGCCATACACCTATGTAAGCATATTAGATAGTTGACATTTCATTTTAGATGGGTCATGTCTCCGTTGAGAGGTGGGTGTCTCCATTGGTTGGTGAGCATACATGTCACGCTGGACGCATTGGCATATATTGTCTTACTATGTAAACTCTGTCATTTTTGACTGGTTGCATCTCTCTGTTGAAACGTTATTGTCTCCATGTCTGTGGATGCATTGATGTCTACTGCCATACTTTGTTTTTGACATTTTTACTTTTTGGCGTACCGTTGAATAGAGAGCGCACACGTTGAAACCCTAGCGTGCACTGTCTCGATGAGTGCCCACATAGGTGTTATAACCCTCTATAAGTTTTTCCTACCACATTTCTATGTGGGTTAGGCATGTATCCATCGGATGGGGTATCTTTGGTGTCATTCTAGGCACACATGTGTCTATGTTAAAATTTGAAAATATTTCTCCAAGTTGTAAACTCATTTTTCTAAAAATTTCTAAGGTTTTTTTTTAAAGACTAACCAAGTAGATGCAGGGTTTTGTTTTTTCATTTCAACTTACATAGCTTAAGTGTTTTCATTTCTTGGCTTGCACAGAGTTTGTAAAGTGTGTATGCTCTCTCCTCGCACCTTCTAGGTGATCTTGGAGATCAAAAGCACTTGTACAACTTTATGTCACATTTTAAAAACACTTGTTATATGATTCTAAAGAGTAAAATAATTTCCATATGATTTGTCTTAGTAGAATTTTCACATTGCGTATGCTCTTCCTTCATATCATTTGGTGATCTTAGGAATAAAAAGCAATGTGCCGATTCTCTTTCTTGATATTAATTTGAGAAATGGAAAATTACTAAACCCGTTATCTATAGGACCTAATGCTTGCTAAAGAAAGATGTCAAAACCAAAAACAAAAACTTCTAATATAGATTGTAGACACTAAAATTAGGTCACACTCCCATTTGGTCTCTCGACAAATAAATACCTTCATCACATTCACCTAGCCATGGCCCCCTTCACCCCACAAATATTAATTTAATTAAATTAATTCGTTAGCCTCACAATATTTATTATTTAAATCTCCTAATTTAAATAATGCCCACACTTACACCTCACCTATACACCTCACCAAGCCAACTCACCCTAATACCTATTCTTAGTAAGTTTCCATATCTAATTAAGACTTACCCAAACCCTAAAAATCAATGCCTACATTCCCTCTAACCACATTCCCACATGTTGACAAGAAGCTTCTAGTCTAATCCGCGAGTAAATGACACAAGATCCCAGAAAATCAAGGGGATCTGCCTAGTTTAGTAAACCTAGGAAATCCCAATTAATCGATGCCGGTTACCCCTAATCATCAGTTGGTTAAGCGAAATCGCCTTCTGGTCACCTTTTAATCCCCAAAAACCCTTATTTTCGAGGTTGGAAAACATTGGGAATTTTCCTGAGAGATAAGACATCTTTTTAGAGAAAGTTTCCATGAGAACACGTGTGCAAGGAAGGAGATCAAGCATTTTCTCTTACACAATCATCCAACACTCACCCCAACACTGATTTGATCCAACCAATCAAAAGGGAATGCACATGCATCCCATGCAGGAGCTTTCCAACATTTGGTGATCCTTAACAACATTCAACCTTGTACCGGCACCTTCATCCATCACTCACAAGCACCTAGAACAAGATTTCAAGTAGAATAGTTTACTCCTCTAGTTCATTCATTTCATCATTGTATTGTCATCCTTTTGTTGTCTTAGCCACCCATTAACCTCCTTTAATACTCACCCCTCTATATACCCATTAAAACCCCACAAAACCCCATCCAAACAGCCTAATACCTTGTTCCGGCCAACCAAGTCCTTTGTGCAATCACAAGGGAGACCCAAAGCTCATTTTGTGGCATTCTCAATTTTCCACAGTAATCGGCACCAATTCTCCCCAATCGGTGTTGGTCTCTGTATTGACCAATAGAGTCCAGAACAGTGACCTATCCACCTATTCCCACATTACCTTTGTTCATCTGTGATCTGCTTGAGACCTCTGTCAGACCTGCAGAGAACTAGAACTAACTAGTTGACCTTCAGATCTCATTTTAACCTAGCCTGTTAGATTAGATATTGCTTATTGTGTTTTTAAATGAGATAACTAAATCATTTTAATCACGATAGGATTTACTTCAATTCCAGCATCAAATTGTTTTAAACGGTGGATCGATAGTCGCTCAGAAGTATTACACTTCCCAGATCTAGTACATGCTAGGCTAGTTCACTGCATATATTGTTTAACTTTTATTTGGTGGTCTTGTGTTTCATTTCAGTAGTTCCTCCTAGCCAAAAGGAAGCTCTCATGATCAGCTATGGATTCAGAAGTCATACACACACAACAACCCAACAACCAACATTCCAACAGGTATTCCTCCTATGCCCATTACCCTATCTATTTTGTCATTTTCAAAGAAATATCTAAGAATCAGGTGAAACATTTTGGCACACGGATGGGACCCATCCTAGGTTCCTTGCATTTTATTCATTCCTAGGAAAAAAATTTGTTTGTTTCCTTCCAAAAGCATACACATTAATTTTCTTCCTTGGTAACCCTCTTTTCTTTCTATTTTCTCTAAAGACCTTTCTTTTGGTGTACTTAAAAAGAATCATTTCTTCTTGTTTTCTACATTTTAGTGAAAGAGAATCCCTCTTCCTATTCATCCATTTGTGTCATCAAACTTCATATTTCGATTTGGGCTTAAAATAAGTGCATTACATTCTGATTTATCACATTAGCTCACATTAATTGAGGGAAACCTATATGTTGGAAGTCATTCCTAGCTGATGGTTGACAAACGAATCGTAGAAAGAACATCTCTCTCTTTCGAGTCTTTCCACATTGCACAAATTCAAAACAAATACATATTCTTAAACAACATCTTTCCGGGAATGCTCACAATGATCACATTGATCGAGGATTGGTAGGTTCTCCCACCGCCGCTCTGCAGCCGATTTATACTTGAGTGAAACACGCTCCCGCCATAACATACCTAAAACCTCACCTTTTAGATCTCCTTCTTTGTAGGAAGCCATCCTCACCAAAAATTATATTCTACGAGCTTCATGAGTCATTCCTTAAATAGCATAAGCTAAAAATAATAATAGAAAAGGCACTCTTAGGATCGCATTTTCTTAGTGTTTCTACTTGGTTTGTGTTTTTAGGTGAGAGGTCACATTCTTCATTCTTCTTGTTTATCCTTACACGCTCCTCATCATAGTTGGTGTATTCCAGTTTCATCTGAGGGTGCCTGGACCATATTCTCATCATTCCTAGAATTTTGGGTCTGATTCCACATTAGATTTTATATTCTCATCATAGTGACCGGTGTCGATCTAGCAACCGTAAATCGCCGTTACTCCCGACTGTCATCGATTATACCCAACCGGCATCAGTTCACTGTCATTTTGGTTAACCTAACCAAAAGGACATTTATTCACCTTCTTCAAATTTTCAAAGTCCTTGTCACTATTACCCTTCCCATTGACCTTGTAAAATTCATCAGGTTTGGCATACCTATCAGATTTGACCTTACACCTTGTTTTTGACTCACTTTCCATTTCCCATAGTGACCAGCCATGGTTACCTATGACTAGCGTCGATTTACCCTAACCGGCATTGGTTAGCCTGTGTCATTTTCCAGTCAACATTTGGTACCTAGTCCACTTTTTACCGCTTGTTTCACCTGTTCCTGCTATTTTTCTGTGTCATTTACAGAGAAGTGGCCTAACCTGATCAGTACTAGTTCACATGGTGCTGACCCGAAGACAAGCAAGTGCACTCGTATTCCATGTAAGTTGTCAACCACTCCTACCTAGTCCTTCACCACCTTCCATTTTATCACCTGCCATGGATCCTTTCTAACCTATCACTATCAAGTCTCGGAGATGAGGAGTTCACATGACTCCTTGACCAAAACCCTACCGCCTTGTAGTTTTATCTTTCCCACTCATCTAATCAAGATGCCTCGAGTTAGTTGATATATGGCATGCCCATATCTATCCCCCATAATCTCACTCCCACTCATGTGTTAGCCCAAGCTGGCTCCGCGTTGCCCGCATCTACCTTACCCCCAGTCATTTTGTAGCTAGGGCCTATACCCACTATGACTGTCACGTCTGCTATATCTGTGACACCCGCCACATCCACCATACCTTCGAAAACCACCCAAAATGCAACCTCATCTACCCCTAATGTCTCGCATATACCGTAGCTACACTACCACCTCCACTGTCGGTGACCTCTACCCCTTTTCAGAATGTGGTCCTTTCCATTCCATAATCTTTAGCCCCCATTTCCACTAGGGTTACCACGACCCTTCCACCTCCATATACGTACTACCAAAGATCCTCCCATTTCATCTATTATTCACTCTGGGTACGTACCCCCTATTTCACTGCCTTCTTCTCAATCAACCTACACGGCAGTGCCATATACTAGAATGCCACCCTTGTTATATGCCCAAAACCAACCCTCACACGCTACAGGAGGCACCCAATCATTCAACCTACTAATGACCTAATCAAATTGATGATGGAAAAGATGCAAACATTAGAGGCATCAGTTTCTAGCTCCCGCAATACTCTCACCTATGATGAAATTTACAACGAGCCCATCCACCCATCCATTCCTATTCGTCCATACCCCATGCATTGGGAGATGCCTAAATTCAACCACTTCAATAGCAAGGAAGACCCACAACAACATTTGTGTTCGTTCAAACACGGGTGCTACTTAATCACTCACGATGATGCTTTACTCTTAAGGACCTTTCCCATGTCTCTGACTGGACCTGTGTTAGATTGGTATAGTGGGTTACCTAGACACTCTATATTTTCATTTAATCAGGTAGCCCAAGCCTTCTTGGATCACTTCTCCATCAATATTGTCAAGAAGGTTACCATGACTAACCTATACTCCACATGTCAGTATGAGGACAAATCTATCGCAGATTTTGTCACTTAATGGTTTTGCTCGATCAATCCACTCACCTTCCAACCGCCACAAAGAACTCATTAAGCTCTTCACAAGCTTGCACTAGAAATATCTCACCGACCCTACAGGTTCAGAATTTCCAAACATTTGATGAAGCATTCACCATGGCATGAAAGTTAGAGATTTGGGTCATTGAAGAGAAGAAAATCCAATTACGCAGTAAAAATTTGGCATTCAAGTCGAATGATACTTCTTCTTCTTCCAAACCGTAGAACAATTATTCAAAGGCCAAGGGCACCACTAACACAGTAGTACTTAAAGCTAGTCTGGCTCATCCATCAAATTATGCTACCCCCTCATCTAATCTCTCACCCATCTAGACTTTTCAATTCAAATGAGAACAACAGAAATATACCCCAATTAGGGAGCCTTACTCTTCTGTCTTAGAAATCTTATCAAAGTTGGGGCCATCACCCTTCCGCCTATAAAACCGTACACTAGTTTTGACCCTACTTTCCCCATGCCTCGCATGATATAAAGAACATTACTTATGTAACTATCATCGAGTAAAGGGTCGTAGTGACAAAAAATTGTATCACTTTCAAAAACATTGTCCAAGAAATGCTCGAGAAAGGCGAGTTAATCGTGGATAATCCTAACACACCTACCAACAAAAACCTACACATCTTCAAGAAAACATTTCCCAATCATGCCCCTTCGCTCGATCAAATGTTGAGACCGCAACTCATAATATCCATACTCGCGAGGTCCATGCTACTTTTAGTGACACACATGTTGCTTTGTAATTACCCCATGTTCCTTCCATATAGGAGATTATAGCTCGAAACCATCCTTCTACATTGGAACTTACCTCACCTATTCCTCCACCCATAGAGGAACACCTTTCACCTCCTTCCTCACCCGTGGAGGAGCCCTTCGCTAATATCGAGACCATTTCACCTCTAGCTTCTCCACCTAGGGAACCATCACCCACAGTAATTCTTCACTCCATGGAGGATACTTGTTTACCTCCTCCACCCACAGAGGAGAACCCATCATCTCCTCCCCTATCACAGACCCAATAGAGATACCTTTTCCTCTAGGTAAGCATTCTCCTTCAGCTACCCAAGATCCTGCAGACCTACTTTTGGCTCTCTTACCTACGAAAGTCAAGCTAACGAATTTCCAGATCTCTAAGATAAATTTTACAAGAATAACCATTAGGTCCTCATCAACATCACCTATAGACATGTCATTCTCACATTTGGTCGATCACCTAGATTATGTAGACAAAGCCTTATTGTGGGGGCATCTTTTGCTTCCTGTTTCAACACAAATGCAGATGTCACTTGCTGATACTTCCACTATCTATCCAAAAATATTTTGACCAATCCAACCGAACACAACCACCTCTATCACAACTTCTTCCACGACACCCATCATAACTCAACACGCCCTTACCCATAACCCAACCTACATCTAAATCCAAACCCACACATACATCATCTTCCTCGACTAAACCTATCACTACCTTAGGGGTCACCCCAACCACCAACCTTACTCATCCACCTATCAAACTAGATTTAGCTACATCCTCCAAAGTCAAAACCACACCTACTCGGCACCCAAATAGAAGAACAAAATCCATAGAACTCATACTCCAGCTACGCCAATCACACCTGCACCTATCCCGTCCATCTTAGGACCTCAACTTCCCAGCATGGTTAAGAAACTTCCACCCATCAATAAACCAAAAACACAATAGCCCACTCCTTCCTCACAAACCTCTAACCTACCCAAGTGCCAAACACGACTTACACCTACACCTACAGCATCTTTACCACCCATACCCCCAATACTCTCCGCAACTTCTTCACTACCTACTATACTCCAAAGATTTGTCTCTCACACCCCTTGCGTGACCCATGTCATCTACCTTCACAGCACCCCATTATCCCCCTGGGTAACTTGTCCTCTTCCCCCATCTGCTTTTCCTTCTAGATCCCATGCACCCATATCACCTTTACCCAAGAAGGTGCAACCCAAAGACAAAACTCCGCTACCTCCCAATAAGGTAGTCAAAACAACCACACACCCTCCTGCCGTTCATCTACCACACCCCTACCTAGACAAACACGACCGACACCCAAGACCACGCCAGCACCCAAAACCATAGCTTGACCTATTCCCCCTCCTGTGAGGACTGTTCCTCAACAATCAGTTGTACCTACACCCAAACCCACTTTCACCTCTCATTACGACCCACTAGCGGGTCCTATGCCAAAATTTTAACCAACCTCCTTGAGACTTTTGTTATCACATTACCACCACTCAGACCTTATGACCCCCTCAAACCCAAGCCAAAAGGGTTTGATGACACTAAAATTTGTGCCTACCATCGTGTGCTAGGGCATGATGTGGAGAACTGCAAGGCCTTGAAAATCGTCCTTATCTAGTTGTGTCCTCTGGAAGCCAACTTTGATGAGGATGACCTTCTCAATGAGGACACCGCTTCACCGATACCCATTCCCATATTCCTTCCTTCATTGCCCACTCGAAAACCACGACCTCCACCACCAAATCTCCTTGAACCACCTCCAAGATTTGAGATTAACATGGTTCACATAAGAGAAATTTCCACACCATCACCCAAATTTCATTGTACCTAGCTCACATCACAGGTTTTTTCTCCTCCGGTAGGTTTTATCCCGTCATGTCGTTATACCACTCACCCTACACCTTTTCCATTTACCAACTCCCCTTAGATCAACATGATCCAAGTTACTACCGATGCTCGAAGGATAAAGGTAAGGAAAAGGAAACCGACCCACCAACCAGTCCTATACCCAACATAACATCTATTCCCACATCTAAGATTACTATGCACGGACCCACATACCCTATTTCTAATGGGGTCACACATCGTACCATGCTCAAACAATTACACCAATCTCCCCTCAAAATGTCCTTATATGACCTCATCCAAACCTCAAAATCCCATCGTCAAGCTCTCATGGAGGTTATTTATTCTATTGAGGTTTTACCCAATGACCTTGTACCCGTAGCCTCCATTATCACATCCCATCATGTAGCCTCTCTCACCAACTTTGCACCTCGGCTTCTTAGAGGAAGAGATGCACCACACCAAACAGATGACCTGCACTCCAACCCTCTTCATCTCTCGTCCACATCGATGATATACGTGTATGACATGTAATGATTGATGGGGTGCCACTATTAATATCATTTCATCCCACACATTCTATCAAATGATCATACCGACAATTGCATGCATAAACATCCTATCATGTTGTGTTCATTCAATGACGCTTATCACTTTCACATTAGGTAACTTTGTCATCCTCCACATTCACGTGGGCCCCCACACTGTCCTAGAATTATTTTACATCTTGGAGGTGGAATTCCAATATAAATTTTTGATGGCAGACCCTGGATTCGTGTCATGGGTTGTGTTCCTTCCACTTTGCATCATTGTGTAAATTTTGAACATGAAGGACACACCTATACCATTCCAGCTGATCCATCACCTTTTAAAACATGCAACATGCTTTACTGACCTAATGATGTGCTTATACCCATTAAGGTGTCTACCTCCACAACCACTACCACTTCACCTACACTTCCGCTTACCAGTACAGTCGCCACCTCCACCACACATACCTCTTCCACTCCTACCACCGCCACAACCTCCATGGCCAACCCATCAGTCTCCTAATCCGTTAACTCCACCTCCACATCGACCTCCGACATATCATCTATTCTTGCTACCCACATACCAACCACCGATCCCTTAGAAGGTGTTTTTCAATGCCTCACTCTAGGGGAATACCACCTATATAGTGTCAACACATTCCTTACTCCACAAGAGTATGAAAGTCTTCACCAACACCATCATTATGATTACCGCATAGGAGAACACCTCCTTTATGGTCCTCCTCATCTTTGTATTACTCTCACCTATGGGGGACTTGATTCTACCACATACACACCGAACCACTTTGTCACAAACCCACCCATTTTCCATTGACTTCTAGTCTCTCACCAATCACCATTTTTTCCACACCTTCCTGCACCGATGTGCGTGGAAGGGTTTTGGTTTTTGCTTTTATGAGCAAGGCCGCCATATCAGTATTCCATGTACCACCCACAAACATAATGACCGTAGTGGTATTGGCTTTCCTAAACCACCTACCAAACAGGCCCGCATTGTACCTCAAGGACATCATCCCTTCTCCACTCCACCTTCATCACCACCTTCGCCGAGCGGAGTTGATGGATCCTGAATCTATACCTCCTAATTTTATTTTTCATAAAAAACATTTCATTGGGGCCTTTGAAATTTCATTGGGTCTCAGATTCGAAATGATTGATGACAATACACCTTCAATTAATGTCATCCAATGTCGAATGATGAATCTATACTCACCTACCTTCAGTGCAGAAGACTCATATATCCATCGGTCATTACCTTTTGAGATGCAAACCACGTTGAATGAATCGACTATCGAAATCAACATTCATACTTAGGACAACCCGCACATCCTAGAGATTGGCGAGTCTTTGGACGCTACTAAACAGAAAGCCATCACTTCTTTTCTGAAAGATCATAACCATGCTTTTTCTTGGTCTTATGCAGACACACCTAGTATTGACCCCACCATAGTGGTCCACAATATTGTAACAGTTCCCGATGCCAAACCCATCAAACAAAAGTTGAAGAAAAAAACCTCGTATTGCCCTTCTTGTCAAAGAAAAACTTGAGTGCCTTCTTTTCGTTTCCTTCATATTACCCATTGATTATCCTCATTGGATTTCTAACATTTTCCTTGTCACTAAGGCAACAGGGGGACTCTGTATTTGCATGGATTTATGTGACCTCAACCTAGCCTACCCAAAAGGTGACTTCCCCTTACCTGGTATTGACCAACTGGTCGACCTTACCATAGGTCATGAGATGCTATCACTCATGGATGGCTTCTCAGGGTTATAACCAAATCCTACTTGCTCCAGGAGGATCAACAAAAACTAAATTCATCACCCTTGGGGACCTTTTTGTTATTGCGTCATGCCTATTGGCCTTAAAAACACTTTGGTGCCACATATCAATGGGATATTACTTACATCTTCCATGATATCATGCATCATATATTAGAAGATTACGTGGATGACCTCATTGCCAAATCTAAACGTCGCTCCGAGCACCTTGCAGCGTCCTAAAAACCATTTTTTACTGTCTCATTAAATATTGTGTTCACCTTCAGCCTAAAAAGTACATCTTCTCGGCCCTCTCAGAAAACTCTTGGGCTTTATCATTTCCCTACGTGGTATAGAAGTTGACCCTGCTAAAGTCAAGGCCATTCTCGAAATGCCTCTGCCCACTAACCTTAGATAACTTCATAGCTGCAAGGTAAGTTTCATCTATTCACCATTTCATTTCATAATTATCTCGATTCATGCCAACCATTTCATCATTTGCTCAAGAATGATGTCTCTTTTAAATGGGATGATGACTGCCATAAAGCTTTTGAGGCCCTAAAACAATACCTCCTCCAACCACCTATACTCATTCCACCTAAAGACGATCAACCTTTCTACCTATACATATTTGCTACTCTTGATCACTCCTTGGGAGCCATGCTTGCTCATCGCAATGAACAACATAGGGAGCAGGTGGTTTATTACATAAGCCATACTCTATTGGATTACAAAACCCGATCCAGCCATCCCAAAAAAATTTACTAAGCCTTAGTTTTCGCTCCCACCAAACTCCGCCATTACCTACTCAACCACAAAACCTATGTTGTGACCAAGACCGACCCCTTACACTTCATGTATCCCAAATCTTACTAAAATAAGCATGTTAGATGCTGGCTTATGCTTTTAGCTGACCTTGACCTCAAATTCATTCATCAACAGTCCATCAAGGGCCAAGCTATCGCTGACCAATTGGCCGATGCACCTATTTCTGGGGATCAACCCTCTAATTTTGAATTTCCAAGTGAGTTATTTGCTACCCTTTCCCTGGATGAACCCCCTTACCAAATGACACTCTTCTTCGATGGTTCCAAGTTTTAGCATGGGGGTGGGGCTGGTATTATCCTCATTCCACTTGATGGTGATCCCATGCCTTTATCTTTCAAAATCAATTTTAAATGCACAAACAATATCGCCGAATACGAAGCACTTGTATTAGGTCTCTAAGCCACCTATGCCTAGATGTCAAATCAATAAACATCTTTGGTGATTCTTAATTGGTCTTAAACCAATTCAATGGTATATACCAATGTCGTAACGAGATACTTCAAAAGTATAAACATCATGTAGAAATAATTTTGACCACCTTTAATTGTTATGCCCGCTAAACCTGTCCCTCGTTCAACCAACAAATTTTGGAGACACCATGGCCTATTTGGCTTCTCAAATACCGCTTCACCCACCGATTCTAAAATCTTTGTCACCATACAATGACTCTAATCACCCTCTTACTTATCTCACAACGTTTACTATATTAGAACCTCTACCCCCGACTCCGAGAGACTGTGGTATAAACAATACTCACTATATTTCTCTCTCCATCTTACCTCCTGATCTCACCCGTAACAGACAACACGCCTTCCTTAAAAAGGTCTCTCGTTATGTCATCATGGGGGGCCTCCTCTATAAGTGTGTCTTTGAAGGTATTATCTTACGATGCCTCACATGCTTTGAAATAGATTATACCATTAAGGAAGTTCATGATGGCATATGTGGAGGTCACTTCATTGGCCTTGCTATGGCCAAGTGTATCCTTTGTCTAGGCTATTACTGGCTCACCCTTAACCATGATTGTTGCGACTACGTTAAATGTTGTATAAAATGCCAACAACACACCAACCTTCATCATACACCCGATGAATGCCTTACAGGTGTCGCCCGTGACATTTGGCCCTTATGTCAATGGGGTTTTGATCTTGTCGAGAGATTAACCCCCATTCTTCCCAATGACATCAATGGATCATCACCGCTACCGAATACTACACAAAATGGGTTGAGGCCATACCAATCATCTCCATGAAAGCTAAGAAAAATGTGAGTTCATCAATCATCACATCATTTTTTAGATTTGGTGTTCCTCATCACCTCATCACCGATAATGGAAAACAATTCAAAAATAGAACAATGAAAAAAATTTGTGACGCCTTCGAAATTCAACTAATTTTATCCTCACCTTATTACCCACAAACCAAAAGCCAAGCCAAATCCAATAAAAAAACATTGAACAAAAATTTCATGAAAGCGATTAACGATCTTTGGGAAGGATTGGCATATGCACATTCCTTTTGCCCTATGGGCATACCGCACTAGTATTCACACTTCCACTACCGCCACACCATTTTCTCTAGTCTATGGTACCAAGGTTGTTCTACCTCTCGAAGTCTAGATTCCCTCACTTCGCATTTATCTCCATGACATGCTTAATGATGATGACTTTCGTCAAGACCCTTTAGTTATTAGATGAACGTCGTCTTAACACTCTTGATCACCTTCAAGTTTACCAAAAACGTATCAAATGTGCCTACAACAAACATGTCCATGAACAAACCTTCCAAGTTGGTGACCTTGTCTTGAAAGAAAATCAACATGTAACCAAAGTAGAAAAAAGTAAACAGGGAAAATTTGCTCCTAATTAGCTTGGACCATACATCATGACTCATACTTATGGATCAGGTGCTTATCGTTTATTTTCATTCGATGGTAAACCTGAACCTAAGCCCTTTAATGCCTTGCATATTTGACCATTCTACTATTGACCTATAGTCCTACCTCACCTTTTTCCTATTTCCATGCTCATCCCTTGAGTGCTACCCACTTCCTACATCCTCACCAATGATTAAACAAGAATCATGTGAGTACCCACCACTTGTCATCTTCTCTTGAATATGTGTACCACATGCACTGCACATAGCATGATTCTCATGGATACTTTTCATCCACCTTTATATGAGATCCCATGGTTGTTTCACCCTAATTTTTGAACAAGAGTCCTATTCTTCACCTTGGTCTTGTCCATGACTTCAAAGCCCTCACATGGGACCCAAATCCTTGAGTCAAACTTCACACAACAAGATGACTCCCTCAAAAGGACATCTTCCTCTTAGTAATCACTGCTGTAAATAGACTACTCCCTCGAAGGAAAACTATGTAAAGCTAAAAAAGAAGAAGAAGAGAAAAGTGGAAGCTTCCCGCATCGATCAGCTTCATGAAGACCTCAAGGAGTTCAATTCCTCATCCCATATAGACTTCCCACATCGATCAGTCTATCTCAAATACAAGTCAAAACAGAAGCCTTTTTGTCATGGACTTTCCCATTGTGACCTCAGATCTCTTGTCAAAAGAGCATGCTACCACATATCATATAAAATTTAACCACCTTTCACTTTTCTCACCATTCCCACTCCCCTTTCCTACCACCTCAAGGGACCTCTTGGAAACCAAGATATTTGGTGATCATGTGACTACTTTTCACCTTAGAACAATAAATCATGTAATGTCTTTAGGGTCTTACGTTCATCACCTCCTCCAAGGTATGATCTACTCGGTATGATGCTAACTAATTAGGTGGCTTTATTACCTCCTCTCATCTTTTACACGTCGTTAATTACATGTTCATTACCTTATACTGAAGCTTTGGTCCTTGACACGTACCTTTGGGGTAATCTTCTTCTTTTTCCACAATCGATATCACCTAATAGACCTAAACCCATGACATGCCTAAAACCTACCAACTCATTTTCATACCCCTCATATTCTTCCCTAGCTTATGGGAGAACTACACCAGCCGGAGGTCCCTTTTCACGAAGACTATGTAGGCAGCACTCCGAGGGCATGGGGCCCTTAGAGGTTAGCTCAGCCACTCTCTACCCTAACCAATCCATCTTTTCATCTTCCTAAAATATCATTTTTCCCCTACGTAGTTTCCTTTTTATATCACAAAATTGGAAATTAAACCACACAAACAACAAGTTGCAACACATTTTTATCATCAACACAACATACATTTATTACAACTACCATCATCATGTGTATATTATAACACATCTCACACATGAAACATTTTATAATTCATTGCACAAAATAATGAATCACAACTTCAACTACTTTAAACATAACCATGCCTAAAAAAACCTAACTCAACCATGCCGAGACCACTAACCTAACTCGATCCATGCCTAAACCAACCTGACTCGATGCATGCTTATTACCTAACACAACCATGCCTACACAAACTCGACTCGATTCATGCCTAAACCAACCTGACCTGATCCATACCTAAGACCGACTCGATCCATACCTAAACCAACCCGAGTCCATCATGACTCACTCAACTAACTTTCCATCCATATCACGACAAAAAAATTAAAATTAAAATTCTCATACAACACCAAAAATCATCAGAATATCATGTATCTCATCATATAATTAAATGTGCATCTCAATACAATATACATGGATATCCCATCATGTCTATCTCAAAATAATGTAATCAGCACGCAGGCCGGTCTCATATACAATAAAATAATAAACCAATACAAATTCTCTTGCACATAGGCGGTATATGCTCAAAATATATAAAAACTCTAATGTAGTCTCACTATCTTTAGCACGTAGGCCGGTATGTATCAAAAAGTGACTACCATACATAAAATATCAAGAGTCATATATTAGGCATCTTAGTGGATATCCTCCATATCTGTATCTCATGTACCCTCTACCTCCTCGGCCACTATCTAGTGACAAGCTAACATCTCCCCACCCATCAGAGGTGGTGGTCTGAGTCCCTACTGGAGCCTCACGGAGATGGTCTCCATACACTGGTAGCCTCTCCTTGATCTAGCCTCAAAGCTCGATGGCCCCCTGTGCTCTCCACACTATGAGTGCGGGATCTAGTCCTCTCACTCGACACCTACTATGCTCAGTACTCTCCATAGGATAGAAAGTCTATCCCGACTACCATCAGCTAGTCCTAGTAGTATTTGGCCTCACCTAGGGCATCCCGTAACCTAGATATAGGCACGGTCTGTGGTGGTCCCATAGGCCTCGACTCCTGTACCTATCTTGTGAGACCATGTATTGCTCCTACCTATGAGTGGGACCTTTTCTGATGCCTATGGTGGTGCCCCCGCCTCGTGCTCGTATCCCAGGCTGTAAGGCCCCAATGTACTGGGCTATGGCCAATCGCCCTACAAACCTACCACATGTGCTTGTAAGGTGTCACTTGACCATCATCCTCCCCCGTGTCTCCATCCCCACCACCGCCCATCTGGGTCTCTGGGTGATCGCCACTGTACATGTAGCTCTCGCTACTCTCGCCTATGAGCTCACCAACTATGTCTATACCATACCCAACTGGGTAATGGAGTAGCCACCGCCCCTATAGAGAGTCTCTCTGCACTTTGTGATGGTGGATAGATGATATGAAAATAATCGATTATTACTACGATCTCGGACCCTTGTAGGCTTTAAATATTTGCCGATGATTTTCTCCTTTTAAGTAATCAATTTAAAAATTAATGTAAGACAATAAGACAATTTCACAAAGATTGATTACGGAGTTCGGCAATTACCTACGTCTCCGGGTTCGTGGTCGAACCATTCCACTAGTCTAAACTTGTAAGTTACAATAGTACTTTCACAAGAAAACATAATGGAATTTTACTTTCCTATCAGTACACCAGTTCTTTGAAAAACTTCGATGATCAGTCAAATTGTTCTTCACCTTCCTGATGCACAATCTCCTTCGGCTTCGATCGGCCTTCCCGATCGCTATCAATACGACGCTAGCACTCCGGTCGACAATCCAGATTTGCAAGTAATTGGTGTGGCTCAATGGGCCTATTGGGTAGTTTATAATTTACTCCCAATCACAAATATTTCATCTACTATTTCCTAAAATAATAGGCCAATAGACAATACTTGTTGACACATCCCACAAATAAAAGCTTAACAAATAATAAGCTTGTTGGACTAATGTGTGTCCCCACAATAAGCTTAACAAATAATAAGCTTGGGATATGTGTGTTACAATGCAAATGGGTTCCCTATTTATACAATTTTAGGGCCCAAAAATGCTATTACCATTTATCCTAAGGCTAAAAATATCATAGCCGTAGATAGTTGATGGGATACGCTTATCTCCATTTGGGCGGTTTGCATTGTTTTAGTGGGTATATCCCACATTTTGTGGAATGATAATATTTTAGGCTTATTAAATCCTTTCCACACATTGTATGAAGTGGTCAAAGGACCACTTGGAGCATAACCACCCCACTTCCCATTCCTCTCCACACGGATTTCCTTGCATCGCATATGCACACCCCCTTAAACCGCTTCATCTCCTTCACGTGGAAGCTTCCACCGCTTATCCACTACGTGGATCCTTGGCATGTTTGGTAGTTTGGCGTGTATGTATGGTTTGGAGGATTATGTGGGCTTTAATACTAATGTTTAACATTAATATGTATATGCGTGGTATGTGGAATGGTGTGTAAGTGGACTTACCAAATAAATAAAATTTCGACCCATACCATGGGGTATCGAAATTAATTAACTCAGTCATCATGTAGTCCACTTGTCATCTCCCAATAGGAAAATCGAGTGAATTCAAGGAGTGGTGGCAAGGCCACGTGGTGGCTTGTGGACCCACCATGTCGGTGATAATACCATAGTCCACACGGCGGTTGGGCTCCCCTCCGTAATAAAAGTTGAGCCTCTTGTTCCTGTGCACCATTTTTATGCTCGTCGAAGACCGGTGGTCAAAAACCAACAAACAACTCCCTTTTGCCTTTTTGCCACGTGTCGTAGTGCCATTGGTCCAATATTGACTAGTTGACCAGAGTTGACTTTCCTGTTGACTAAACTTTGACCGGACATATCTAGAGCTCCCGATGTCTGTTTTTCATGTTCTTACAGTCATTGGAAAGCTCTCGACATGATCTTCTGCATTGACACCATTTAGGGATGTTTAGGGAACTTTCAAAAATGATCCCCTGATCACACCTCCCCACTGAGAAAAGATTTTTGTCCCAAAAAGCTTCCATACTGTCCTAAATCTGAAAAACTTTGCTGCCACCTCGGAAGTGTTGCTGTAGTAGACCTTTGGGTCTTCTCATCCAACCTTTTCACTTCGACAACTTTTCTCCGATCCTAGGACCTGTGGGTTATGGGCCCATGACGCTTCATTGTGCCACTCTGATATCCGAAGAAGACCTCCACGCCTCCACTTTATGGTGCTAAGTTTCTGAATGAAACCTCAACGCTCCTTCTGTGCGGTGCTAAGCTTCTTGATATCTGACAACAAGGATCTTTTTTTGACTCTATAACATAGCTCCGGCTCGAGTTGATTTCACGAGAATCCGAGCTGGTTTGAAGGAACTCCATGTTACGTAGAGCTTTGATTGATCCGATGTCGGTGATGGACAATGCCTTGTCCCTTTACAGACCTCAACACCTCCAATGCATGATGGTAAGCCTCTTTCAAGACCTCAAGCCTCCGATACACGATTCTAAGTCTCACAGGACCTCAATGCCTCCGATGCATGATGCTAAGCCTCTTTCAAGACCTCGAGCCTCGATGCATGATGCTAAGTCTCTATAGACCTCAATGCCTCCGATGCATGATGTTAAGCCTCTTTCAAGACCTCAAGCCTCCAATGCATGATGCTAAGTCTGTTGATCAACTACCATTCGTATGTGTGGTCGTAATGCCTTGACACCGAATGACATTCCGAGATGATCTTTTGAGAGATCTTCTTGTTGACATACAATATCAGGTACCACTCTGCTGCATGGTCACAATACCTCTACATAGAATGAAGTTTCGACCTGATGTCAATGCCAATGATGATTCAGGTTCCATTCTCTTTGCACGGTTACAATTTCTCTACACAGAATGAAGTTCCGAGCTGATCTCTTTGAACTCTAATGTTTGTACAAATGAAAAATCAATCTCCAAGCTTTATATGAGTTAATTCCTGTATCTAAGCTATAACAGGTACTCACAAGATGATTAGGAGATATGTTTGGAGCATTAATCAAATTTTCTAAGTAAGAAAATCCACTGAGTATTGTAAACCTTTCTCTCAGCATTTTCTCACAATATTTGATCTCCAAACGAATCGCATATGATTCATCAATCTGAATTATGCAATATATAATTGAAAAATTGTTGACTTACCCATTTTAAAGGACTTTCACTTTCGGGTATTACTCGGTCCTAGGTTGACTTGTCAATCGGTGGTGGTTGAGTAGAAATGACCTTGCCTTTGCAATAGGACTCCATTCCATCTTTGGCTTGCCATTACTCGATGGCAAGATGGATACGATTTCAGTAATTTTCCACCGTGCCCATTCCTCTGCAATGAGCACAAAAATTCCTCTTAAACTCCTTCTTCGGGATGAGGAACTCTTTCTGCCATTTCTCGACTCTGCATAATGAGATTGGTCTTTCTGATTTGCCGTGTTCCTGACGAACGACATCAATTTCTTCATCAGTTTCCTTCTCTTCCAACATATGGCCACTGAATGATTATGCAATCGACAAAAAGTACATGGAAAGGCATTCCACATCTTCTGAAAATCATAACCATACTTCTTAAGTTGAAAAAGTGGATTAGAAGTTTTATTGTGCTTATGATTATGGTAAGAAACTGGAGGTGGAATCTCATTACCTCTTCGCTAATTTCCCTTACCACATCTTGCATGTGATGTGACGACGAAGCACAACTTTCCTTCTCAGAATCTTCTTGCAGGACTAGTGGGGTATTCACTTTGCTTTGGAAGCTTGTCTCCCCGTTTAGCGTTCTTGGAGCATTCTCTAATTTCCATTCCCACACTGGGATAACCCAAACCTACAAAATGAAGACGATCCTCGACTTGTATTGGGTTAGCAATACCTTGGCCATTTTTCCCAAGGCCTCTTCCATCAAATCCCATTTTATCTAGTAACTTGGATCCAATTCCTCTAGTATTCTTTTCAAAAGAACCAAAGACTTCATTACCTAAATCCGAAAGCGAATGGGAGGAAGAAGAAGATTCCAGTGGTGAACAACTTTAGTGCGATCATCTCCGCCATGGCCTCTGCATCTAAAGTTAGAGGTATTTCCTTCCTCTGATCACCACATTGCAACCTTGCCAAGAGCTCATCCTTGGTTTGCAATTCTGATTTTAAGCGAGCATTCTCCTCTTCCAAGGAGGAATACATTGATCGCAGGAGAGAGTTCTCTTCCTGGATCTGGTGATTATAAGCTTCAATCTCTTCGAGCTTCCCTTGTTGAGACATCTTTCCCATAGTGCACTTGTACCCTATTCACACAAATTGAACCAACTGCACCAATCTTGAAGCAATCACTCTGTTAATTAGATTTACTGAAAAACAAATATGGAGCTAAACCAGCTCTGATACCAAACATGATCTGAAAATAATCAGATTATTACTACCTGATCTCGGACCCTTGTAGGCTTTAAATATTTTCCGATGATTTTCTCCTTTTAAGTAATCAATTTAAAAATTAATGCAAGACAATAAGACAATTGCACAAAGATTGATTACGGAGTTCGGCAATTGCCTACGTCTCCGGGTTCGTGGTCGAACCGTTCCACTAGTCAAAACTTGTAAGTTACAATAGTACTTTCACAAGAAAACCTAATGGAATTTTACTTGCCTATTAGTACACCAGTTCTTTGAAAAACTTCCGATGATCAGTCGAATTTTTCTTCACCTTCCTGATGCACAATCTCCTTCGGCTTCGATCGGCCTTCCCGACGCTATCAATGCGATGCTAGCACTCTGGTCGACAATCTAGGATTTGCAAGTAATTGGTGTGGCTCAATGGGCCTATTGGGTAGTTGATAATTTACTCCCAATCACAAATATTTCATCTATTATTGCCTAAAATAATAGGCCAATAGACAATACTTTTTGACACATCCACAAATAAAATCATAACAAATAATAAGCTTGTTGGACTAATGTGTGTCCACGACAATAATTTGAACAAATAATAAGCTTGGGATATGTGTGTCTACAATGCAAATGGGTTCCCTATTTATGAAATTTTAGGGCCCAAAAATGCTATTACCATTTATCCTAAGGCTAAAAATATCATAGCCCGTAGCATAGTTGATGGGATACGCTTATCTCCATTTGGGCGGTTTGCATTGTTTTAGTGGGTATATCCCACATTTTGTGGAATGATAATATTTTAGGCTTATTAAAGCCTTTCCACACATTGTATGAAGTGGTCAAAGGACCACTTGGAGCATAACTACCCCACTTCCCATTCCTCTCCACATGATTTCTGCATCGCATATGCACCCCCTTAAACCGCTTCATCTCCTTCACGTGGAAGCTTCCACTGGCTTATCACCGCGTGGATCCTTGGCATGTTTGGTGGTTTGGTGGGTATGTATGGTTTGGAGGATTATGTGGACTTTAATACTAATGTTTAACATTAATATGTATATGCGTGGTATGTGGAATGGTGTGTAAGTGGACTTACAAATAAATAAAATTTCGACCCATACCATGGGGTATCGAAATTAATTAACTCGGTCATCATGTAGTCCACTCTTAATCTCCGATAGGAAAATCGAGAAAATTTGACGAGTGGTGGTAGGGCCACGTGGTGGCTTATGGACCCACCACGTTGGCGATAATACCATAGTCCACACGGTGGCGGGCTCCTCCGTAATAAAAGTTGAGCCTCTTGTTCCGTGCACCATTTTTACGCTCGTCAAAGACCGGTGGTATAAAACCAACAAACAACTCCTTTTGCCTTTTCACCACGTGTCGTAGTGCCATTGGTCCAATATTGACCCGTTGACCGAGTAGACTTTCCGTTGATGAACTTTGACTAGACATATCTAGAGCTCCCGATGTCTATTTGTCACGTTCTTATAGTCATTGGAAAGCTCTTGAGATTATCTTCTACACTAACACCATTTAGGGATGTTTATGAAACTTTAAAAAATGATCCCCGATCAATAGATCCCACTGCCCTGTCCTGGGTGGTATGGCTCGTAAATGGGCCGCCCACCATTGTCTATACCTATCTGTGACCCTGGCATCATCAATCCACCGGTCCACTGCCTGCTCCTCCTACCTTTTGGGAACTATAGTCTATGGTAGAGGTAAGGGCCTCTTCAAGTCATCTCTCCTATAATGTGGGAAGGGCAGAGGTACATCCTGTAATAGCCCAAACTACCGCCTGACTCTGACAAACGGGATCATCTCGTGCTCCCCGACACGGCGACCCTGTATCCATCTCACCAGATGGAGCTCAACTAGCTCCTCATGCATATGCCTATATGAGGGGAATCCACATACAACAACCATATAAAGTCCACTGCACAACCCTCCAATAACCGCCGAGAAATAGGCCACATCATGTATGGGCCTGTCTGATCTCCGCTCTCCAATAGCAAGCACCCATCACCTGTATCCCACCTACACCACTCTCGGTGGAAATGCATCTACTCGGGGCATCCCTACTAGCTGCACACAAACTATGTGCTCATAAGCCCAACAGTGTAGTAAGAAGGTACAACATAGGCTGAACCTACGCAGCCGCCCATATGCCCATAACTCTCGTGCAAATAATGCCTACACCTAGAATGTTAGCACTAGGCAAAGCATGTCTCGATCTATCATCATGTTGTGGAGTACCCCCATCAACGATCGAGGAAATGTCCACCCTCTACATCTAGTAGTGCAAAGCAACACACTACCTCCATCAATAGAACTTCTAGCCTCGTCTCCTCCAGGACGGGCTAGGCACATCTCTCCATAGTGAATGCCAAAACTATGGAACGTCACTTGGCCATCCTCGTAAACAACATCAAGCATCATCTCCTCTGAGGCCTCGGAGGAGATAGAGTAGACTTGCGTACCCAATATGGGTAGTTGTAGAATCTTAAACACATCCTCTAGGGTGATAGTGATCTCACCCATTGGTAGGTGGAACGTGTTGGTCACGGAATCCCATCTATTGATTAGCACAACCATCAAACTAGGCTACCAGACCACATGCCAATAGCGCCCAACCCCACTCAAGCCCACCTCGTGCACATGTTGCAGTTCCTCGGGGTTGCTGCGCCACGCACTTTATCACGAGTAGGAGTGGAACCCTTTGCATACATAGCTTATCTCTCCCTACATCCAATACAAACAATACATTAATCTACATTTATCACACCCATACTTTCCCCCTATCATTTCCCAACAACCTATTTTACCCCTACCCATCTTAATCACCCAACCTATGGCACTTTTGGCCCCTTATCCCCCAAAACCCGACCGGTGCTAGTTCTCTCTAATTGACCCAGTCACCCCTTAACCAACATCAGTCACCTGTTTAGTGACCAACACTAGTTACACACTACCGACACCGGCTAACCCCGACCAACATCGATCAATATCGCAGCAAAACCCATGACCCCAAACCCCCTTTCTCAAAACCTCCCACCCTGTCCCTTTTACCCACCTAAACACACCTACACCTCCCTTATACCTCATCACCTCCCCTCCTCTCCCACTTATTTCTCTCCCCATTCCTATTTACCCTACTTTACCCTCCCATTTCCAAATTTTATTTTTCTTTTTCCCACCCAAAATAAAAACCACAAAACAATTTGCAAATCCTATAATCTATCTAACCAAATACAACTAGAGTTGGACACTTACCTCATCGTGCTACCATCGTCTCGGTGGCACATCTAGCCACTGCACCAGTGGCCTACCCAATCCGTCTCGGTCTCTTCCATCACTAAATATCCACCGCATCTCCAACCAATCAAATCACATGCACCGATCCTATGGACCCACCTCTCACCAACCAATCACCCACCATTCACACTGCCAACTCAATGCTTCGTTCCATCTAGACACTTTTCCCTCTTTTCTCTCTCTTTTGTCATTTTCTCAATTCACTAAATGATAAATGAATAACAAAAAACACAGATTTTTTTATAACAAACTCGAACTAACCAACGCTTAGTTCACTTTCACCGACATCGGTCACGTGCCCTACCTTACCATGGTTAGTTTCCCTATACCGGCATTGGTTACCCTTGACCAGCATCGGTCACCCTCTCTTACACAAACCCAACATTTTACCCTATTACCCCGCCTATCCCTCCTTTTTTTTCCACACCTACCCTTTACCCTGATCATTTACCCCACCTCACCTTTACCCAACCCATTTACCTCACCTTCCTGACCTCCTCATTTACTACCTCCCTTTGTCCTCCTTTGGGGACTCCTTATTTTACCCCTCCCTTGGCCTTACCCATGCTGTGACCTAGATTTTTGCCCTAGACCATCGCTAGTGACCTTTGACCCCATGTGTTCGCTATACCTTGCGACACTGTTACCTGTGTTGATTGACCTAATGACCTTACCTTGTCTCTTGTCGTGACCGTTTATCCTGACCCTACCTTGGGTGTATTGGAACATACCTAAATGTTCCTGCACCTCACCTACATTATGCTTCATGACCATATCCTATACCTTGGATACCGGAATCACTTTGACCTTGTTTGGATGCACCTCTCAACCTTAGACAATGTAGAGTTTTCCTGCTCTTCAACCCAGTAATGTCTTTGCATAGTTTATACGTGTGCGTGCTTTCGACTGTTCCTACCTTTGATCCTGACCCATTACCTAGATTACCCAAGTCGACTTTTTTCCTTTTTCCACCTGCTCCCCACCTTTTTCCCTTTCTCATATTTACCTTTTATCAAACCACTCACCGATTATGCCTTCTGCCTTGTCAGTTCCTAGTTTGAGGGGGATCACCTTCACCCACACATGGGGCACCCACATCTTATTTTTGTTACCATCACTAACCAATACAAGATATGCACGATAAAAAGGGGCAAAATGTAGACACTAAAATTAGGTCACACTCCCCTTTGGTCTCTCGACAAATAAATACCTTCATCACATTCACCTAGCCATGGCCCCCTTCACCCCACTAATATTAATTTAATTAAATTAATTTGTTAGCCTCACAATATTTATTATTTAAATCTCCTAATTTAAATAATTCCCACACTTACACCTCACCTAGACACCTCACCAAGCCAACTCACCCTAAGACCTATTCTTAGTAAGTTGCCATAACTAACTAAGACTTACCCAAACCCTAAAAATCAATGCCTACATTCCCTCTAACCACATTCCCGCATGTTGACAAGAAGCTTCCAGTCTTATCCGTGAGTACAATGACATGAGATCCCAGAAAATTAAGGGGATCTACCTAGTTTAGTGAACCTAGTAAATCCGCCTTGATCGACACGGTTACCCCTAATTGTCATTGGTTAAGCTAGAAAGTCCATTGGTCACCTTTTAATCCCCAAAACAACCTTATTTTTGAGGTTGGAAAAAATTGGGAATTTTCCTGAGAGATAAGACATATTTTAAGAGCAAGTTTCCGTGATAACACACATACAAGGAAGGAGATCAAGCATTTTCTCTTGCACAATCATCCAACACTCACCCCAACACATATTTGATCCAACCAAGCAAAAGGGAATGCACATGCAGCCCATATAGGAGCTTTCCAATGTTTGGTGATCCTCAACAACATTCAACCTCTTACCGACACCTTCATCCATCACTCACAAGCACCCAAAACCATATTTCAAGTAAGTAGAATAGTTTACTCCTCTGGTTCATTCATTTCATCATTGTATTGTCATCCTTTTGTTCTCTTAGCCACCCATTGAAATAATTTAATACTCACCCCTCCATATACCCATTAAACCCCACTAAACCCCATTCAAACAGCCTAATACCTCATTATGGCCAACCAAGTCCTTTGTGCAATACCAAGGAGACCCAAAGCTCATTCGTGGCATTCTCGGTTTTCCATAGTGCAAGCCTTTGGTTCTCCAAGTGGCATTGGTCACCGTTAATTAACCAATGTTGGTATCTGTATTGACCAATAGAGTCCATAACAGTGACCTATCCACCTATTCCCACATTACCCTTGTTCATCTGTGATCTTCCTGAGACCTCTGTCAGACCTACAAAGAACCAGAACCAACTACTTGACCTTTAGATCTTATTTTAACCTAACTTGTTAGATTAGATCTTTCTTATTTTGTTTTTAAATGAGATACCTAAATCATTTTAATTAAAATAGGATTTACTTCATTTCCAACATCAAATTGTTTTAAACAGTGAACTGACAACCATCTAGGAAGTATCACACTTCCCGGATCTAGTACATGCTAGGCAATTCACTGCACATATTGTTTAAATTTTATTTTTGGTCTTGTGTTTAATTTCAGGTAGTTCCTCCTAGCCAAAAGGAAGCTCTCATGATTATCTGTGGATTCAGAAGTAATACGCACGCAACAACCCAACAACTAGCATTCCAATAGGTATTCCTCGTCGCCCATTACCCTATCTATTTCGTCATTTTCAAATAAACGTTTAAGAATCAGGTGAAACACATGTGTTTACATGTAGATTGCCAAATGGTGTGCTACTTGAAACCACATTTAAGTTAAAAAGATAAAAAAACACACCACTTTCATCACACTGTATTACAAGTTTAGGAAAAGGGTATGTCCCTATCTGATCAACTGGAACATAACCCCTTTGGCATAACACCTTAAGCTATAATAATGGGGGTGGTTCCAAGAACCCTAAAGTAATCCACCTCTATGTAACCTCATGGATGAAACAGGAAGCGCTTCGCTTACCCACTTGACTAGTACTACCATTTTTGAGATTTAGGGTCACAAGTTATCCGTATGGCGACCCCAGTGAGAGTACATGATGGATGCATTTATTGCCCACTATGCTTGAAGGGGGTAAAGTAAATCTGAGATACTCCCAAATTAGTCAAGCATGATTTTTTGGTAAATCGAGATCACTTAGATGGCTTGTGGAACCTAGTTGAGAGAACTTATTAAGGAAGCCATTTTGTCTTAGAGCCCACTTTGCTAGTCCATTGTTGTGTCAAGCCATCATGAAGTGATGACTCACTTGGAGTCTGAACCTTGTTTTTGAACAACGCAAAGGACCCACATAAGTTTTACTTTAGTATCTTTCATCATGGAATTAAACTACATCCCACTTAGCTCAGGTTTATTCTCATATTCGGATGAGGAAAAACTCTTCCCAAGTAGCACTTAATTTATTTTCATCTTTTTGATCTATACCCTTGCGTTCTCACCACCCATTTTTGGGGTGAGAAAGGAGCATACCTTGCAATTTTTATCAGAGATAGTACTTGCCACTTTTTTGTCTATTTACGCCCATCCATGTTTGTGGCTGGGTTGTTAAATGTCTAAAGTGCGCAGGTACGTTTTTTGTATCTTTGATAAAGTCCTTTGATCTTGATTTCAAGATCATCTTCACTACTATGAGTTTGGTTCATCATTTGTCTCTTCTTGAGTTGATAGTTTTTCTCACATTCTAGTCGCACAATATTGGTACTTACATCATGTTTTCATTGAAAACATGATATAAGTCCCTTTTATTGCGTGGTTACGCTACTTGCACAATTAAAAACTCCTTGTCATACTTATTACTTGGTTTCAGTTTCGACGTCATCTAAGTATTTTTAAAAGTGTCGATATCGCCTTATATATATGCAATGATGTTGTCTTGATACTAACACCTTGTTTTCTCGGTTAATGTATCAGGATAGCGTTGTTACGCTATATCTAGTCGCGACTTCCATTTTTAGAAGACTTATCTTTCATCGGCATTCAAACTAATTTTAAGTATACCTCGTTAGAGACTGCATCAATACCACTTTGATATTTAGGTCTTGTTAGAATTATAACTTGACCTACACATTGATATGATATTGTCACTATTCATTTTAGGGTATAGGCTTGGTAGCAACAAAATTGAGTGATCATTACATTTAGGTGTGCATATGAGTGTTCTTTGATAAAAAAAACTGCATAGCATTACATCTAGGACACATTGTGGTATATTTCAAACATCACCTTGAATGGCTTACAAAATCACACATTTAGGAGCCACGCTAGCTTCATACAAACATTGGCTAGTAATGCCTAAAATCGCAAAGATGGAAACCAAATCAAATGATCATGACTTAGGAGAAAACCCTTTGAAACCTTCCCATTTATCAAAGCAACAATTTAACACCTCTCTTTTCTCAAGTCAAGGATGCAGAGCCATTAATTGACCATAGTGGAGAAGATTCAGACTCTTCTGGAGAGCAACAAAGATTAGACCTAGGAAGATTTGATGAACTCCTATATTATAATAGAGATCAAGTACTCACAAGAGTCTTAGAATTAGGAGCTAAACTTCCACACGAATGTGAAATAGAAACCAAAGTCATTAATCACAAAGCAGGAGAATGGGTATCACTCTTAGACATAGATAACCCCTTTGAGATAGGGTATGCTTCTACTTCTGGGAAACATCATGCCACTGTCGAAGGGGACCCATCATGAAGACCTCACTACAAAGCTTCACGTAAAGTGAAAATTGAGCGTAAAGCTTTACCTCCTCCCAAATTCGATGAAGAAGAGGACCCTCTGGTTGAAGAGGAGATCCTTCAAAAATAGATCTTGAAATTGAGCTAGAAACTAGCAAACTTAGGCTCTTCAAGAAGAAACATATACAAAGACAAAGACAAAACTAAACCTAGCGAGTTTCACTTTGATCCATACACTGACACTACCTTTAAGGTGACTCAAGTACAAAGACCAATGTCACCTACTAAAGAACAACTCATTCAGAAAGAGTTACAATCAATGAAAGATACGCTTACTACATTACAAGAGGGAAACGTAGGCCAGAATAGGAAATATTCATATGAAGAACTATGCCCTTACCCCTTCGATAAGGACATGTTATGACAACCCTTCCCAAAACACTTTACCGTTCCCAAGTTTGATAAGTATAAGTGCAAGAGTGATCCTCGTGATCATATAAAATACTTTTACATGGCTTGCTAAGAGGTTGCATATAGTGATAACTTCTTAATACAACTTTTTCCTCACATCCTAGGAGCACTGGGATTGGAATGGTTCTATAGTATTCCCAAGGGATCCATTACAACATGGCCTGCATTAGTAGAAAAATTCATACGACATTATTCCTATAACATGGAAAATGATATCACAATGAATGATCTATGCAATATGAAACAAAAACCCAATGAGACCTTTGCAGAGCTTTTTACAATGATGGTGAGGGTTAGCAAGTCATTTCCCTTGTGCATTACTCCAGAAAAACAAGCTAGTGAGCATATTTGTTCCTAACTTAAACCTAGAAATAGCCTTCCATTTACAAGATGCATTGTGGCTCAAACTTGAAGAGGTCATAGAGAAAGGAGGTCAAATCGAGAAAGCCCTCATTACGAAGGGAATGCTTAAGTCTATTGTTAAAGACAAACATGAAGCCAAATCCATAGAAAACCAAAATTTTCAATAAAAACAAACATGTTGTTGGTGATGGCATTACAAACTCAAGAGAGTCCAAGCCATGCAGATAGGCCCACTTTTAAAGCTTTCACAAGGACCTCATCCCAAGGCACCCACTAAACATATGTTCACGCCATTAACGGAATCCCTATTTGCCATACTAAAGCAGTTAGATAATGTAAAAATGGTGGAATATCCAACTATGACAAGTACCATACCCAGAGGATGCTCCAAAACTTGGTTGGTTCAAGGACCATGAGTACTGTGACTTCCACCGTGTTAAAGGACACAAGACAAATAGGTGTTTAAGACTGTTCATTACATACAAGACCTCATTGAAGAGGGTAAGATTGCCTGTAGATTCTCCCCTGACTTAGGACAAGGTCCAAACAAGAAAATGGGTATCTACAAAGAGCCTTTTCCTAATCATGTAGATAAAAAGAAAAGGAAGCTAGATCACGGGAAAACCTCCAACGACTATAGAACTGCCACTTATGTTTACCCTACTAATGATAGTCCCTTTGATTCTCTCATAGGATGTATTTCTCATCGATGAACAAGTCAACACTATCCGGATCTTAGAAAAGAGTTTGCGGTAGGGACAAGACGTGCTCATTTAATCATACCAGATCCCTGCCTATCCCTCAGGAAGGTCAATACAATTTGATAGATCAGTTAGAGAAAACACCTGCTAGGATATCCATTCTTGATCTCCTCAAAATATCTACTGCCCATAAGAACATACTGTATAAAACATTGTAAAGTTTGGGAGTCTCTACGGATGTAGATCCCACACACCTCCAAGCCATGATTGCACACCTCACTCTCAATGATCATATTAATTTTGATCACACCACAATCCCGCATAATAACCTAGAACACAACTTACCCTTATATCTAGAAGTGGTGGTTACCCATCGCAAAATCAAGAGGGTACTTGTGGATGGTGGATCTGGTCTAAATATTTGCACTTTGAAGTTGGTTAAGTAGCTAGGCCATTCAAAAATAGATCTGGGAGCTAAGACTATTACAATCACAACATACAACAATGAAGAATGAGAATCAATGGGTACTATAGTAGTTCCCATGGAAGTAGGCCCAACTTGTCATGACATGACATTTCATGTCCTTGACTTAGACCTTCCATATAACATGCTCTTGGGGTGCCCATGGATTCATGCCATGCATGCAGGCCATTCCATCAACTTTCCATCAGTGTATCAAGCTATGTCATGAAGGAAAAGTGGTTACCATTTTGGGTGACCCGGAACCATTCACACATTGTAGGGCATTACACAATTTTTCTCATGTGGCTTATGAGTGTCCTTGGTGGATGTTGTTATCCCCTAAAAATGGAAGCTATTAAGAAATGGGTAGATTTAGAGTCACTCACACCTTATAATCAAGATTTTCCTTTGTTAGTCAACCTGTTCTCTTCATGGGAGGAAACGTCGGAAAAAAATATGCCTAGGTGAGCCATTCACTCTTGAACAAGATTTGTTAATATCAGATTTATCAGTATCTCCTAGAACATGGGGTAAGCCTTATTTTTAGTTCAAGAGCACTCGGGAGCAGTGTCCTAAACCATTGGAAAATTTTGTCCATAGTGGTCTCCTATCTGAGGAGAAGATGTTAGAAGATCCTACTAGCAGAGTGCCAGAAGGTACCATGGCTTCATGCCATCAAGCACCCCAAGTACATCAAAGGTCACCGCATGATGTTTTTCATGGGTTACAATGGGTTTAGATGTGGAATTAATGCACAAGGCCAGCTAGAGCCTATTCCCATCCCTCGTTTCAAGTCGGATAAGCATGGCCTAGGGATAAGGCCTCATAATTCTCTACCCTCTGAGATTGACGCCACCTCTTCTGAACGTGAGGATGTTTCATCTCATTCTGATAGTGACGTAGATTCCCAATGTAGCCTCTATGAGGATCTTGCTTCCACTAACCTATTCCCAGATTCAGCTATCCTTACCTTATCTGAATCCAACCCCCTAACCAATCATCAAATAGCCCTTGTGTATCCGAACTTATAGATTGGGATCAACAACTTCACGTGCCACTAGACTTCTTTGAAAATGATGAGGCATTTGTAGATTTCATGGGACTCAGGGATTCTATTCCAGTTGGGGATCACAAGAAAGGATTTTCAATTCAACTAGACACATGTGCATACTTGGAGAAGAGGTAGAGATGTGTGGATGTTTGAATAAGAAGGTGGTAAACAAGAGTACAAAACACTTCAGAGAAACCTTGCAGAAAAGATAAACAGAAGTCTCATAGTGAAAAACTCTTTGAAACACTCGTAGATAAATAGAATGAAGAGTCTAAAGATGAAGTGGTTTATCCATTTAAAGATGATGATGAGCTACCACAGGAAGTTGATCTTACTCTTCCCCTTGATCCTACATGGATGGAAGATGCGTCTAAGATGCTTGTTGAGGAAACAATTAATGTCAACATTGGCTCAGAAGAGCAACCTAGAATGATAAAGTTGGGAGCTTCACTCTCAGCTCAAGAACAAAAGGTCTTTGTAGAGCTCTTAAGAGAATACATGGATATATTTGCATGGACATATGTAGATATGCCTAGTTTGGACCCAGAGTTAGTTGTGCACAACCTCGTTGTGCACCCAGATGCCAAACCCATCAAGAAAAAGTTGAGAAAGATGCACCCTAAGGTGGTGCTCCTTATCAAAGAAGAATTGGAAAAAATTGTTAGCTGTTGATTTTATTAAACCCATTGACTATTCAGAGTGGATCTCTAACATAGTCCTGTATAGAAGAAATTGTTGGCATAAGAATTTGCACTGATTTCCATGACATCAATAAGGCATGCCCTAAGGATGACTTCCCTTTTCCTAACATTGACATGATAGTTGATTCCACCGTTGGTTATGAAATGTTGTCTTTAATGGATGGGTTTTAGGTTATAATCAGATATGGATTGTAGAAGAAGATCAACATAAAACAACCTTCATTACCCTTTGGGGAACATTTTTCTACAAGGTCATGCCTTTCGGACTCAAGAATGTGGGGCTACTTATCAGTGGGCCATGACTGTTATCTTCCATGATATGATGAATGACATCATGGAAGATTATGTTGATGACATCCTAGCTAAATCCAAGAGTAGAGGAGAGCACCTGAAGTGTTGAGACGTATTTTTAGCATCTCGGGATTATAAGGTTTTCACTTGAACCCTAAGAAATGTGTCTTTGGTGTTTTATCAGGAAAGCTCCTAGGGTTCATTGTTTCACAAAGAGGGATTGAAGTGGACCCTACAAAGGTTACGACTATCACAGAAATGCCACCACCTACCACTCTCAAACAACTGAGGAGTCTATAAGGGAAAATTCAGGCAATCCATCGCTTTATTTCACAACTTGTGGATAAGTGCCACCCCTTTACCCATTTACTGAAGAAGGATGTTGCATTCAATTGGGGACCAGATTGCCAAAAGGCCTTTGCACTACTAAAATAATACTTGGTCAACCCACTGTACTCATGCCACCTACCCAGTGAAAACCTCTCCTCTTGTACATTTTCTGCTACCTAGTTTGTTATTGGTGCACTTGCTTTGCCCAATATGACTTAGACCATAAAGAGAGGGCATTTTACTATCTCAGTCACACCTTGATTGCTTATGAGTTGAATTACCCATAGATTGAAAAGGCCTGCTTGGTAGTTGTCTTTACCTTCCAAAATCTTTGCCATTATCTCCTAAACAATAAAACCAAACTCATATCCAAATTTGACCCTCTCAAATACCTTTTATCCAAACCCACCCTCACAAGATGAATGGCTAATTGGATCATTCTCCTAAGTGAATTTGATATTGAGTTTGTGAATCAGAAATCCTTAAAAGGATAGGTATTGGTTGATCAATTAGTAGAAGCTCCTCTCCAGGATGGAACCTTTGTGCCTGGATCTTCCAGATGCATCTATGATGTACATTGAAGAGTTTGTAGAATGGTAGGTCCATTTTGATGGATCTTTCACCTTCCATGGATCCAGAGTAGGAGTGGTGCTCATCACTCCCACAAGGGAAGTCATACCAAGAGCATTCGGTTAGGATTTCCATGCACTAATAACATTGTAGAGTATGAGGCACTCATCGCTGGCCTCAAGCTAGCTATTACTTGGAATATCGAGACAACTACGAGTCATTGGAGACTCCCAACTTATCATTAAACAAGTTAATGATGAGTATAAAGTTAAAGATGAGAAGCTCATTCCATATAAGAAAATGGTCAAAACCTTGAAGGAGTACTTTACACAGATCATATTTGAGAAAAACCAAGGTCACATAATAGATCCGCAGATGTTATGGCTACAATTGGGTCTTTGTTATGCATTCCACCTCAAGAAAGTAAGATGCCTTTCTTTGTAGAGCATTTACAAGTGCCCGCATATGATATGTCAGAGTCATGTTTGGCATGTGAAGTTGTTGGTCCATTATCCCCCTGGTATGACCCTATCTTTCGATACCTACAAGATGGCACTTTTCCACCAGACATCACCCATTCTAAGAAGAAAGCCCTTATTCACCATATAGCCCATTATACCCTCCTAGGAGGCACCCTTTATCATCATGGCTATGATGGGAATGCTCATTGTTTGGATGTTACTGACTCAATCCATGCTATTAAGGAAGTACACGGTGGTATTTGTGGAGCACACACTAGCGGCATGGTCTTAGCTAAAAACTATTAAGAGTAGGCTATTATTGGCCTACCATGGAATCAGACTATTGTAATTTTGTAAAGAAATGTGAACTATGTCAAGAAGTATGGAAACTTAATACATGCGCAGCCAGGCTTTTTGAGCCTATCACAACACCTTGGCCATTTTCTAAATGGGGTCTAGATCTCATAGGGAAGCTCCATCCTTCTTCTTCAGATGGCCACACTCACATCATCACTGCCACTAAGTATTTTACCAAATGGGTAGAGGTTGTGCCTCTTACTTATGTCACCGTGTGCAAATTTCTAAATTCATTATGAACCATCTCATTTGTCATTATGGTATCCCCTCCACCATTATCACTGATAATGGTAAGTCCTTCAAAAATAAAATGGTTAAGACATTGTGTCAACATTTCCATATTCAACTCAAGTGGTCTACCCCTATTACCCCCAAGGTAATGGAAAAGAAGAGGCTACTAATAAAACCCTTGTATGGATTATGGAGAAAATGGTCAGTAAGATCGGTCGTAATTGGCACTTATAGATACATCCCGCCCTTTGGGCCTATCGAACCTCCATCCACACTCCTACTAGTGTGACCCCATATTCACTTGTCTATGGCACTGAAGCCATCATACCTCTGGAAGTGGAGCTTCCTTCCTAGAATATCTCTCAGGGACTATCTTGATAAAGATGAGGACTACAGAGTTGCTCGACTAGAAGAGTTGGAACTATTAGATGAAAAGCATATCAGAGTGCTCAATCACTGAAAGTCTATCGAAAAGAGTATCAGGGGATACAAAAACACATCATTCATCGGGAATTTGATGTAGGAGATCTAGTCCTAAAATAAAATCAGAAGAACACCATCAAAGATAGAGAAAAGAAAGGTAAGTTTGAAGCTAACTGGCTAGGCCCTTATGTGGTGGTTGCTAAGTATGGATCAGAGCCTATAAACTTGCATACTCGGATGGTGAAGAGCTTCAGAACCTATGAATGCCATGCACCTCAAGTGGTTCTATGCTTAAGCATGATGAGAATATCAGATAAGAACTAAAAAATAGAAAAACAAAGAAAAAACAAGCAAAAAAAAATGGAAAATTGAGAAAATAGTAAAAAAAAAAGTAGGTCATCCACATGTGAAAACCATGTAATTGTGGGTGCGAGTGGGTAGGTCTTTGAGTGAAAACTGGTCTCGGTGCTCAAAGAGGATTTTTTGGTCACAAGTCACTCTTGCAGCAAGATGGGTAACCCTCACTACTTTCTAGATATAACTTCCTTTGCTAGGTCTAGGAACCCTACCGAATCCATCTTCGTCGAACCGTGATCTGGCTTATTTTCTCTTATATCTGCATGAAGGATGTTGCCTTTGTATATTCCCATCTAATGTTGGGGGCACCTTCACATTCCACTTTCTCATACATACACAGTGTGGCATTTTCCTTTTGTATATTCCCACATCACGTTGGGGGCATCCACGCTTCTTTGTCCTTGTACATTGCTTTCAGAACATGACCTTAGAAAATACAAAAACATTGGAAAAGATACACAAAAAAACCTAAACATTTAGAAAATCCCCTTCTAGGGATGAAGCTACACCAACTACATAATGTTGTCTTAGAAAAGCCTCAAAAACAATGTGAACAGTAGCCTTAAAAACTTATCTTTTTAGATAAACCCAAAAACATTAGAAAATATATCAATGTTGTCCCACAAAAACAAGGTAATAATTTAATTGCTTTTAGTTGTTGGTTTGTATAGTTTTGATTGAGAATACTTTTTTTCATGTGATGTGTGACTCATTTTCTTACCATGGGTTGGATCTTGTTTGAATTAATTGTATATGGCATTAGGTTCATTCGTAGCTTGTATGCATCTATTAGGATTCATTTTACTTACTTAGATTAAATGTCCATTTGATCTCTTTGGTATGTTTAATAAATTCATGTAGTTTGCATCTTGGTTATGTTGTGTTGTATAGGTATAGTTGTTTAGCTTTGTTAACTTTTTTACTTGTGTGTTTGTTTCTTGCATAGTTGTTTGTTATCACATCTATCACCTATCATTCATCACATATAAAACATCATCTACTACATCATATATACAAAAATGCTAAGTATTACATCATGCATGTATGCTAAGCTAATCACATATCGTATCATCAATGGGGAAAGAGGGGTTGCGCATAATCACAAATCTATCCCCCCCACACCAATATCATCTAGTATCATCCCAAGTACTAGAATAGAAATCGAAACATTCCATAAACCCAAAGCATGTGATACTATCTACAGATATATCATCAATATGAAAACATGGAACATAAACATCTCTAAATCTAAAGTATGTCACATACATAGAGGAAAGGGAAATCATACATCATGATACGATAATTGCAAAGCAATAACCACAAATCATACAAGGCATAATCACAGTATAACATGACAAAATCATCATCAAATGTCCATATGATACATGTATAAATGTCCATCTCAAAACTCAAGTATACATCATCGATACAATATGCCATCTAAAAGGGGCATGCATAAAAAATTGAGCCTTCATCAAGAGGCATCATCAAAATAATGGTACATGAATCTATACATCAAAAATCAGCCTTCATAAGAGGCATGAATACAATACATCTCTATATAAAAGGAGAAGTGAAGAGCTCAACCACATAGCTCGCGCCCTCGCTGGGGCTCCGGGTCCATGACTTGGAGGATGGAAGAGTGGTGGTTGTGATGGACCAACACTGGGGGTATCACCCTTTGGTTGTTTGTTGTTGTCTATCTTGGTTATATCTATTATCAACTACTCTCTCAAATGGGGGCTCAGAATGATCTAACTGAATGGCTGACCACCATGACCTGGAACCTATCATGCTCACACTGACTACTCAAAAGGTGCTACTCACTGCCCTGTTGGGACTACTGAAATAAGTAGTCCTATAATATAAGGCCTCACCGCTAGCCCTCATAGCATCATGTATCAAGTCGGCATCTCCAAAAGTAAGTGGCTTCTAGCCTGCAAATGCATGGCATCTCACTCACCTATCAATCTTGCCCCTATCAGCATGAGCATGTCTAGTAGCAAGTGGCCTCTCGGTCTCTATCTGTAGTAATAGTCTACACCTAGGCTTGTGCCTGATCTCTCTGGATGATATAACCCTGTGTGCTTGTGCTGGGGTGGTCCCTCTGAGTGACAACCATCTGCACCTAGGTCTGGGACTGATGTAAAAGGCTTAGTATCTGAGCCCCCTATGTGGCCATCTCACTAATCTGACTCTGCCATGAGACACTATCCCCACCCTGAGTGGCTGTACTCTGGCTGATCCCTCTCCACTGTCAAAATATACACCTGAGTTGGCCTGATCTCACTCTGTTGTAAGGGCATGTACCTATGCCCTAGCTGCATCTCTCTCTCTCCACCTATAACTGAATGGAAATCACCACTGTAACTTTGCTGTTGAAAGAAGCCAACTTCCCACCATCACCACCACCCCCTGGAGCATGAGGTGGTGGGCCCTACTCTAGAAATACCTATTGAAGAGGGGCATATATCCCCATTGGAATGCCTATTGGAGGAAACTCTATGTCTCAGTGCCCTGGGTACCTATCTCTACTTGAGTCGGGGTCCCTGTCTCGGATCTATGTTGTAATGGAGGACCCTATCCCCTACCCCTAGCATAACGTGTGTGTCAGGACCACCACCACCACCATCATCATCATCATCATCACATCATCACCACCGCTGGCTCCACCCTCATCACCATTGGGAGGCCCCACTAGAGGAGCTCTCATGCTGGCATTATAAGCCACCCTGGAAATAGTCAAACGGCATGGAAGCACACCATGGTACCATGGTGCATACTCAGGTGTGGTACCCGGATCTGATTCTATCTCAATGGCACCCACATAGTAGGTACCACCTGTCGGAAGTTGGCCAGTGCTCTATCCCGGGAAATATGTGGACCCATATCAATATACTCTCGGGCCCTGTGAGCATACCATATATCTAGGGCCCAGGAACATCTGGGTAATGCCAAACTATCTCTGCACCGATCTACTCTATACATCTCCCACATATAGTTGTGGTTTCCCAACATGAAGTGCTCAACTATGGCAGTGTTGAGCTCTAAACCATCCTCAGGCCACTAGAAATGTTTGTAAGGCCTCCATACCATGGTGGCCTATTGTAACTCATCAAGCTCATGGTGGTAATGATACACATCTCCCATGTATGGCCACACATCATCCCCAATCGGGACCCAACCCATAGTAGAAGGCTCCTCTGGAGCCGAACTCTCAAAACACCTAAGGGGTGACCAATAGCAATGTGGTCCCATGCCCAAATCTGAAGTAATCTGGCTGGCCCTACCATCTTCTGATGGTAGTAGGTAATCAAATGTAGGTCCCAGTATAAGTGTGCTAGAATGCACTGACCCCAACAGTAGGTCTCTCCATCTATCAACCCACGTATCACTCTAAGGAGGCCAAGTGGAAATGAAGCACCGGTCTTGTCAGGGAGTAGAACTCCACTGACAAAGGCCATCATATAAACCACCACTCGGTCTAGCTCTGGATCCTCAATACACCGTGATAACTTAATAGTCATCCCATGCCGTGGTATCATCGGGACACCAAATAACTCTAAGATATGCAATGCTGAATATCAGGCCAGTGACTCATATACTGGATGAGCTGACCTGAATCGGGACCGCATAATGTGCCACACATCCTCGAGAGTAATCATGATCTCCCCGGTCGGAAGTTGAAAGCACTTGACTCTCGTTGTGCCATCTCTCTACTACAGTTGTCAGAAGGTCATGATCTAGTGTGATCGAGGCATATCAGCCACGTAAGCCAATCCCATGACGTATAGGAGGCTATCCAATATCACCCTATCATCCTCATCAAATTGTGCCTCTATCACCACTAGCTGACCATATCGCTCACGTGTGTGTAGAATGGGTAATATACATTGCATAAAAAAAAGAAACACACATGTATTAGGCACATTTCTATCTACTTCTATCTAATTTTTTGGTAAAATCCTTCATTCTTCCATCTCATTTCCTAAATTTTCACTTTCTTCTAGTCTACTTTCTTTTCTCCTTGGCTATTTGGCTGGAAGGGTGTTCTACTCCCCCTTTCCCCAATGCATGCATGCCTTTCCCGATGCATACATGCCTTTTCCGCATGCATGCACCCTATCTGTAGCACATGCATGCACCCTCTATATTCTTCTATCTCTTTTTCCTTTTTCATCACATAGGATGACATATGCACCCAGTGTGATGCCTACGTCCCTTTCAATGCATGCATGCATATGTGCCCCGTTTCCCCTACCCAGGATGCATACATGTGTCCTCTCAATGCAATGCATGTGTGCATGCATCCCGTGTGTTTTCCCTCTGGTGGCCACACGTATGTGCATTCTATTTTTTTCGATGGATATGTATGTACCTAAAGTTTGACATGCATGCGTGCGTGTATATAGCATCAAAATGCGATGCATGTGCGCATGCGCATACGTCAAAATTTCCTAATCTAGCCTAAAAGTGCCCTAAAAATGACATTAAATGCATAATTCACAAGGAAGGATAGACCACTCACGTAAGGTCCATCCGTTGGGTCCGCATGAACTCTCGGATGTGATCTGCTCACCTCCTCTGCTCGGTAGCCTCACCATCTCACTCTAGGGCTATCGCTCTCGCTCGGTAAAAATTTGCAAGAGCTCTGGTACAAATGAACTGGTCATGATTGATTTACCCCCCCAGGTGGGTATATTAGGCTTCGATGATGCCCCTGGGGCATGTTTTCTCTGTTGTGATCATTCTAACCCTTCTTCTATCTATCGAGGTAATTATTTTTCTATTAAAATAGTTATTTTTACTCTTTTTGCATGTTGGGGCACTCAGTGCCACCCTGTGGTCACTTCTTCATTACACTGGAATAATTTACATATATTAGGTGCCTTTTCCTATCATTTTCTTCTATTTTTCCTCTCTTTCACCTATCATGATGATTATTTTTATTAAATAATTATTTTTGGCTTATAATTCTTCTCGCTAGGGCATTTTATATGTTGCTGACATGCCTTTGCCTTCACCTTTAGGTAGTTGTGCATGTTTTTAGGAGATATTTGATCTCTTATACAAATTCTTCGACCGATGAAAAAATTTAAAAATTGTAAAACCATTTAAAAATCCAAAAACATCGAAATACTTCGAAAATGGACTAAAAATTGGTAAACAACTCATTTTTTGGCTGAAATATGTGTCTCTCGCATGGCACTCATCTCATATCTTGTTGACATTTTCACATGTTTTGAAACAATGACTCATGGATCATCTGAATCTTCAATCATCTACAAAAGCTATGCTTGCTTACTTTATCTATACTCTGGGGCACTATCAGTTGCCTGGTACTATTTTTTCATCATGCACGTCACTTTTTCATTGGACCCAAGTGTCCTCCATCTTTTCCCTTGCATATACAGATTTCTTGGGGCATCATTTTTAACCCTTGTCATTTATCAAAACATTTGGGACTACATCTCGATAACAAAATATTTGTGCAACTATCTTGAACGTTGTTGGTTTGAGTGTGTGTGATTGTACTCATTTCCTGTTAGAAGAGTTTGTTTACTTCTCGTATTGCATTGCATGTTTGTATGTTGCATGGAGTTGTTATTTTAGCAATGGAAGTTGTTTGTATCATGGATTTTTCATACCATTTTTCATTTTTGTCATATGCTTACATCTTAATAAGGGTGATGATGAGGATTCTAAGAAAAATGATGATTTAAAGTTGTTGGCACTGGTTTATGGATAGCTCAATATCCCCTTTTCTTGTTGTTTTCTCATCTCCTCTTTGCACTTTACCTTCCTTTTATTCTCTTTTCGATCATCGATCGAGTTCTTCTATCACCCCATCGACACTCGAGGGGGCATCCTTCATCCTACCTTCATCCTATTAATTTTTCTTCTACCCCTTCAAAATTTTTCTACTCGTTTATACTTATCTACTTTCTTTGAAGTGACGTAACTTACGTCACCCCAAAGAGGGGAAAATGTAGACACCTGTAGTTTGATCAAAGCACTATTATCTCTAATATTGCACTAACTATTCTCTTCCTCACCAATTGATGACACATCATTAGTTAGATCTATCTAACTCCCCTTTTACGACACTCTTTTGGTCTTATTCCTCTTATAAGTCAATTAAATAGGCTATTATAGCCTCTTCTTGGCTAGAATCCTCTTCTTCACCACCTCTATTAGCTTCTGGACTATTAATCCATTTCATTGGATTGATTAGGCCTTTAGAACCCTTCCAGAACCCTAATTTCTCTCTAAACAAGATTAATTAGTCTAACCTAGGTTAATTACCCTAAAACATGATCAACTCTTCTAAACTTAGTCAAATCTTGCTTTGACTTGCTAATTAACATGTTGACTCCCTTTTAGTCCCACATGCACCAAAAATCCTTCCATTTCCCAAATGGAAAACTATAAATAACCCATTACCCCCCTCTCATTTTCAAGAACACTTCTTCCCTCTAACATAAACTATAGTATTATTTCTAGGATTAGGAGCTTTATTTCTTCTTATTGAGCTATCTTGCTTTGTCTTTTGCATTTCACCACATAAACATGGAGTAAATGGGAAGAACCATTGGCCTTGAAGCCATTAATGGTGAGATCCCATTCTCTTAAAGCATAAACTGATTGCTTAGATCCTTATTAGGCTCATTTGATTAAGCTTTCAAGAATAGAGGTTAATTACATTTGCTAAGTTTGCTTGTTTGCTTTAAACTAATGCATGCAAAGTAGGAATCCTTGTTTATTTCTCATAATTATCTCGATCGATGTCAACCATTTCATCATCTGCTCAAGAAGGATGTCTCCTTTAAATAAGATGATGACTACCACAAATATTTTGAGGCCCTAAAACAATACCTTCTCCAACCACCTGTACTCATTCCACCTAAAGACGATCAACCTTTTTACCTATACATCTCAGCTACCGATCATTCCTTAGGAGCCATGCTCGCTCATCGCGATGAACAACATAGGGAGCAGACGGTTTATTACATAAGTTGTACTCTTTTGGACTATGAAACCCAATACACCCATCCCAAAAACTTTGCTTAGCCTTATTTTTCGTTACCACCAAACTCCGTCATTACCTACTCAACCACAAAACCTATGTTGTGACCAACACCGACCCCTTACACTTTATGTATGCCAAACCTTATCAAAATTAGCATGTCGCACAATGGCTTATGCTTTTAGTTGATCTTGACCTTGAATTCATTCATCAAAAGTCCATCAAGGGCCAAGCAATCACTGAACAATTTTCCAATGCACCTATTTCTGGGGATCAACCCTCTAATTTTGACTTTCCAGATGATTCAATTGCTACCCTTTCACTGGAAGAACCCCCTTACCAAATGCCACTCTTCTTCGAAGGTTCCAAGTGTCGGCATGGGGGTGGGGCTGGTATTATCCTCATTCCCCTTATTGGTGAACCCATGCCTTTTCTTTCAAACTATATTTTGAATGCACCAACAATATTTCGGAATACGAAGCACCCGTAGTATGTCTCCAAGACACCTACACCTAGATGTCAAATCCATCAAAGCATCTTTGGTGATTCTCAATTAGTTGTAAACCAAGTACATGGTATATACCAATGTCATAGTGAGATACTTCAAAAGTGTAAACATCATGTAGATGTACTTTTGACCGCCTTTGATCATTACACCCTTCAAACCATCCCACGTTGAACCAACAAATTTGTAGATACCATGGCCTACTTAGCTTCCCAAATACCTACTTCACCCGCCTATTCTAAACTCTTTGTCATCGTACAACGACTCCAATCACCTTCTTATTTACCTCACGATGTTTACTCTAGCGAAACGAGCAGTCACCTCCGACCCAAGTGACCTTTTATATAAACAATACTCCGGCTACCTTTCTTTCTCCATCTTACCTTCTAATCTCACTCATAACGGACAACGACGTTCCTTAAAAAGGTCTCTCGTTACATCATCTTGGGGACTCCCCTATAAGCGTGACTTTGATGGTATTATCTTACGATGCCTCACAAGTTCTGAAATTCCTTATACCATTAAGGAAGTTCATGACGACATATGTGGAGGTCACTTGATGGCCTTCTTTGTTGCTAAGCGTATTCTTCACAGGCTATTACTAGTCGACCCTAAACTATGATTTTTGTGACTACATCAAACATTATGTAAAATGCAAAAACATTCCAATCTTCATCATACACCTAACCACGCCTTACGGGTTGCCTTAATTGTCCCCCAACTTGGTTCACTTACCCCATGACCTTTGGCATTTCTTTCAATGGGGTTTGGATCTTATCGGAGAAATTAATACCCATTCTTCCCAATGCCATCAATGGATCATCACTGCTCATTGAATACTATAAAAAATGGGTGGAAGCCATACCACTCATCTCCATGAAAGGTGAGAAAATATGTGAGTTCATTAACCACCATATCATTTTCACTTTGATGTTCCTCATCACCTCATCACTGACGATGGAAAACAATTCAAAAACAAAACATTGTAAAAACTTTGTGATGCCTTTGGCATTCAACTTAGTTTCTCATCACCCTATTACCCAAAAACCAACGGACAAGATAAATCCACTAACAAAACCCTAAACAAGATTCTCATGAAAGTGGTCAACAATACTAGGAAGGATTGGCATACACACATTCTTTTTTCCCTGTGGGCATACCACACTAGTATTCACACTTTTACTGCAGCCACACCCTTTTCTTTGGTCTATGGTACAAAGGTAGTCCTACCTCTCAAAGTCCAAATTCCCTCAATTTGCATTTCTCTCCATGACATGCTCACTGATGATGAATTTTTTCAGGACCAGTTAGCATAGTTAGAGTTACTAGACAAATGTCGTCTTAACGCTCTGAATCACCTTCAAGTTTACCAAAAACGTATCAAACGTGCCTATGACAAACGTGTCCATGATTGGACCTTCCAAGTTGGTGACCTTGTCTTGAAATAAAATCAACACGTAACCAAAGTAGAAAAGAGTAAACGGGGAAAATTTTCTCCTAATTGGCTTGGACCATACATCATGAGCCATACTTACGGATCATGTGCATATCATTTATCTTTGCTCGATGGTAAACCTAAACCTAAGCCCCTTAACACCTTACATCTTTGACCATTCTATTGTTGACTTGTCATCCTACCTCACCTTTTGTCTCTTTCCATGCTCGTCCCTTGAGCGCTATTCACTTCATACACCTCACCAATGATTAAACAAGAATCATGTGAGTACCCGTCACTTGTTATCTTCTCTTGAATATGTGTACCACGGCGTTGCACATAGCATGATTCTCATGGATACTTTTCATCTACCTTTAGATGAGATCCCATGGTTGTTCCACCTTGCCTTTTGAACAAGATTCCTATCTTCTACCTTGGTCTTGTCCATGACTTCAAATCCCTCACATGGGATATAACTCCTTGAGTCAAAATTCCACTCAAAAGATGACTCCCTCAAAAGGACATCTTCCTCTCGATAATCGCTGATATAAATAGACTTATCCCTCAAAGGACAGCTATGTAAAGCTTTAAAAAAATGAGAGCAACCGAAGCTTCCTACATCAATCAACTTCACAAAGACCTCAACGAGTTAAATTTTCTTCATCCCATATAGACTTCCCACATCGATCAGTCTATCTCAACTATAAGTCAAAAGAACAAACCTTTTTAGTCATGGACTTACCAATTGTGACCTTGGATCTCTTGCCCAAAGAGCATGCTATCTCACACCATATAACAATTAACTACCTTTTATCCTTCTTACCATTCCCACTCCCATTTCTTCGCCTCAAGGGACTTCTTGGAACTTAGACATTTGGTGATCATGTGACTACTTTTCGGTGTAGAAAAATCAATCATGCAATGTCTTTAGGGTCTTATGGTAATCAACTTCTCCAAGGCATGATCTACTCTATATGATCCTACCTAATCAAGTGGCTTTCTTTCCCCCTCTTATCTTTTAAACCGTATTTATTTATGTTTTGATTACCTTATACATGAATTGGTCCTCAACGCTTACTTTTGGGGTAATCTTCTTATTTTGCCACAATCAACATCACCTACATCACTTTACCTATAATCCACCCACACCATGCCTAAAACCTACTAACTCATTTTCATACCTCATCATATTCTTGCCTAGGTCATGGGAGAACTACATCGGCCTGAGGTCCCCTTTCGCCGGGACTATGTAGGCAGCACTCCAAGGGCATGGGGCCCTTAGAGGTTAGCTCGGCCATTCTCTACCCTAAATAATTCATCTTCCATGTTCCTCACACCTCACTTAGTTTCCCTTTTTTATCCCAAAATTTCAAATTAAACCAAACAAACAACAAGGTACTTCATATTTTAAATCCTTATCACAACATACATTTATTACGCCTAACATTTCTTTATCATCACTATGCTTAGATTATACCACATCTCCCATATGACCCATATTATCATTCATTACATAAAATAATGAATCACAACTTCACCTACTTTCTAACTCAACCATGCCTACTTTCTAACTCAACCATGCCTATAACTTGACTCGATCCATGCCTAACCGACCTGACTTGATCCATGCCTAAATTGACCTGACTCGATCCATGCCTAATCGACCTAACTCGATCCAGGCCTAAATCAACCTGACTCCATCATACCTAACTCACCTACTTTCCATCCATATCAAAATAACAAATCAAAATCTCATCAACACATCAACAAATCGAAAAATACCATGTATCTCAAAAATACATGGCTATCTCATCATGTCCATCATCTCAAAATCATCAACATACAGGCCGATACACAATACAAAATGTCATCAGCATGTAGGCTAGTCTCATATATACAACAAAATAATGAAATAATACAAAATATCTTTGCACGTAGGCGGTATATGCTCAAAATAGACAAAATCTCTCATACATCCTCACTGTCATCGGCATACAGGCCGGTATGTGATAAAAAATACAACTATCTCTCGGCACGTAGGCTGGTATAAATCACAAAAAGACTATCATACATCAAAAACTAGGTGACCACATATCAGGCATCTCGGTGGATGTCCTCCATCTTTGTATCACCTATGCCCTCGACCTCCTAGGTCCATTCGGCACCTCAACCGAAGCAGCTATCCATGTCTTTGGTAGCCTCTGCTGATCGGGCCACGGAGCTCACCGACCTTTGCTCTCCACACTATGAGTGTGGGATCTCGTCCTCTCACTAGATGCCTATTGTGCCTTGTACTCAACATAGGATATGAAGTCTATCTGGCCAACATCATCTGGTCCTGATAATATCTAGCCTCACCTAGGGCATCCCGTAACCTAGATACATGCATGGTTTGTGGTGGTCCCATAGGTCTCGGCCCTATACCTATCTGCGGGACCACGGCCCACTCCTGCTGTGAATTGGGACTGGTCCTAGTGCTGTGATGGTGGTGCCTATGGTGGTGCCCCTACCCCGTGCTCGTATCTCGGGCTGTAAGTCCCCAATTTGTGCCTAGGTTATGGACAATCGGCCTGTAAACCTACCACCTAAGCTGTAAGGCTGCCACCTAACCATCCCCCTCCTCTCCATCTCCATCTCCTCCATCAGCCATCTGGGCTGCTGGAATGGCCACATGTACCTATATCTCTGCTACCTCCACCTCCAAGCATTCCAACTGTGTCTCCAATATACCTAACTGGGTAATGAGACTAGCCACCTGCCCCTGTAGGGCATATCTCTACACCGTGATGGTGGCTAGATCCAGGTGCCTTGGTCTGGGTGGTATGGCTAGTAAGTGAGCTGCCCACCATTGTCTATACCTATCTGTGCACCCGACGTCATCTATCCACCAATCCATTGGCTAGTCCTCCTACCCTATGGCCACTGTAGGCTATGGCAGAGGTAACGAAATCTCCATGTCATCTCTCGAGTAGATTGTGGGAAGGCGGAGGTATGTCCTATACTAGCATGAACTACTACTAGACTCTGTCTACGGGATCATCTCATACTCCCAAAGCCACGGTAACCCTATATCCATATCTCTAGTTGGAGCTCAGCTAGCTCCTCATACATATGCCTATTAGAGGGGAATCCACATATGGCCTCTAGATAATGTCCACTCCGGACAACCCCTCCGAATCTTTGCCAAAAATAGGCCACATCATGTGTGGGCCTTTCGGATCGCTACCCTCCAATAACCGCACTAATCTCTGTACCCCACCCACACAAATATCGGCTGGGAATTCATCTGCTTGGGGCATCCCTATAGGCCGCACACAAACTATGTGCTCGTATGCCAGTGATGCGGTAAAAATGTACATCACAAGTGAACCTACGCATGTTTGTCCATATGCCCACAACTCCTGCAATTTGCACCAAGAATGTTGGTGCCCAAGAAAAGTAGGTCTCATCCACCATCATGTCGTGGAGTACCCCCATTAGTGATCAGGGAAACCGTCCACCCTCTGTATCTGGTAGTACATAGCAACACACTACCTCCATCAACAGAACCACTAGCCTCATCTCCTCCAGACAGGCTAGGTACATCTCTCCATAGCTCAAGCTGGCGCTATGGAATCTCAGGTTGGCCATCCCCTCACCAAAAATAGTCACAATCAGCTCCTCTAAGGCCTCGGAGGAGATAGAGTAGACTTGTGCACATAATATGGGTAGCCGAAGAATCTAAAACACATCCTTCAGGGTGATAGTAATCTCACCCGTCGGCGGGTGAAATGTGTTGGTTGCAGAATCCCATCTATTGATGAGCACTACCATCAAACTAGGTTTCTAGACTACACATCGATAGAAACAAACCCCACTCAAGCCCACTACCTCCACATGCTACAGCTCCTATGGGGTCACTATGCCGCACATTGTCATGAGCGGGGTGGAACCTTGTCCCACATATGTGTTTGTGCTCTCCCTATATACATACAAACAAAACATTAATCTCCATTTATCATTTCCATATTTACCAATTATCATTTTCCCACACCCTATTTTCACCCTACCCATCTCAACCACCTAGCCCACATCACTTTTAGACCCTTGTTCCCAATAACTTTGGTGGTATTGGTTCACCCTTACCAACCTTGGTCACCCTTTAACCGGCATCGGTCACCTATTTGGTGGTGATGCGATACGGGCCACCCTTACCAACCCGGTCACCCCTTAACCAACATCGGTCACTTTTTTGGTGGTGATACTAGTTTAGCTTGACCGAGCGTCGGCCAAACTTGGTGACACCGGTCACTATCATGGTAAAACCCACGATTTCCCAAAACCCCCTTTTCTAAAAAACCCCCTTACCCCTTTTACCCACCTACAAAGACCTACACTACCCCTGGACCTCCACCCACCCCACCTATCCCATTTATTGCCCTCCCCATTCCTCTTTTTACCCGTTATTCCCCCCATTTCCAAATTTAACCCATTCGCCCACAAAAACAAAACCCAACTGAAAATATAAAAAACAATATACTAATCCTCTAATCTATCTAGTCACATACACCTAGAGTAGGGTGTTTACCTTGTCACACTATCATCATCTCGGTGGCACATCGGCCGTGCATTGCATCGGGCTCGCCCGATCCCTCTATGGCCTCTCGCCATCACCGAATCGGTACCCACAACCTCTACCCAATCAAATGCCTCGCACTAATCCTATGGACCCGCTTCTCACCAACCAATCACCCATCATTCACACTGCCAACTCAATGCTCCACTCCGTCCAGGACACTTTTCTCTCTTTTCTCTCTCTTTTTTGTTTTCTCAAATAGCTAAAAGACAAATGAATAACAAAAAATGTGGATTTTTTGTTTTTATAACAAACCCAACCTAACCAATGTCGGTTACCCTTGACCAACATCGGTCGCATGCCCTACCTAACCGTGGTTGGTTGACCTCTACCGACATCGGTTATCCTTGACCGGCATCAGTCACCCTCACCTGCCCATTCCCCTAAATTTTACCCTTTTACCCTACCCCTACCTCCTTTTTTACCTCACCCAACCTTCACCCTGATCATTTACCCCACCCCACCTTTACCCAAACCATTTCCCTCACATTCCCAACCTCATCATTTACTACCTCCCTTTTTCCTCCTTTGGGGACTCATTATTTTACCCCTACCTTGGCCTTACCCATGCCGTGACCTAGATATTTGGACCTGGACCATTACTAGTGACCTTTGACCTCATGTGTTCGTTATACCTTGCGGCACTGTTACCTGTGTTGTTGACCTAATGACCTTACCTAGCCTATTTCCATGACCGTTTATCCTGACCCTATGTTTGGTGTACCAGAACATACCTAAAAGTTCTTGCACCTAGCCTATGTCATGTTTCCTGACCATATCCTATACCTTGGATACCAGAATCACTTCAAACTCATTTGAATAAACCTATCGACCTTAGACGATGTAGAGTTTGATTTGCTCTTTAACCTGGTAGCGTGCTATAGTTTATATGTGTGTGTGCATTTGACTATTACTACCTTTGACCCTAACCCATTACCTAGCTTACCCAAGTAGACCTTGCTCCTTTTTTCCCCTGTTACCCACCTTTCTTTTCATCACATTTACCTTTTATCAAACCACTCACCGATTCTACCTTTTGCCTCATCAGTTCTTGGTTTGAGGGGGATCACCTTCACCCACACATGGGGCAACCACATCTTATTTTTGTTAGTGTCACTTACTAATACAAGCTATGCAACAAAAAGGGGCAAAATATATACACTAAATTAGGTCACACTGCCCTTTGGTCCCTCGACAAATAAGCACCCTTCATCACATTCACCTAGCCATGGCCCCCTTCACCTCACTAATATTAATTTAATTAATTCATTATCCTCACCATATTTATTATTTAAATATCTTAATTTAAATAATATCCACACATACACTTCACCTAGACACCTCATCAAGCCAACTCACCCTAAGACCTATTCTTAGTAAGTTGTCATAACTAACTAAGACTTACCCAAACCCTAAAAATCAATGCCTACATTCTCTCTAACCACATTCCTGCATGCTTACAAGAAGCTTCTAGTTTAATCTATGGGTTAACGACATGAGATCTGATAAAATCAAGAGGATCTCCCTAGTTTAGTAAACCTAGGAAATCCCACCTTGAACGACATCGGTTAGCCTAACCATCGGTGGTTAGGCCGGAACCACATCGGCTACCCTTTAACCCACAAAACAACCTTATTTTCAAGGTTGGCAAACATTGAGATCTTTGTGAGAGATATCACATCTTCTGAGATCGAATTCCAATGAGAACACACATGCAAGGAAGGAGATCAAGTATTTTCTCCCGCACATCCACCCAAAGAATGATGATGATCTAACCAAGCAAAGAGGAATGCACATACAGACCATACGAAGCTCTCCTACGATTGGTGATCACTTGTAGCCTTCAACCTCTTACCAACACTCCCATCCCTCACTCATAGGCATCGAGAAGCGAGAATCCAAGTAAGTAAAACATTTTACTTCTCGATTCACTTCATTTTGTCATTATATTATCACCTATTGTTTACCTAGCCACCCATTGACCTCCTTCATTCCCCCTCCAAATACCCATTAAAACCTCACCAAATCCCTCCCAAATCATCCAATACCTCATCCCGACCAACCACAATCCTTTGTGCAATCACAAAGAAGATGCAAACCCATTTCGTGGCATCCCCACAACTCCACGATGGCGGCACCGGTTACTCCTAACCACCGTCGGTCACCCTTAACCAAAGCATCGGTTCATCGTATGTGCTCATACAACCTAGAACAGGACCTATCCACCTCATTTTACATCCCCTTAATCACCTATGACCTACGAGACATTTGTCGGACCTACGGAGACCCAAAACCAACTATTTGACCTTCGGATCCTATTCTAACCTAGCCTATTAGATTAGATCTTTCTTATTGTGTTTTAAGTGAGATACCTAAATCATTTCAAATTACAATAGGATTTACTTCATTTCCCGCATTAAATTTTTTAAAACAGTGGACTGACAACCATCTAGGAAGTATCACACTTCCCGGATCTAGCACACGCTAGGTAGTTCACTGCACATATTGTTTAACTCTTTCTGGTGGTCTTGTTTTTCATTACAGGTAGTTCCTCCTAGCCAAAAGGAAGCTCTCACAATCAATTGTGGATTCAGAATTCATATGTGCGCAACAACCCATCAACCAACATTAAAATAGGTATTCCTCCTACGCCTGTTACCCTATCTATTTCGTCAATACTTTAAAGAAACGTCTAAGAATCAGGTGAAATAGTTTAATAAGACCTTGAGGAGATTTCTGTTAGGATAAGACCATGTGATGAATCATGTTTGATCAAATATTTAGATGCATTTAATAAAAAGGCTTTACTACTACTGGAGGGACAAAACCCATGGTAATTTGAGGCAGGCCTTCACTATGGCTTTACAAATTGAAAAAAATATCAAGGCAATTGGAAAACCTCCTAAGAGGGATGGTGTGAAGCTGGTTAACCTAGAAAAACCCCAAACAAGCAAGGCTATAGATTTGGAAGAAGTTGTGAAGACTTTGGCAGGGGTACATAAAGAAATATCTTACAAACTAGCAGGGTAGAAAAGGGGGTTGGGTAGAGCTCACAAGGTCAACACAAGCAACAAGGCCAAGATAGGTTCACAAATCACCAAAGATCTAATGACAGAGGCAAGGGACTTATTGGATTTGGAAATAGGCAGTCCCAAGGTAGGGAAAACATAATGGTACCTAATCCTTTGGCTGCCGAGTTGCTATTGTAGAGGAGACAAATGTCATTGATTGGTGTGACAAATGTTTCATGCCCCATGCTCCTTGTGAATAATATCAGAAAGAAGAGGAAGAAGTTGATGATGATAATGATGATGATGTTTGCATGATGGGTTGTTCCACGAGCTCACAAAAAGGGGCAACTTCAATTGAGGTGATAAGTGCCCGAACTGCTGCCACTTTTTGGGACTGCATTCATAGGGTACCTATTCTTCTTCCCTCTCATGATTTAGAAGTAGATACTGTACAAGATTTTGAATTGCCCAATAATGAATTTGAATATCTAAGGGATTTAATGATAAAGAAGTATGATGGAGGAATCCAATTTGAGGAAGATAGACAGTTACTGATGAATGTTGTTGTTGCCCAAGAGAAGGAATATAACATAAGAAGTAAGGTTGTCGAAGGGATACGGGCCTCAAGCCAAGCCAAAAGTTCCCTTACTTTCAAACATTCATAAAGAGGGCCCTAAGAAGGATGCATATGCTAAAAGACCTGCAGTTCCAAACAAAAATCATACCCCTCCTCATGCCCAAGCTGTAAGAAATCCTATACCACCAAGGGAGTGTGTTAGCCTTCCTTCCAATATTGCCTTGCTAAAGAATGTCCCATATGAAATTGCTCAAGTTTTAAGTCAAATAAAAGTCTCTGTTCCAATTTTTGAGTTACTTAGGATTCTTGAGCACAAAAAGAGAGCATTTGAATACTTGGGATTGAAAGAAGAGAATACTACCCTGGGCAAAAATGTAAACATTGTGTAGACCCCACCAGCCATTGAAGAACTAGAATCACCATTAGCATCATAAGAGCTAGATGAACCACCTGAGGTTTATTTGGGAACATCCTTGGTAGATTCTCAGTTGAATGTGGATCCATTCTTCACCACTCTGATCATTAAAGACAGATTGGTACATAACTATATGTTTGACCCAAGGGCATCATGCAATGTTATGCCTCTGGAAGTCATGAATGAGTTGAATATCAAAGTAACAACAAAATATGGGAAGTGTACTACTATGGATTATAGAGAGGTTCTAGTGGTGGGATGTATGAAGAGTCTAGTGGTACAACTTGTTGCCTATCCAGGAAGGAATTTAAAGCTTGATGTAGTTATTATTGATTACCCAGCCAAGTGGGGTAGGTTGTTATCTAGAAAATGGGCTGCAAGTGCTGGTGGGAGTGTTCAAATGGATATTCCCTATGCCACCATCCAAATTTAGGGCAGCCTTGTCAAGTTTTATGGGGAAAAGAAGATGTTGCACCTTATTGAGGATCACAACAATGTGTCTTATGAAGTTACGTACACAAGTGTTGATGCTGATAACTTTGTAGGATTTGCTGATGGAAAGGAGCACAAGATTGAAGAATGCAAATGCCTTGAACAAACAAAATCTCCTTGGAATTTTTTTTTTGATGGAGTTTGCTCCAATTTTGGGAATGGTGCTTTGGTGTTGTTCTGCTTTCTCTAGGTCGGGGAAAAATTGTTTTTTCCTTCAAACTCAATTTTGAGTGCACTAACAACATTCTTGAGTATGAGGCACTTCGCATTGTTGGGTTTAAGAATTTCTTAGAATTATGGTGTCAAATACATCATTGTTAAAGGAGACTTGAAATTAATAATAAAACAAGTCAAAAAATTGTATATCACAAAGAATTGGTGAATTAAACAATACAAGCATGCAGTTTAGGATTTAATTGAGATGTTTGATTCATTCAACAATCTACACCATGATGGGAAGTTCAATGACTTGGCGGAAAAACTTGCAGTTTTGGGGTCTCATTTTGACAATTTTGCGGTGTCCCCATATTGTGAATATGATATGGAAGTGTTGATGAGACCCTTTGTCACTGACAACATTAAACACAGCAGGTATATAATGTTGATGCTCGAGATCGAGAAGATTTTTGCGAAACAAGGGTGAATTTTCGATTAAAGTATTGATTGGAAGCCAATGGTATGTGCCACAAAGGTGAAGGAAACCTTGTTTGGAAAAGGAATCATCTAGCTAAAGACTAACACCATTCCTAGAGGGTTGGTTGCCCTTGAGTCCAATTTTGATAATGTTGATCGCATTGTTAATGATGCATGACATGACCTTAAGGGATATTGAGGAGCATGATCTTGGTATAAAGGAGCAGCTAAGGAAAATTTGTTTAGGAAAAAATATCAGCAAGGAGGAGAAGCAATCATACATCCAATTTTTAAAAAGGTATCAAGATTACATGGCTTGCACTTATTCTAAGTTGAAGGCATACGAGAGAATATCTGTTTTCAACATGAGATTCCCTTGGAATCTAATGCAAAACCATTCAGGCAGAAACAAAGGCCAATCAATCTGCTCCTGTCTCTTAAGATGTAAGAGGAGATGAAGAAACTAAGGGATGGAGGGATTATTCAACCCACAAGGTATTCTTCTTGGGTTGCAAACCTAGTACCAGTTAGAAAGAAGAATGGTGACATCAGGCTATGTGTGGATTTCAAGAATCTAAATAGAGCATCTATGAAGGAAAATTATCCTTTACCAAATATGGAAAACATGCTACAATTAGTGACTAGTTCTAAATTGCTCTCGACCCTAGATGGTTTCTCTAGTTATAACCAAGTTGTGGTGAAGGAATAAGAAAGGATCAAGAAAACCATTACTAATCCTTAGGAGAATATGTATATGTCAAGATTCCCTTTGGTTTGATGAATTCTGGAGCCACCTTTCAAAGAGAAATGGATGTTGCTTTTGCTAGTTACATAAATGAGTTTATTGTAGTTTATCAAGATGATGTAAGCTGTATTTTTAGGAAGAGAAGTGATCACCTGTTGCACTTGGAGAAGATCTTTGATAAGATGTATGGAATATGGCATCTCACTCAATCCAAAGAAGTGCCATTTTGGAGTGCAGAAGGAAAAATTGCTTGGCCACATTGTGTCATAAGAAGGGGTGATGATTGATCTAGAAAGGGTAGAGGCCATCAGCAAGGTCCCAATTCCAAGGACCAAGAAAGGGATTCAGTCTTTCTTTGGGAAAATAAATTTCATCAGGAGATTTATATCAAACTTTGCTAAGTTGACCATTTTAATCATTTCCATGCTAAAAAAGGACCAGGCCATCAAATGGGAGGAGGCTACCATCCAAGATTTCAATGGGATTAAAGAGGCACTAAAGCATGCACCTATTCTAGCAGCTCCAGATTATAAGAATCCCTTTCAACTGTTTTCCTTTTCTTCAGAGAACACTCGCTTTTTCTTGTCCCTACCTGCAGAAGGATGATGAGGGGGTTAAAGAGCCAATTGCCTTTTTTAGTAAGGCATTGTAGGGGGCTGAGTTAAAATACACTATTATGGAGAAACAAGAATTTGCCTTCGTAAAAGCAACAAAGGTTTTCAGGCCTTACATTATGAGTTTTAAGATTTTTGCTTATGTTCCCCACACCATGGTGAAAGACATATTATCAGAGATGGAAGTATCAAGCAAAAGATGTAGATGGGTGAACAAGTTTTAAGAATATGACATGGATATCCATACCACAAAGCCGGTGAGAGGTTTGGTCTTGGCTAAGCTTATGGTTGAGAGAAACTTGCAAACTATTGACGTAAATGAAGTAGAAGAAGGTAGGGTAGATGTTTTTCAAACATTGATGAGCTCCGAGTGGTACAAAGATGTAATTTTTATCTCAAACATCTAAAATACCGTAAGTATTTAAGCAAGAACTAGAAAAGAGCCCTTAAGTTGGATTCCCAGAAATATGTCATTCGATTATGGGTTAGCTTGGAAGAACCCAGAGGGAGTTATCTTAAGGTGCATTACCAAAGAATAATCCCCAAGATAATTGATGATCTCCATGGAGGATTTTGTGGGGGCATTTTCTTTGTCGAGTCACAACACACAAAATCCGAGGGGCTGGTTATTGGTGGCCAACTCTTTTCAAGGATACAAACTTATTGGTTAAAATATGTGAGAGTTTCCAACGTTTCTCTAGAAGATTGAAAGCTTTAGGCTCCCTTCCTTTGCAGCTTGTATCAATTGAAGCTCCATTAAAGCAATGGGGAATGGATTTCATTGGTGAAATTTTAGACCCTTCAAGTGCTGGCCATAAGTGGATTCTTATAGCCACTAATTACTTTACAAAATGGGTGGAGGAAATCCCCACCAAGAAGGAAACACACCAAGTTGTCATGGATTTTGTGCTAAGAAACATCATCGCATGTTTGGGGTGTTAGTCAAGATGTAGTGATAATGCCATGACTTTTGAGCTAAACCTTTAGTGGAAATGTGTAAATAATATGGGATCAACTTGACATATGCATCTAATTACAATCCCCAAGGAAATGGACAAGCTGAGTCCAGTAATAAAAATTTGTTGAAGATTATTAGAAGAACCTTGGATCTTAACAAAAGAAAATGGGGTGAACAATTGAAGTTTGTTGTTTGGGCTGATAGAATCACTGTTAAAAGAGCCACTAGAAAGAGTCTGTTTGAGTTGGTGTATGGAACTCGGGCTTTGCTTTCCCTGCATATGCAATTATTCTCATATCAGTTCATTCAACAATTTGGAGGATCAATATGTAAGTCCTTATGATGCTTGCATTAAGCAGATTGTTGAACTTTATGAAGGAAGGAGGACATCTCACCAAAGGCATGTAAAGTTCGGAGAAAAGATGAAGAATTTATTTGAAAAGAAGGTCACTTCAAAGGTTTTAATGTTGGAGATCTTGTGCTACTATGGGATATCAGCCACGAAGATAAGGGCAAGCATGGCAAGTTATACCCATTATGTATGGGCCCTTACTCCATAGATATTCAAATTGGTGAGCATACCTTCTTCTTGAAGGATTTGGATGGAGAATTTCTTGAGTTACTGTTAATGGAATCCATTTGAAGCATTTCTTGGATTGATTCCCGAATTAGGGTAAACATCGTTTATATAGTGTATAGTTTGTTGTTTGTCTCTCTGTCTTTTGTGTTTTCACTCACTTTGGTCCTTGGTGACTGTTTTTGCTAGTTTCTTTGTTCGTTTTGGATGATGGCTATGTTTCCATGCTCTACAAGCTCACTCCTTTCCCTAATTAATATTTTGGCACTTGGTTTACCTTTGTTCTTGCGGAACTTGCGCAGGAGTGCCCATCCCAGTCGGAGCCGATGTTGGTGCTCATATTTGTCTCGGGCCATTTGCCATTATTTTCCTACGATACGTGTGTTGTGAAATGTTTTATCTCTCAATGTGGATGTTCGTAGCCTTTACCTCCATTTGAATTCCTTGAATTGTTTGTAAAATCCATTTTCATGTTCCTCCTTGAAGAAGTCTCTGAGTCTACCCTGTTTCTACCCTAATTTCTTTAAAATCCATGGGCTCTGCCATTTTTCCTATTTTCCGCGACCATGGAAGCTCGAGAATCATTAATCTATATTTTTATGACTTTGAAAATTCAAATCCATTGTCGAAAAGATGCTCGAGAACCATAAGTCACTTGTTTTTGTTTCAAAAGAAAATTTTCATCCTTAGCGAAAAAATGGGTTCTGGGCGTGAATGGTGATTTTTTATATTCTGACTTGCTAACGGGTGTCTTTTTCCTATCAATTTTATTCCTTAGTGTTTGACAGTCTCTTGGCTTCTTTTGGTTGGTCAGGGGATGATAGGAAAATTCTTTAACTTATCACTTTTTTCCCTTTTGGCAAAAAGGAAAATTTGGTCCCATAGCCCTCAAATCTGATTGGTTCTTTTGGTGCTTATGTGGCTTCTTCTAATTGGATGGGGCATGACGGGTCTATTTTTGAACTTGTTATTTTTGGCTACTTTGGAAAAAAATTTGAACCTGCCTGTGGCCCCGCCTGTGCAATCTTGATTGGAGAAAATTTAAGAGGTAGGGAAAAGTCTCACTTTGACCCCGTAGGAGGACACGTGGTAAAGCTAGTGGTGGAGATGCGGGCCTTTGGAGGTAAGTTGGATGTTTTTCCCCTTTGGAAAAATGGTTTATCATTATAAAATGGAAGAACACCCCGCCAAATCATTCGGAAGCCTTAAGGTTTTGAAGTTGAGCCACAACGACACGTGGCAAGCCTCGCTTGTTCAAGGTCTTAATCTTTGGGGATCATCTCAAGATGTGCCATTGTCACATGTGGCGGTTTGAAAAGTCAAAAGGACAGCGAAGCAGAACCATCGGAGGCAACTTGGATTGTTTTCCTCTTGTCATCAAAAGGATTAAAATCTCAAAATGGCCTGCAAGCCCGATAAGGGAAAAGTCAGAGCTTGCTCTAGTCAACGGCGGAGGTGCGAAATCTCGGGGGAAATTTGGAAAAATTTCCTTTTGGGAGAAAAAAGGTTAAAAGTGAAAAAAGGAAGCATGGTTCTACTGGGACCCATGTTGGGACACGTGTCAGACTCATTTCCTAAGGGTGGAGCTGCGGGGAAAACTTGGAAAAATTTTCCTTTTCTAAAAGGGAGGTGAAATGGAAGAATTTTGCTGCGATTCCACTAGGAGCCACCTTAGGAAACATGTTAGGCTCATTTCTCAAGGGCAGAGGTGTGGAGCAAAATGGATTTTTTTTCCATTTTTTCAAAAGTTTGTAAAAACTCAAAGGAAATCTCGAGCCTGTTTTTAAAATTGAATCTTCCACGTGAACAACCCAAATTCAAAGTAAAGATCAACTAAACTCGTGAATTGTGAGTCTAAATCTGATTTTCCCCCATTTTTTGAAACACGCGAAGTGTGCATCTTCATGAATTCTTGGTATTCTCTACATGCCAAATAGACAAGGGATTTAATTTTGACATCTAAGTTTGGTGGGAGATATCTAGAGACATATTTCACCATTAAAATGGTCTAACTATCGGGCTCGATCTGATTTTCTGTTTTTCATCTCTCGAGCACGTAAGGAAATAGATTTGACAGATTAGGGGCGGAAGTGGTTGGTGAGATTGAAGGAGGAGTGTTCTACAGATGAAGGAGTTGAATGAATAGATTTTCGAAGAGTTACGCCCCATGAGCACCGAACAACTTTTTATAGATCTAATTATGGGAATCATAATCAAGATCATGGCGAACGGCATTGGTACATTAAATTTTTTTGTCTTTTGGGAAGAAGGGGCTTTGTTGTAAATGTTATAAAAGGCAAAAAAATTTCGTGTAAATGTTGGAGTGTTAGAGGTCGAAGAAAATTCCCAAGAGGAAAATTTGACAAAGCCTGTCTCTTAAGAAGCTATCTAAGAAGCCTGTATATCTCTTTTGTATTAAGTTTGATCGTGTCAAGGTGGTTGCAAGTGTACAACCATTGACAAGCTCTGAGATTGTTCTAGAAACTTTCCCCTATTGATAAATTTAATCAAACTCGAGTTATTCTGGGTTGATCTTGAGCAAAATGTGTTTGTTTCATTTCGAATGTCTGCAAATAGTTTTTCTTGTTCTTGTTGCAATCTTGTATCAAAAATTTTCTTAATCACATAGGTCTCAATCCTTGTGACAGTTTAGTGGTATCTGCAATCTCATTTCTCAGAAGAGCTTTCATCTGGGAGTGAAATAAAAAATTTAAAATCAATTTTCTTTCATTTGTTGACAGAGATTGTTTGTAAGCCTCTAGGTGTACCTCAGGTGTGATTGATCTTAGATCTTGATGTTTTATTGAGTCTTCTAACTCAAGCCTTCATGTTAAAATCTCATATATTATGTGAAAAAGTGCAAATTTGGGCCTCCATTTGAGTACATATTTTGGTTAAAGGAACATTTTAGCTATTCTGAAGTATTATGTTGTCTAGACTTTCTATTTTGTAAGAGTTCTCAGAGATTTGGAAAATCAAGTTCATTCTACCTCACCTCCTACCAAAAGTTATTTAAAAAAACTAATCCTACCCATACTACCCTGTTTGTCATGTGTGTATACAAATGCATAAATTTTACTACCAAAACATGTAGAAACAATCAAGATTCCAAATGTCTTTAGTAGCTTGAACCTTGTCTAGAGAATATCTCCACTATCTAGAGTGACAACTCGTGAGAGTTAGATTTTGTTGCATTGATCATATTTTCTTCAAGGTCTCCTTAACAACTTCATTAGGAAGGATATCACCATCTCCTCCATAAACAACAGGTTACAAAAGGGTTCTCTTACCTTGGTTGAAAGGCACAACCTAAAATAGTGAGGATAGATCAAATCCTCTTGAGGGTGCTATCCATTTCTCCACATCTGAGTGACTAATGGCCTGTTACATCCCATTCCCGGCTAAAAACAACTCATCATGATCTATTTGTCTCTAATCTTCCCGATAAACTCGTGATGTTGCTCAAACTTTGAATCGAATTAATTTGGATACCAACAAAATCTTCATACACTCAAGTATGAAATATGTCGATAAAGTAGTGGAATTATTGCATCGTGTGGAAAAACTATGAGAAGAGCTTGTAACACTTGAGAGAAGTTAGAGGACAAGCTACTAGTCCTTATCAAATTACAATATCTTACTTCTTAGTTTAGGAATTTTGTCACAACCATGAACATCACAAAATAAGTGGTGACCTTTGAAGAACTAGTGAAATTTCTCCAACATGAAGAAGCCATCAAGAAAATGCATGAAGAGTTTGAAAACAAAGCATTGATCTCATGATAATAGCATAGTCATAAGTCTTAAAAGGGACAAAAATTGAAGCAATGCCGAAGTAACCACGGTAGCAGAAGTCTCAAAATTAAATTGATGGTGTCACATCTACACTCGCGTATACGCACAACATTGCTTTTTGTTTGTATAATGGCCTCACACAAGGAAACTTTAACAAGGAGAGAAAATATGGTCGTAATGATTCTCAACACTTTAAATTTTAAAATTATCTGGCTAAAAAATTTGAATTATTCCTCATAGGTGAATTTATGATAACTCACACTTCCAAGTATGAGAATGAAGCCTTCAAAAATCACACTTTAAAGTACTAGAGTTCAAGAGCAAGTATTCAAAAGAAGATATCGCAAACACGAGTAGAAAAAATCAATCCTCATGAATCACACTTCATAAGGAATGGTATTGCACCTCAAGAGAGAGAAAATGGAAAAGAAATTATATTACGAAAATTTTGATCTCATTAAATTTCTTTTAAGTAAATGAAAATGGGAGATCCCACCCTCGCTACTATCCTTGAGCGGTTTATGGTACAATGGCCCTACTAAGGAATGACGAGAAGAATCTTCAGCGTAACATTAAGGAGGAAGCTAGAAAATAAAGAAATGGGGGTGGAGATGGAGAAAGGGGAGGGAACAACAAGGAGATAGATAAATGGAGACTAACTAGGTAAAGGACAATATCAAATGCTAGATATGAATATCATTTCATTCCACCATGGGGACTACGATGATAAACAAGAGATGTGAGATACCTCTAGGTGAAAGGAATGATAATAAGATCCAAGATAGGAAGATCTCATATGATAATATCACAACACATTTGATAAGTTGAAAGGAATTTACCAGAATAACTTTACAAAAGGATTTGCAAACAAAGAGCTAAAATATCATATATGGAAATCCATCATAATCCATGTAATCTCAATACATGAATTAGCTTAATAAGAAGGATGTGCATATAGGAGGAGGTAAGTGAAATTACTACCTAGATTAGCGGTGAAGAACTCCCACTAACGTATAATGATAGATAAGTTAACTCTACATGACTAGTAAGCTACCTCTATACAACTAGTAAGCTAACTCCACACAACTATTACACCTAAGAAAGCTAACCCAAAAATTATAAGGATAACCCAAGTGTAAAAATTATCCTAATAAACAAATAAAATGATAAATAATAACCTACACTAACACCCCTGTAAGCATAGCTTAGGTGGGTGAAAAATAAGGTGTGTCCCAACAATAAGGCCTAATGAGGTACCCACGTATAATAAGCGGGAAAAAGGACCATGCGAGGTACCTAAAACTAATAATATCAAATTAGAGAGAAAAACCCATTGCACGACATACCAAGAAGCTCAAATCAAAAAAATCATACAATCTTTGAAGAATTTTGGTGTGCACCATTGTCTAAATCTATTGCTCGATCACAAAACTCAAAAACAAGCGACACCGAAGCTTCACTAGGATAGCTCCATATAAGGACACTACCAATGGAGTGATGGTGAAAGTGTAAAAAAACATCAAAAAACATTCGATCAACTACTAAAAATAGGCGTGCCACGATTTAAGAACATTAACCAAGAAAAGAATGCAATGACACAAGATCCAAAGAAATATGAGTGCCATGATCCAAGAACTGACCACGTAGCAAGGCAAGGACATAAGACCCAAAGAAACAACATTAACACCACACCCTCCCATACTACTAAATGGGTGAAGTGACGCTACAAATCTATGCTATTTGTCAAAACAACTACTCAAACATTGACAAACAAATATTGGGCTTCACCAGAATAGCTCCCACACAAGAGAAACTGTAAACATACCAAAAAATGTTGAAAATATAGATAAAAATATCTCACCAAGCAAGAGAGATACACTACACATGTTAAATAAAATCTCAAAACAAGGAACATTACAATGCAAATGGAGAAGAAAGTGGAGCATGAATCCGAATGGTGGAGGAGTCATGCCTGTAGAGTCCTCTCAATGAATGTCTATGTAACCACCATGAGTGATCATAAATCCATCCCAAATCAACATGGATGGATGAAGAAGATGCCTGCATATGACTCGGTACAAAATGCACAATGGGTTCATGCAAAGGAACATGAGATTGTGTGTCGGGTTAATCATATATGACAACCAAAATATCAGGTTTCTCAAGCCTGAGTGAAGGTGCATAACTCATGTGTAGCTCATGATCCTCAAAAAACGTTGAGAAAAAAATAGGAGCTATGTCAATGTGTGATCCTAATGAAGTTCCTTCTTGAAAACCAATGTCGTGGCAGGAATTCCACTTAATATGCATAATAAGGAAACAATACCCTATAAATTTCTTCCAATACCTTCGCAATGAAACCCATAGAATGGAGCATGCGAGAACCAAATGCAGTGGTATGCTTCTCAAAATAGTGAGGAAGGCGAGAAGGAGATGAGGTGGGATACACATTATTTGTTACTCCAATAGGCTTAGGTGTGGAAGTAGAACATGTAGTAACTAGTGCAATAGGATTATGAGCATCGACGCAAGAGCAAACTTAGAAAGCCCGACAAAACAAGGGTAGTGGGCATAGGAGCAATATTTACAATTAGACTAGGAACATGAGTAGGGGTTTGAAATTCCACAATGTGAGGATGATGTTGTAAGTAAGAAAGTGTTGTTATAGGGAGTGTATTAGTTTATCCTTGTCATAAATGAGGTTATGAAGAAGAGAGTTTTGATTTTTAAGTGATCTATTTTTTTCCAAAAATTTGATCATATCCTCCTAAAGTCCACATACTTCAAAGAAAACTATATCGTTCTCAATATCCATGATAGATACAAGAATTCAATACTAAAAATTTTAGGATATCGGGATCAGCTAAAAATGTGTCCACAAGTAATTACAACACCCCCAAATGTTGGCACTTTATAATTGAGTGCATGTTACAATAATGACATTTTATAATTTAAGTGGGTTTCTTAAAATAAATAGTTCAAATGGAATTAACACAAAAAAAGATTTTTAAAAAATGACACTCAATATTGAGTTGCCCATCAAAAGTTATAAGCTTTTCTTTGTAATTTCACAAAACAAGGATGGTAGCACTCGTGAATTATATTAATGTGAAATCAACCAAAATTACAATGAAGTGCTGCAATTCTTATAGGAATTGAACAACCATGGGTAGACAAATAAATGGGTTGCCTGCAGTGTACAACCATAATCACAATGACTTCAAAATACATCTGGGAAGCAATAATTAAATACAAACAAATAATAATTGTTGCAAATCCATGACCCCAAGCATCACATTTGGGGAGAAATTTCTAGAGTCTGAATGATTCTACCAAGAACATGCTCTGATATGTCGCTTCAGTGGGTTATGGCCCAACTTATCAGATCTACACAAATGGATCTCTAAAAACTGGATTCGCTTCTTACGAGTAAGGTTGATTTGTATCCATGTGCTAAAGGGATTTTCATTGTTGTTTTTTCTTCAAAAACTGATAAAGATGTTATTGTGAGGAAATTATGGGTATGCAAATCACACTACCTCATTTTAAAGCCCGGTTTCCCTCTTTTAACCCACTCACAAAATCATTTTCCCGCAAACCAGTTTGGATCAGACTACCTCATCTACCCATTCAATTTTGGAGCAATGATTGCTTGACCTCCATAGGTAATGTTTTAGGTGCTACTCTTTTCATTGACTCTCAAACAATAGATTACACCCACACAACATTTTCCAGGATCCTTGTTGAACTTGACACTTCCAAAAACCTTCCTGCAAACATTGAGCTTAAAGTACAAAACTGAACATGGATGCAGCCACTTGATTATGAAGGTTTTCCCTTCAGGTGTCGAAGATGTTTCACTCTTGGTCACACAACCTCGGATTGTGGGCTGGAAAAGCATAATACTGATAGAAACAATTGGTGGAAAAATGCCCTTCCCGAGCATTTGGTTTTTGATACTAAGGTTGATTTGGTTTCAAATGCTGATTCGAATGTTGGGGTCGAATCAGTCCCAAAAATCCTATTAAAGAAATTCTGTTGGTGGGAGTATTGAGAATACAAAAATTGCATTATCAGAGGGTAAAGCGTGGAAAAGGAAAATATTCCTCCTCCTCCTACAGTGGAAAATAACAAATACCTGCCGATTGAAGCTCTTGAGGTTATTCTCCCTTTAAGGAGGTTTCTGATGGGTGGAAGATGACGAACAAAAAGAAAAATATAATGGCAAGAACACTCTGTTTTCCCCTAACTTGGATGTGCAGTTGTTTTACTATGGACTAGTTGTTTAGTCGTTAATGTATGCCGGTTCAGATGTTGCTTTGGTACTTTTTTGGGCAGTAGCTTAACTATTGTTGTGTTTTCTTGTCACATCTGATCTTGATCTCTTTTTGGGTTGTTTCACTGTAATATTTGGCTTTTGAGCCTTTTCTATGTGAGGGTATAGTCCCTTCTAAAAAAGTATTTACCAATAATAAAAAAATTGTTGTAACAATATAACCTATGCAATAATAAAACAAATATTGTTATAACACTATATAACAATATATCAACTAATTACCTTATTAAATAATTAAATAATTTACGGTAATATGATGCATAAATTAACCTAACATTCCCGCCCTTAATTTTGCATTGCCTCAAGGGATGAGGAGAGGAAATCTCTGAACAACTCGAACTTGTCACATGCAAGTGACCTCTTGAAGATATTTGCTCGTTGTTCAAGCTGTTGGACAAAATTGAAGTTGGATGTTGTGCTTCAACACATGCTCGCGTATGAAATGAACTTGTACCTCAATGTAATTTGTTCTTTGATGAAACACTAGATTGCAAACAAGTTTGAGAACACCTTCATTGTCAACATACATGGTGGTTGGTTTGTCCTATGGTATTCCAAGTCCTAGTATGCGACGTAGCCAAATCGATTCACAGACAACTTCTCCTGCAAAATGATACTCGCTTCTATGGAAGAACGAGAAATAAAGTGTTGTTTCTTGCTTCCCCATGATATTGGTCCAGATCCCATAAAGAACAAAAATCTTGAAGTGGATTTTTTGTCATCAATGTTCCTGCATGATATGAATCGAATAACCCGATAAGAAGAAGTTGTCATTCTTCTTATATTCTAGACCAAGATCCATTTATCCTTTGAGATATCGCAAGATGCGCCTTACTACTTTCCAATGAAAAATTTGGGTTCCTACATGAACCTGGATAGATAGCTCATTGCAAAGCTGATATCTGGTCTAGTGTAGGTCAAGTAAATGAGACTCCCAATCAACTACCGATAGAGAGTGGCACTTACCTCAAGAGATGGATCTAAACGAGATAACTACAATCTGTTCTCCATAGGTGTAGAAATAGGTGTGCAATCCATCATCTTGAATTTCTCAAGTGTTTTCTTGGTATATTTCATCTGAGAAACAAAAATGTGATTCTCTTTCTGCCATACTTCCAATCCAAGACAATAATGCATCAGCCCGAGATCGGTCATGTCGAATGATCAATTAAGATCTTTCTTCATTGCATCGATCATCCTCATTGAACTTCCAGTGATGACTATATCATTGACATAGACAACGAAAATCACAATCTCCCCCTTGATTTTTGAGGTAAAGATTGGGATCATATGGATTTCTAACAAATCCATGTTGTACAAGATGCTCATCAATTTTGATGTACCATGCCCGGGGTGCCTGTTTAAGGCCATACATAGATTTCTGAGTCTGCATACCTTTTCTTCTTAACCAGGTACTACATATCCCTCAGGTTGAGTCATGTATACTTGTTCTTGTAAATATCCATTTAGGAAGGCACTTTTTACGTCCATCTAATGGAATTTCCATCCAAACTGTGTAGCTAAAGAAAAGATCATCCTGATTGTTTTGATCTTAGTTGAGGGAGAAAATGTCTCTTCGTAGTCAATGCCTTCTTTTTGTGCATACCCCTTTCTTGCTACTAGTCTCGATTTATACTTGTCCACTATCCCATCTGATTTATACTTTGTTTTGAATATCCATCTCGCATCTAATGGGTTTCTTTCTTGGTCGAAGATCGAAAAGCTGCCAAGTGTTATTTTTCATCACCGATTGATATTCGAGTCCATGAAATCTTTCCATGCTTTTGACTATAGGGATTCTGGGTGTAGAGGGCTCATCAGACTTAATAACTCTACTCATCAAAGAAAATTTCACTTCTTCTCTTTCTTTCTTTGTGAGTCTATGGTCCGAGGGGTGGATGTATTTGGTGGATCATCCATTCTTGCATCTCGTAATGTGCTAGTACACCACTTGGGCATACGTTGAACTATTCCCATGGGTCGTGGTTCTATCATATCAACACCATTAGCCCCATCATCACTTTTTCCTCATCTGTGGGAACATTAGCTTCGATTTTAACAACTAGTGAAGAATCTACATCGGGTGAGTGCGGAGGAGGAGACTCTACTTCCTTCTTCTAAAAAAATTTAACATCTCTCTTTGGTGTATAATTTTATATTCTTTGGATCCATCAATTTGTACCCAAGAGTCTCTTCACTGTACCCAATGAAGATGAGTTTATGTGACTTCATGTCCAATTTCTTTATTTTCTTCTTGGGTATGTGCATACTTGCTTTGCACCCGAATACTCTAAGGTGTGAAATATATGGTTTCGCTTTGACCATGCTTCTTGTGGTGTTACTCCTTTAAGAGAAACTGTAGGCACTCTATTCAACAAATACACTATTGTCTTTGTTGCTTCTTCCCAGAATGTCTTTACAAGTCTAGAATCATCGATCATGCATCGCACCATTTCCATGATAGTACGATTTCTTCTCTCAACAACACCATTTTGCTATGGTGTGTGTGGAGGAGGCATTTTTCGATGAATCCCATGAGTTTATAGGTAGTATTTGAACTCATTACTGGTGAATTCCCCCCTCGATCTGAGTGGAGAGTTCTGATGTGACGACCAATTTTGTTCTCAACTGCTAATTTGAACTTCTTGAAAGTTTCAAAATCTTCACTTTTCTTGCAAAGACAAATATACACATTTTCCTTGAATAATCATCAACACATAGCATGAAGTACTGAAATCTAGAATGACTTGGTTGCATTGGACCTCAAATATCGGTATGAACAAGATCAAGTGACCTTGAGCTCGATATGTACTCTTCAGAATGAAGCTCGTGTTGTTTTCCTTAGGCAATGAGAACACTTATATCTGTATCCTTCGAAGAGATGGTATCCCATGTATGATATTGTGCGGTGAAGTGTCTTGAGATACTTGAAACTAACATGACCAAGTCTCTGATGCCACAACTATGTTGAGGTAGAGTTCTTAGCCACAAGTGCATGATCGTCTCTGTAGACAAAATCAAGATGGAACATGTGCCCCACATTGGAGAATTTTGTAACTATTTTCGAGCCTCATGATTTATCTCGAATCAAACACGTATTCTTGTTGGAATGAGTATCAAAATCAATTTTTAGGTTATGATCTAGGAGTTGAGTGACTAAAAAAATTCTTTGTCAACCCAGGGACATATAAGACATCTGATAGTCTGCAGTTATGTGAACCAAGGAGTAGAGAAATGTTCCCAATCCCTTGAACTATATATGAAGAATCATCACCCAATGAAACATGGTTTTTGAAGGCGTGTCCCTCATTAAGGTAAACCAGTCTCTGGGGCCGGTCATGTTTCGAGTGGTTCCCAAATCAACATACAAAACATCACTAGATGATGTGGATGGTTCAATTAATCGAGCAATGTACAAGAAGTCTTCATTATCGAATGTTCTTCTTTCTCAACAATATTTCCTTATTGATGGGGTCTTCTTTTCCAGTTCCCCTTTTCTACCCTTGATTGTAGTTTTAATATCCCTTGTGATATTTTTGTTGTGGAGGTATAGAGTTTCTTGATGAACCTTTCTTGTAAGTATTGTACCAACAATATTTCAAGGCATCTCCTCTTTTGCAGATTGGACATTGCTTGTTCTGTTGTTTGTCCTTGTGATACTGATTCTAATGTTGGGACTTTTGATAGGAATTAGGTTTTCCTTTACCTTTTCCTTTCCATTTTTGATGTGAAGAAAGTGCATGCTCCTCTTCATCATCCTTATTGTGCATGGCTTCCTCTTATTGTAGTAGGTTTACCAACTTGTCAAAACTAACTGTCATATCTAACACATTTAGTGTTGTGAAAAAAATGCGGTAAGAAGAGGGGAGTGCTCTCAGAACAATGGGAACAAGAGAATCATTTATGACCGCTTCTCCCAGGGCCAAAAGTGAATCCCTCAACTTTGTAACTCTTCTTAAGAAAGCTTCAATTTTCTCATTCTTCTTTAACTTCAATGTATGTAACTAACTCTGTAAATTTAGTATGACATTCTTGTTTTTGGCCTCATATACTGTGCGCAATTTATCCCATGCATCTTTGGTTGTTTTGGCATCTCGAATGTGGGGTTACACATCATCGGAAACTCCAAACAAGATGATAAGTTTAGCCTTGAGATCTACTTTATCAAAGCTGTCATTTTTGTGTTGTATCGGTAGTTGATCTAGTCAAAGTACCATTCACAGCCAGTCCCGGATCTCTTCAAACTCAACTTGTGTCTTAATTTTAGTCTTCCATGTAGTATAGTTGTTTCCTCTGAGTAGTTGTGAATCTAGAAGAAAAAATTTGGGGGCATTAGTGCCCATTTTGCAGAAATCACTGACAAGGTTTGGATCTTATCACTTTAGGTATAAGGTCTCCCAATCTATATACCATCAATTCGATATACCAAACCTTTCTATATACGCGCCCTTCCGATATACCTAGCGGTATGTGGAGGAAGCTTGCCCTTTCTATATACCTGGCGCACGTGAAAGATATGTTAATGTACGTGAAAGAATTCAATACGTGGTACCAAGACAATACTGAAAGGGGTCTGTGTGATTATTGACATCGGCTCAAAGAAATATCCTCATACGTGTGCGTAACTTCACTATATACTTGGATAATTTCTCAGTCCAGATTTATGTCATGCAATCATTCACAGACGGATGGGATGGCTCATAGTGTGTGCACTGTGACCGTATTACTCCCTGTCGATTTAAAGGGTCGATGCCTAAATGATGTTGTTGCAACTATATTAGGCATTAAGTGCAGTAATAGTTGTGGCGAATTTACCCATAAGTGCTTCCCAAAGGTATTGTATATACCAAATGTTCGTGAAATGAGATCTAGGATCTTGTGAGTGTTTTAGAACAATTTTTTTTATTGTTTTTATTACAACTTTCTGCAATTTACGAGCAGTTACAATATTTACGGTTGACTATGGCAACCTGTAAATTAGTACAATATAATGAAGCATGTAATTACATTGAAAAATAATTCTTCTCTACGAATTAATTTGTGCGGTTTCTTTGTGTAGGTTGTAGATTCGTAGGGTGGAGCTCACTTGTGTATAGCTTGCAAGTTATTTGCATTGAGATTGATGCCTCGACCATTTTATGAATTAAATCACATATTCGATCTTCCCTTTGTTTCATGATTTGATCTACTACCAATTGATTTGCTCTTGCCTCTGCTTGGTTTATTTGGTTTGTAGAGTTCGAGAACGGCTCGATTTTGTTTTGTGCAAGTTTTGTCAATGAAGATTTAACTTGCTTCGTTGCACTGGGAACTAATCAATAAAATTGGCATTGATGGCTTGGTCTGGTCGTAGGGGAGAATTGAACTCTGTTTGAAGCCAGGGTGTTCCTCCTATCCTCAAGATGCTAGCTCGTAGTGGTGAAAGTGACCCGGTGCAACCCGATTACAAATGCAACTCTGTCTGTATGGCGCGTAGCTAATGTATGCAATGATAAAATGGGCTCGATGGAGTCCCAACTTGTTGTTCATCTCAGTGGATAACTATTCAACCAGCTTGGTTAGGGGGTTTGGGAGAGCTCCCTAATGATGACTCGGTCCACCAAACACATCTAGGTCTGGATACAATGGAATAGAAACTCGGTCTTCAATGTTTTTAGCTTGCCCAAGAGCTCGTTCAGGAGCTCTGTTAGGAGCTTGGTCACTCTAAAAGTTTTCCAAACTTGGCAGTGTACTACAGAGTTAACTGTAACTATCTGCACCTCTAAATTTAGAGGAAAAACCCCTGATGGGGTAAATTTTTTTATATAATATTATGAAAATGATCAGTTTCTAGAGAGCAAATGTGCCTAGTGCAGAGGGCACCAAGGAAAAAAAAATTGCTTTACTTTACCTAGAAATCACACACGAGGTTGTGGGTCTGCAGGGAGATGTGGGAAGCTGCTAGAGGCAACAATGGCTCTCCATTGATGCATATTTATTCTCCACGAATTCTCCTTCCTCTGCAACCTTCTCCAACCTTGCCAGGAGCTTCAATTTTCTCTAGTACCAAATGTAATTTCACAAAATAAGGATGGTAGCCTATGAATTATATTAATGTGAAATCAAGCTGAAATTATAATGAAGTCTTTGTAATTCTTATAGAATTAAATGACCATGCAGACAAATAAATGGGTTGCACAAGTACAACCATAATCACAATAGCTTCCAAAATACATCCGGGAAGCAACAATAATTAAATACAAACAAATAATAATTGTTGTAACAATATAACCTATGCAATAATAAAAAAAATATTGTTATAAAACTATATAACAATATATCAACTAATTACCTTATTAAATAATTAAATAATTTAAGGTAATATGATGCATAAATTAACCTAACATTTACTTTGTGATTTAATATTTATTAAGAAAAAACACAAAATGTCTTTTTCTTTCACTCTTCCTCAAGTTGCCTTTTCTAGAAATAACTTTTCAATTATGGATCTGCAAAAGGAGGAGGAAAAAAAAACCAATACCGAACATGAAAAACCCATAAACTATTTTTATAGATTTTCTACCTCTTGACACAAATTTTTAATACCTCAACACAGATTTTTAAGATCTTTAGATCCTTTTCAAATAGGAACTCTGCAAAGTGAAAGAAAAACCCAGTATCAAACACAAAAAACCAAGAAAAACCTAGAAACCATTTTTCTAGACTTTTTGCTTCCCAACATGGATATTTAAGATTTGAAATCCTCATCAAAAGGGAACTATGCAAAGCAGAAGAAAAAACCCAGTAGTGAATGCGAAAAAGCAGAAACCATTTTTCTAGAATTTCTGCATCCCCAATAGTGATTTCTTCCTCGGCTCAGATTTCCAAGAAGATTTGTACGTATTTGTCTCTGCCTCTACAAAACCAAAAAAACTCAAAACAAAAATTGTCTCCTTTGATGGCCAAGTTTACTGAGTCATTTCTAGGATTTTTCCACCTTTCAAATCCAGCAAATCCCTCCGTTAAATTGCATAAAAATGGATGTTGCAACAAAGTGCTAACAAATTCCAAAATATATAAAAACAAGTAAATCCTTACTTGCAAAATAGCTTACAAATGGATGTCTACAACATCTACCGCTCTAATACCATGAAAGGAATGATAAGAAGATTGTTCCAAGATGTGAATATCTCATATGATAATAACACACCACATTTGATAATTTGAAAGGAATTCACTAGAATAACTTTACAAAATGGCTTGCAAACAAAGAACTAAAATATCATATATAGAAATCTCAATACATAAATTAGCTCAATAAGTAGGATATGCATATAGGAGGAGGGAAGTACAACTACTACCTAGATCAGTGGTGAAGAACTCTCACTAACTAATACTAGTATATATGTTAACTCCACAAGACTAGCAAGCTAACTCCACACAACTAGTAAGCTAAATCCACACAAGTAGTACACCTAAAAAAGCTAACCCAATAAGTGTAAGGATAACCCAAGTGCTAGAATTATTCTAATAAAGAAATAAAAGGATAAATAATAACCTACACTAATACCATGTTCATTTATAATTATGAAGAAAGGCTATGAGGAAGTTCATGTCCTAGCTTTGAAGTTGAAACCCTTTATAAAGGGGAGAAACTTGTCAAAATATCAAACATGTTGAATTGGGTAGATCACGGATTGGGGGAATGAAACAACTAAATAGAATGTTCTTGGCATGGAATGGAAATACGGTACATAAAATTTTATTACCTATGCAAATATATACAAAGTAATTTACGAATATGGTAACAACCTTCCGAGAATGTGGCGAAACGATTACGAAAATAGTCTAACTAAATAATGTAAAACCAATTATGATAACATTCCCCCAAGTATTACATTATTTCTAAACATCATATTTCTAGATCTTTGGAATCCCCCTTATTTTAAACACGGTAGAAAAAAATTTATACTCTCCGCGTAGCTGCTCACCTTTGAGGTGGCATGTCATATTTGTGGCTTCATGGTCTTGGTGACACCTTGGTTTTTCCTTGCAGGATTACCACAAACCATGAAAGTGATGGCAATACTTCTCTCTACTAACACCTTCGGTGGTTTCTCGGATTACCACAAGCTCCTATGTTTTTCATTCTACAAGTTGACCACAAACCTGGTGGTGATATAAGGTCTCAACTATACACTTTAGTGGTTTCTCAGATTTCCACAAACCCTTTTCCAAGAACCAAGCGCTACTTTAGTGATTTTTCTCCTCACAATGTTTTTCATTCAGGAGGTACCAAACTGGAAAATACTTTGCATTTTTATTGAAAAGCACATAGCACACAACAAAACCACATTACACACAACAAAAACAAACACTAAAAAAATTGTCACCATAGCAATGATGCAACCCCATCGTAGGTGACTGACGAGAGGACGCTAATTTTCCTCCAACCTCCATGTATCCTCCAGCCTCTAGTTAATTGCTACTTAGTTAGCAGATACAATTTTGAGACTCATTAAAGAATCTTTGAATCTTCATCTGCTAGATGATGATTCACCCTCAAAAACATTTTTTTGGATTTTGCTAACTTCTTATCAAGTTATTGTGTGTTGAACTCATACGTCCCACACAACTCGTTGAAACCAACCACATAATCATCAACTTTGACATTCTTTATAAGCGGAAGAATACCTATTTTTAGTCTTTTGACCAAGAAAAGACTCTTCTCTGCATAATATTTTTACAAATTGTGTCTCTAAATGTTGTTTTGGTAAGAGATTCATGTGTTTTTCCATTACCTTGCAAGGCCATTTCTCTCTGTAAAAGTGACAGACAACTCACTCACTTGCCTTGACAACAACAAATAATTATTTCTCTGAGGGTATTTCGTGATATTCCCCGTGACCGAAAGACAACCAATGCTGCATTTTAGCCGCCATCTTCCTCATTTCCTGCAGTCTCCTTTCCCGCAGCTGCTCCAAATCATCTTCATCCAACCGATCTAGGTCTAGCCGAGATATCTCCTCATCCAACTTCTCCTCTACCGCTTTCGCTACGGTTAGAACTTGATTTTCAATAACCTTCTGCACTGGATCTCTGTTCATCCTCTATCCTTTCTGGTGGAAATTCACGCTCTTGGAAAATAACGAGAAGATACATACACCAACCAAATCCAGAACAGAAATCGATTGCATCTTCAAAAAATTTCCGGTCTACAACAATGAATCCATTTGTATTGACATATGCACCAGAGGCTCTGTAGACAAAATGCCAAAATAGATAAACACGTCTCAAGCCAAACAGGTCTCCAAAAATCCACGTTAGAACAACAAGAACCAAAAACAGCTGAGGATGGTCTTCCACGTGGTTCTACAGGTGACAATGATTCATTCACTACAGATGTTGGTCGCTTCAGAGAGGATCCAACAATGTCTCCTTCCCTTGCTCGTTTTTGAAAAACTCATGCAAAATCGAAGCGCCAAAGGAAAGGAACACGCCAAGCACCAAACCGTGCTCTGATACCACTGTTGGCATGGGATGGAAATGTGGTACATAGAAGTTTATTGCCAATGAAAATATATACAAAACAATTAACCAGAATACGGTAACAATATTCCGGGAATGGGAAACCGAAACGGTTACGAAAACAGTCTAACCAAATAATGTAAAACCAATTATGCTACTAAATGCAGAGCAGAGTGTATGAAAATACACTATGTACTGCTGAGAATTTTCTTTTGTGCAAACCCATAGGTGCTGCTAAAACCATGTTTCCATGTGAACCAGGTTTCTCTCAATAGGAGTCCAGATGGTTCCATTGATTTGATTAAGTTTAAGATTATTTACATCGCACCTATAAATCACTAGTTGTAGAGGTTGTCAGGAATTTAAGTTTAAGTTTGAAAAATTCTCGACCAACACTACAACCAGTGCTTTCATAGGTGCCACGTAAACAATCATAAACTTACCCAAATCAAAGCAACCATTTGGACTCCTATTGAGAGAAATATGTTGAATTATGGTTAACATGGAAACATTGGTCTTACCAACACCTCTGGTTGTGCACAAAAGAAAATTCTTAGCAGTAAATAATGTAGTTTCATACACTCTATGCATCACCTCCATGCAAATAAAGTGGAGTGTAGATGGAAGATATTCTTGGGTCTCGAACAATTTGAGTTGTGGAATGGTTGTGGTGCATGCTAGTTTTTAGTTTCCATTGTTTAATTTTCAACTTTGCAAACATTTCTTTGTCTTATCTTCCATGTTAAATGTCGTCCAATTGATGGGGTTGATGTCGTAAAAAAATACATTAAAAAATCAAAGTTCAACCGAGATAATGTTTCTCATATGACCATTCATTGGGTGGGATCAATTATCGCTGCTTGTTCATACATCACATATTGTTCCTTGCATTCCAATGTATGCATTTTTTCTATTAATAATACTTAAACTTATTAAATTTGTGTCGAAATTCATTCTTAATATGAATGTTTTTTTATTTTTGAGGTATTTTCTATGTTTGTTATACTTTTCTTGTTGTATTAGTTCTATGCCTACATTATTCAAAAAAATATTAATATGATTCCATTAATCACAATAGGATATATTATGCGCTTTCCTCCAATTACTTGAGCTTTAAATTGAAAAGGGGTCCTACAAATTGCTATAAGAAGCAACCAATGTTCATATTTCCATTTAGGTCTTCTCCTTATCTAACAAAGTAAATGCCATCCAATCAACATAATTTATCTACATTTCACACATATGACCAGGCGTTGGAAGCGTTCAATTATCGATACTTAAATTCGTACATCAAGCTGTTTATTGCAATTATTCGAGCTTACAACTGAAAATGGGGGTGACAAAGTTTTACATGAAGTGGGTGTTGTTGTTGAGTCTCAAACCTAGAACTTTCTTGTTTTTACGCCTTTTTATTTTTTCCCCCTTTATGTACAAATTGCACTCACATGAATAGTTCAAATGAGATCAACACTACAAATTACACTCACGAGAATAGTGCGAGTGAGATCAATTGTATGGATTTGCTACCTCGTCACCTTCATCTTGCACCTCAAATGGTTGACAAAAATGGCCTGTACTTGTAGGAGAGAAAAGTTTGGTATTTGTTCCATGTTGAGTTTTCCCCACCCTTGCACGTATCGTCCCCCAAACTCCTTCTTCCTCCCTCATCTCCTCTCCTACTAATTTGTTCCATCCAATTCCACTTCTTCAATCCATCCCCTTTAGCATTTCTATGGTATATTTCACGTACAATTGTTAGTTTTGAAAACAATTCAATACCGAAAGAGTTTTCAACAGCCCTCTTTGTGGTTACAATTATATTGCATGTGTGGTCGAATTCCATTTTGGAAGCATTACATATGGGTGATATTGTGTGATGCATGTTTCATATAAATTAAGCGCGTTATCAGAATCATAAAAGATATGAATATTGCATTTCCAAATGAGAATTATGTACCAGTCGTTATCTGTAAAATTATTTTCCAATATGAAAGATATCCGAAGTCATTTTCAGTTCATACATTAAACACAGCTATTCAGATATACCTCAATTCCACTTTGTTTGATTCCAAAGAACAGCGACGAAAAAACAGAAAAGAAAAGGTCGTCAAACTTATCATGGGACTAAAAAATTTGCAGATAATGAGCGGTGAACAAGATATATATAATAAACAGTAATACAGAATGGGCACAGTTATGAATTGACGTTATTTACTAGTATAACTTACTATATCCTTTATCTTTGACCTTGTGTCGAATTTTAATAATGACTACGCATTTTACACGAAAGGGCAGTTATATTCCAGAAATCTTGTCTTTCCAAGAGGAATTATTGTTCAATTCAAATATAATAACATAAGATACAAAAGCGTTATGGCTGCAAAAAATTTCAGCCTGTCCGGCACTGTATTTGAGACCATAAAACCTAGCAAAAATGTCATAGTTTATTGGGTAAGTACCTAAATACAATTTTTTTTTTTGTAATAATAATTTAGTGAAGATTGATCATGGCCATGCAGAAACAGGTATATACTACGAGTACGACGAGGTTGCTGTAGTGAAGATAGACGTGGATTTAATGGAAGTAATCCGATATTATTTTTAACTTCACACTGACATGATAAGAAGATTTTTGTCTCCTTACAAGGAGACAAAAAAATCACTCAAGCGGAATGTCTGTTGACTCTTGACAATTCTTTTTTAAGGCACACCAAATAAATTGCCACTTTCCCTACTTTACAGTGGGGAAAGTGGGGGATGGGAGTAAAGAAAGATTTTGATTAAGACCCATAAGATTTGGGTAAGAAAATGACACCTTTTTCTTTTATTTTATTTTTATTTTATCATCATTTACTCTTTAAACACCAAATTTGGTATATTTTGGTTTATTTTGGTTTATTTTGGTTTTTTTGGGTATATATATTTGAGATATTTGACTTAGTTTTGTTTCTTTTGGTTTTGTTTATCTTTTATTTTTTCTTATAGCGGGTAATGAGTTTTTGGAAAGTATAATTTTTGTACTTTATATAGAACGTGTCACTATTTGTAGATCCTTATGTCTATTGGTTTTGAATTCTTACTCGGTTGTGCTTTTGTTATCATCATTCTCATCGTTGTATATTAGATTACATGTTATTATGTTGTTAATTTAAATTCAAGAAATCTAAAAATATAAGAGTGATTGAAGTTTCTTAAAACAATTAGATAAAGATAAATTGCATGATAAAGTCATACATGATCCATCTTGCAAATTGTAACAAATTTATTGTATCAAGAGAATCCCTATGACATAAAAAATAATTCAAACATTTAGAGAACACCCTAACATTTTACTATTCATTTTGCATCCATTGAAATATGAGGGTTAGGAAACTTATGTGCACCAAAGTGTTTGTTGCCTTACATCAAGTGTTTGATTCGAAGACTTTTTTCTCAAAATGCATCTAATTGAGACAATCCTCTAAATTCGAACCCCATATTTTATCGTTTTCTTGGGCGTTGAGGCAACATAATGAGTTTTGAGCAAGGAGGACATTTTTTCAATGATCTACAACTTAACTAAGAGAATTGAGAGAGGTGTCTAATCATAAAAGGAAGGAAGGTGACTGTGTTGGTACCCAAATTTGTTCTCCTTTTCAAGCCAAGCAAAGCAACATTGATTCAACATGGAGCTTAGAGGCAGCAGATCATAAATATATGTCATTTTGTAGCCGAGGAGGAGGTCTGATTGTCCCTTTGTTACTTGGATTTATGGAGAGATGGGTAGCACCTTAAAAGGATATGATCTTATCCTAACTATTTTAGGTTGTGCCTTTTAACCAAGGTAAGAGAACCTATTTTGTAACCTTTGTTATTAAAAAGGAGATACAGTACCTTTCTTTTGCATAAATTTTATAGAGAAGGCCTTGGGGAAAATATGATCAACACACCAGATTTGACTCTCACGAGTTGTCACTTCCAGATCATGGAGATACTTTCACAACAAGGCAAAGGTTACTAAAGACATTTGAGACCCTGATTGTTTCTGCATGTTTTGGTAACAGAGATTATGCATTTGTGTACACACATGACAAACATGGGTATTATGGGTAGGATTGGTTGTTGTTAAATGAATTTTGGTGGGAGGGGAGACAAGATGAACTTGACTCACCAGATCCTTGAGAGCTTATGCAAAATAGAAAGATTCAATCAACAAAATGCCACAAAAAGTTGAATTGTTTCCTCAACTAGAATATGTGCTTGATGGAGTCCCGGATCAACACTTTTTCACACAACTGTGGGATTCTATCATGAAGGCTCGAGTTAGAGAACCCAATAAAGCACCAAGATTTAAACCAAGTCACGCCTGAGGTACACCCAGAGGCTTACAAAGAATATCTATCAACAAAATGAAAGAAAAGTGATTTTAAACCATTTATCCCACTCCCAGATGAAGTCTCTTCTGAGAAATGAAATTGCAGATGCCACTAAACTATCACAAGGACTGAGACCTGTGTGATTGGACCCTATTTTGGTACAAGATTGCAATAAAAACAAGAAAAACTACTCGTATGCATTCAGAGATGAAATAAATACACTTTACTCGAGATTAACATAGAATAACTCAAAGTTTGATCAAAATTATCATCAAGGAAAGTTTCCAGAACAATCTCAAAGATTTTCAATGGATATACACTTGCAACCACCTTGACACGATCAAATTTGATACAAAGAGAGATATACAGGCTTCTTTGGATGGCTTCTCAAAATGGATGGGCTCTGTCAAGATTTTTTTGCTAGAGAGAATCAGTCCTGATCTTTCCAAAAACTCCCAACCATTTGCACGAAAAATTTGTGCCATTTATAACATTTACAACAGAGCCCCTTCTCCCCAAAAGACAAAAAATGTTTAATGCACCAGTGTTTGCCATGATTCTTTCGTGATTCTCAGAATCAGATCTGTAAAAAGTCTCTAGGTGCTTGAGGGGGTAGATTTCATCGAATGCCTCCCACATTCAACTCCTTGCTCTAGTAGATCACTCTTCCTTCAATTTTCCAACCACTTTCACCCCTAATTTGTCAAATCTGGCTCCTTGCGTGCTTGGGAGAAGAAAAACAGAAAATCCAATCAGCACGAAAGTCAGACCATTTTAATGGTGAAAGACACCTTCCAGATCTTCCCACCAAACTTCAGATGTCAACATTAACTTCCTTCTCTACTTGGCGTGTAGAAAAAACCAAGAAATCATGAAAACTCGCACTTCTAGATGTGTTGAAAAGAAATGGAGGGAAATTCAGATTTAGACACTCAGCAACTGTTGATCTTTGATTTAAATGTGGGCCGTCCACGTGGAAGATGCAAAAATAGATTTAGGGGCTTCCTTTGACCTTTTTTGACCTTTTTAGAAAATTGGAAAAATTTCACCTTTTTGCCCCATACCCTGCCTTCGAAAATGGGCACGACACGTGTCCGAGGTGGGCCCCAAAAATATGCGAGAGAAATTCGCCATTTGACTCTCTTTTGGAAAAAGGAAAATTTTCCAAGTTTTCCCCATAACTCCGCCCTTGAGAAATACTTTTGACACATGTCCTAATGTGGGTCCTAGCGGAACTACACTTCCCCTTTTACTTTTAACTTTTTTTTCTCAAAAGGAAAATTTTCCAATTTTCCTCCACAGTCCACACCTCCATCGTTGACTAGGGCAAAACATTGACTATTTCCCATCGGGCTCGTGGGCCATTTTCACTATTTTAACCTTTATGAAGCAAAGAGGTGAAAAGTTTGAATTGCCTCCGATGGTCCACCTCCGCCCCCTATGACTTTTCAAATTGCCACGTGTCACCACAGCGCACCTTGAGGCGGTCCCAAAAATTTGATACCTTGAATGAGCGCGGGCTCGCCATGTGTCCTACTCCAGCAAAATTTGTTTGAAGGCTTGAAGCTCAGCGGAAGGCACCACTTGTCAAGCTCCGAGGTAGTCTCCTTTTGGCCGTTGAAAAGTCTAAGTAAAATGCAAAGTGAGCGGAGTGCCCCATGTGTCCGCATGGTGCTTCTCTTAGATGGCACCCAAGTTGAAGACCCTGAATGAGCTCGGCTCGCCACATGTCCTTGTTCGCCAAATCTGTTTCCATCTACATAAAAAAAAATTCTAAGTATGCGAAAGCATCTCGAAACCTTAACATGTCCTCCTAGCGCTACTCCAAGGCAAAGCCCAAAAGTAGATCTTCAAATGAGCATCATTCCTCCACATGTCCTGGACTTCCCGAAAACCTTTTGAAATTTGTCTAAGTATGGGAAACCCAGCGGAAGCCTCCACATGTCTCTTTCCTACCAACCCTCCACATGTCCTCCCAGGCGCTACTTCAAAGCCAAACCAAAAGTTGATTCTCAAACGAGTGTCGTTCCTACACGTGGACACATTTTTAAAAATGAGGCTTTTCATGGAATTTCCGAAGTATTAAGCTAATCCACATCCAACCAAGAGGTGCCACATTTCCTGTCGACTGAATGATGCAAATTTGACCGGGAGAAACACCCGTCAAACCTGTAAAACATAGAGAAATGTCCATTCGAGCAAGAAAATGAGGTTTTCTTTAAGGACAAAGAATTTAGACTATTTCAAGGCTCAAAACGATCCTTAGGGACACATCAACTCATTTCTCCTTGAGTACCTAGGGCAAAAATGGCAAGAACAACAAATTCCGATTGTGGAGAATGGAGAAAACAGGAAAACATGAGTTTTGAAGGGACAGAGCATGGGAGACCCAAAATATAGAGCTTTTCCAGAGGAACAAAGGAACCATGAGACAAATACAGACCCACACATGATCTTTGACCCATGAGCAGACTAAAAATGGCAATAAGACTGACCAAGCACCATACGGGGAAGGATAAAATGATAGAGGCCGTGAATGAATAATTTTTCAAAGGCACAGATGGGGCGAGACCAATTTCGAACACCAACATTTGCATTTGCAAACTAAGTTTCACATTTATCTAAGGAATCCATTACTATATTACGTATGGATGTGGTAATCCATTTATGTACTTTGTATGGAATTGATCAAGGCGCATACATATTATTTGGTTTATATGTTTATTGCACAATGCATCCATTTTCATACTTTATATGGAATTGATCAAGATGTCTACTCATTTTTTTGGTTTCTACGTTTAATTCACCAAGTGTTTTATCTGTCTCTCTCTTGTTGTCTCTCACTCATAATCTTGTGTCTAGAATAACACAATCAATTATTATCATATAAAAACTAATTCTCATGTAACATACAAATTTTTTAAGTATTTTATGTTCTTCATGATTCATATATTATTGAATATTTATAAATTATGCATGATTTAATGCTTTTATCCAAATAAAACCTAATTACAATTAAATATAAGGCTAGTTTAGTATATTTGGTAGTATAAATATTTAGATAACCCCAATTCTGTCACACTAAAATAACTCATAAATCTATTTTAAATCATCTCTAACATCCATTTAACCCCTTTTAATCATATCTTGATTAACTAATTAATCCCCCTTCTTCCTATTCAATTCCCATTATATCTCATGGACAATTAAGCGTAGCTAATTGCTCTAAATATTAATTAACAAGCTATTAATACCACATATTTGTTACCCCACATCGATCAAGTTCAACCAACATCCCTCCTCCAATATCTATATTAACAACCTAAAGAAGTACCAAAACACACCTAATTATCATAAAAGCCTTTTATTATTGGAATGCTTTTGAAATTAAGAAACCCTTGGTGATGTAAGAGCATGCCAAAGCTAGATATTTCTTCTAATTTCGAAATACTCCTTTCCTCTTCAATCCCTCTTCGCAACCACGCTACCATTATCTTGCACAAAAAAATTGTGATCATCCACAAATTAGAAGTGCATCTACTCAATAAAGGGAGGTTTGAATTTGCTTTGATTTATGCATGTTTAATGGTTTATCCTTTTATTGCTTCATCTTGATGTTAGTGTAATGTTATAATTTAGGATACTCTATGTGTCAGTTCCATGTTTTTAATTGAATACAACTAGCCCTTCGCGTACATATGCTACACTCGGTGGGAGACGAGACTTTTCTCATTTGCACTTTTATTCTTTTTTGATAAATTTATGTATAACTAAGATCTTCTTGCAGGTCTAGAAGTGTTATTACTATGTGAAAATTCTATCTATGCTTTAAAACATAAATGTTTTAAGATTTTTGATTGAATTTCAGGCTACTCTACTTATCAATGCTTCTTCTATCCGGCTCAATACCTATGCTCATATTAGGGGTGCATCTACTTTAATAGTATGTGACATGTTTTTACCCTTCCCCAATAATCTATTCAACATTGGCACTCCCATATGGTCTATATTATTCCATATCTCGTGTTATTTCACTATAGACCTTAACTCAATGTCACTCTTGATGAATCGAGACGATGATGATCCTAATAAACTACTAAACACGAGTTAACAAAAACAAGGTACCACAGTCTCTCACCGATCATCTTCCTCTTATTATTTTATCCTAGGAATAGTTTCCTCTTATATTGGAATCTAAGAAGCTTGCTTGTACTACCACCAAAGCCACCTACAACCTTAAGGATGACATATTTGAATGTAATGATTTTCATATTTCAAACTATATCATGATTATCCACCTCTTTCTCCCTGCTCTTTCAAGTAAGTGTGAAATATCTTCCAAAGGGTCTTCTTCGAGACTATTACCCGTAATGATAATAACATACCTACATTTACGATTCTACCCTCTTATGATGAGGATTAATTCATGTTACAAACATAGTCTAAATACCTTTACGTATTGCATTATCAAAAGAGCTTGGCTAGAATGCATACCTTTAACCATAATACCAACATGATTGACACTTCTTTTGGGGCATCTCACGATGCCACTTATTTCACCACACCATACCTTGGGAACCTCGGGATGCCTACCCTCTCTTAAAATAAGAAATTCAACTCCAAGAAATCTTCAAAGAATAACATCTTATCTTTTATAACATTCTTCAAATTAACTACTTCATCAACCTACTATTTGACTCTAGTTCATCATGCTCGAGTTTATCCTTCCTTCTTATTTTTATATGGCTAGTAGTTCCTACATTGGATATTTTAGTGATTTATTTATCTTCGGGTTCTTGAACTTCATGACATATTTTTCCTAATTAACACATTTTATCGCACTTTATTATCATTATAACTCTTTCTCATTGCTTAATTTTGTGCTCTTTAGTGTTTCTATCCACTTTAGGCTATCATCCCTCTCATGGCCTCTAACATAGGTGATTTATGTCTTATTTTACTAAATATATTATATTTTTCTTTTCATTTGTGCTTATTTAGGGTTCCAAATAGCTATTACACCCACAATAGCCAAACCAAACTACAATGAAAGGCTAGTAGAGGTAGGTATAATTTATTTCTTTGGAGTTCATTCTTTATTTAAAATAAATTTACTAATGATTTACTTTAAACATTTAATTTCAATTTTACATGTTGCATAGATATTTTTCTCAGCACCATCTCATGTTTCGCTATTGTCACACATAATGACCTTCGGTTGGGGCATATGTATACACCTCATTTTTGAGATTGCTAAATGTTTATTTTGTGTATGGGCTACTAATGCATTCTCCTCCTAATCGAGTTCCTTAAGTGGTCTTGAAGGATTGGGATGTAATCAAACTTGGTCACATGGGCTAGCCAACAACATTTAAGAGATGTCTTTGTTATGTCATATTTACCCTATCTTTAGATGGCTTCTTCCATTTTTGCACATTACACCCAATATGTCCACTTATCTCATTATGTATTCTTGTTATTTCTTGTTTCACACTATTTTACCTACATTTGGTCACCCTAAAGCTTTCTAATTTACCTCTATTTACCTTCTATCCTTCATCTTAGATTGTTTTTAGCTTCTTACCAAAGGGATTACACATGGTCAATGCCATTTTCCTAAGTGATGGTGTCAATTATGGTTTCTCCATCACTAGTGCCATCACATGTTGTAGATGGTGTCAAGTATATATACTCCACCATCATTTTTCCAAAGAAAAAAATAATAATCACTTTTTCATGCGTGAATGCACTAATAACTCAAATATGTTTTCAATATCTCAAACCAACTTGTTGGACTTGGAGTCTTGTAGCTCACCTTTTTGGCATTTGGGTTACTATAGCAAGTTAGGATTGGAGATCTTCTTGTTGAGCTTTCCCCTTCTCCACCGATAGTGATTCTCTATCAATGTTGATGTCTCGGGAGGATTATGCATCAATGGCCACACTCATGCCACATGTAAGTATTTCTAACAATCCTTAGCCTTTTATCTTGCATGTGTATTTTGTATGTTTGTCATTCATTTCTATAAACCGAGTATATGCATTTTAGATTTGATCTATTGCATTATCTCATTATATTTTGTCTCTTGGCTTTATCCATACTTTGATTACTCTTATTTTGAATCCTAGTAGGATACCTATCTTTATCTTAGATATAGGCCTTAGAAACCTATAGCTATCATATGGTTAGGGTCACTATCCTCTAGAATTATGACACTAACACTCTTTTCACACCTTTATATCTACATCGTGTGTCTAAACTTATATTGGATCATTGCATTTTAGAACTCGGGTAGGAACCAATCTTTTTCCATAATTATCTCTTTAACTTTTATTTCTTGTGATATGAACCCTTTTTCAGCTCCCCTATGAGTCCCTTTCTAATTTATCCTCTTGTTGGGATGACTAATCAATATATGTGTCATTCCTACCTTTAATGACCCTGGTGTGCTTCCATTTGTTGTTTTCTGTCCACCCTCAATTTTGGCTTGGTGTGGGGCTTTTAACTCTACCATTGATTATCGACGTCTTTTGTTCCCCACAATTGTTTTTCACGTATCCACTAATATGCCCTCCTTCCCTTTCTAGGAATTTTATTCCAATGGACTTATTTTATTAAGTTTTATGCCCCTAGTGGTTCACTTTTTCACTCCTTTTTTTCTTGCTAGGTAATAATGTCCTAATCTGAATATGGGAAATATATATACATACGTGCATATTAGTGCATTTGTACACACAAAAGGAAGATGATCAATCATGATTGAGCACGATAATTTGTCACATATGGCCTAGCTCCACCTAAGTCCTCGCCCTTGTTGCTTAGCTTTCTATTATCTTCATCATATATAATGTAGCTTGCTTAATACTTTTAGATTTTTATGTTTTTCTATCATCTTAATGAAATCAAGACAGTGTTGGCGGAATAAGTTTCCTCGTTTTGTTATGGCTTTGGATTCGCTCTGTATATTTAAAATTATCTTCCGAACTAGTCGTCGGAAGATTCGACATCGATACCTAAAAACAGGTTTCTAGAACTAAAATGACACACACACAGAGCTCGATATAGATTCTGCGTCTAATCTTCCAGGCACGTCGTTGTTGCCTGATTTGTGTATTATATCTTGTTTGTCGATGGACTTATTACCTATACCTATACTACTGGATAAACGTATCATTATTTTTTAATGGAGGCACAAGAGACAAGCATTGAACAGTTGATTCGGACAGGCTTAAATCGAAACTCACTTTTGCTTAAAAACCACGTCAATTCATTACACGTCTATGTTTGTCTGTCCCCCGCCCCACAATAATTTATTTCATTTTCTTCAAATTTTCTAATGTCTTTCGGGCTTCTGCTTTTAGTAAATACTTTCCCACGTTGGCTTTGGATTCCAGTTAAGAAATTTGGTATTCAATGATATTGCTATCCGAATAATAATCAATCTTTTTTATGTCCCAAAATGATGTGTATCGATTATGGAAGAGCCCAACTCTCATACAAGTTAGCACTCCAGTCACCAAAACTTGAAACCTTGCACGTATAATTCATATGCCCAACCATTGGGCTGCAATGTTACTTGTGAAATTTTTGTAGACGTTGATCATATTGTCATCTGTTAACTACGCACTACGATCCATTATCAATCTATCATCAGACTACTATTCATTTGATTATCTCTTTACTGCATAGTTGTTTTTTCATTCCTGTTATGAGAGTAAGTTGTTGCATTAATGACTTTAAAGTATTGGTTCAATTCTTATTTTATATGTGGCACGTAGAATGGTACATTTTACACACATTGCTTTAAAGATTGATCTGTATAATTTGGTATTCTCTCCTTATTACAAGAAAAATAAAAAATTATGATAAAGTTTTAAAAATTATACATCAATATCCCTATATGCATTAGTCTAATCAATCTTGTCGTCAATAAAATAAACAAGACACTTGCAATTGTCTTGGTATCTATATATATTCTAATTATTGCATTTAATGTGAAATAAACATACATTATAAAAATGAATTAGATATAGTTATACATTTAGATACTTATCAAGAGAGCACAATAGTTAACATTGACCATGTTCTAGAAAGATCAAGTAATTGTTAGAACATGTGTGCAAGTTAAAATCACATATAAATGAAAACAAATGAATAAACAAGACAATTATACCTTCACTGCAATGATCTTGCAAACCTCGAGTAAGACCATGGAAGTGCTTAGACTTGTGTTGATCTTGTAGAGTTTGATTTGTGGATGCTCTTGATTCAATCTCCAAATGGATTTGCAAATGCTACGAGCAAAGTTCACAAGTATGCGGTTGTCAAATTGGCATAAGTTGGATGCAATTTGCTCAAAACTCCAAGGATGGATTTATAAAGGAAATGAATCGCATTTATAGCTTAGGTAGAGCCGTGGAAGGTGGATGCATGTTTGACTAAACTCCATGTTACTGATTGTAATCACCTGAGTTAACAAGTTGACTGAACTAGAGTTGCATCTTTTAAGGGGAACTTGATTTTTTGGAATGGAAGAAATTACATCCAAGACACAATTCAATTGCCCCCACACTTCTAGGAATCTAGAGGTGGAGTTCATGTTGAGTTGGGAAGTTGAGTTCCAAGTTGTGTTAACTGGGATGTGGAAGTGGAGCTTAAGTGGGAGTAAGCTAGGAATGAGGAAGTGGTTATTGACTAGGAAAATAGGTGTATTTTCCTAATTAAGTAACTAATTTAATTAGCTATAATGTGCAACATAATTAATTATTTAATAAATGTTAATTAACTTAGCTAAAGTGTGTTATGGACTAATTTAATTAATCCAAGGGGGTGAATGTACCGATTAATTAAGTTGATTAATCAATCACAAAAAGGATATGAACTAAGAAGCGAACTAGGATGGACTAGGATAGTATTGGAAACTAGTGTGTAATTTTGGGGTGTCTACATTTGCCCCTCTTTAAAGTGCTATTACATAGTAATAGATCTTTAAAGACAATAGACGCATGTAGAGTAGTAAGCGGAAGGATTTGAAGAATTTGGATGCCCTAGCATGTAGGAAGTGATGAAACATTTTGGATTCCCTAACTAGTAGGATAATAGAGGTATGTCCCCTTAAGTGGGTGGATGATGTAGAAAACTAGTGGATGACCACTTGTTAGGAAGAAAGCAAGGGATTTGAACAAGGAGGGAAGGAATTGACTTGTAGCATGAGCATTGTTTAGAGAGTATAAATATAAGATCAACCTTTATTTTTTTGTTGCATAATAGGATTTTCACCATTATTAGGAAATAATAAAGATGGTTAACCCATATGTGTGTAAACAAACACACGTGCATAGAAAAGAAAAGAAAAATAAAAAACAAGCCCAATATGAACAGTAGGTGTATGCATCGGGGTTATGAAGGAACTAAAATAGGGTTCATTTTAATGCCCCCATTTAAAATAATATTATAGAATGGGTGGCGAATCTACTTAGATTGACTTTCAAAAAAATGGAGAATTTCCAAAAAGTGTTTCACAGTAAAGGAGATTCGATATGTTGAAAATTTTGTGGTTTCATAGAGTTAGATGGTTTTCAAACGTACATCTATGTAGTATCGAGAGGAAATATGGTGCACATCTATGAGACGAACGCCTATGTAGTTTCGGATGGGTCATTTGGGTCGGATGACCGTCTTCCGATTGGGTGGGTTAGACGGGGCTTGGTTGGACAATCTTCTTTCACTTGAACATCCATCCCAAATAATCAAGGGCTCATTTGATGGTCCTATCTTCATAGATAGATGGTCATATTTACATTTTAGATGACAATGTGTTGGAAAGGAGTCTCTTAGTTGAGTACGGTTGTGGGGTAGAATGACAACTATGTTGGACAATAGTTATGTTGGATGACAACTATGTTGGACAACCTGTAGGTTAGGATGGAAGCTATGTTGGATGCCAACTATGTTGGATGACAAAGGTGTTGAATAGAAGTGGGGTAAGATGATAACTATGTTGGATAACATATTGCAAAACTAATGAAAGTGGGACACAGAGGTGTAGGACGATAGGCTAATAAAAATGGCCTATATTTTACAATGAATAAATACATTTAAAATGTGGCTTTTAGGGGGATATGAGTGTTATACCTCAGTGAATATGAGCATAGTTTGATTCGAAACATTGGAAAATTCATGCATAAGTTCATTTTTAGTATAAATAGTAGGTAAGCTGACCCATACAAATTACTTGTCATTGAAAATTTTAGGCTATCCGGCAAAACCATCTGTCTAAAATTCTCCATTTCCAATTTAAAAACCCCTTATTTTCACGAGTTTATAAAATTTTCCAGTAATTTTTTCTTGAGCCAAGATGTTATCAAACTACCTGCAATTGATCCAAAAACTAAATAGCAACAATGCAACACAACTTTGAAGAAGAAGACGATAAATTATACCCCATAATGCATGCCACAACGATAATTAAGTAGATGTGAATGCTCCCAAGGTGGGAATAGGATCGACTGGAAGAGTGGAGTATACTTAGAAAATCCTCATGACACTTTTGTTAGATCCATTTGAAAAATGATGTAAGGAAATTTTCCCCAAGAGAAGTTATATTGCCAAGGAAAAATAATTTTGGGACTTGCCTCAAGAAAATTTAGCTATCATGCAAAGAGAAAAATGTGATAGTTGTAAGATCGGAAGGATCACTAGGGTACTAGATAAAGGGATGAATTTATCAAGATTGTGTTGAATGTGGAAAAATTCACTTAAAAGGTTTCCCAATTGTAGGATGTCAATGATAAGTGAATGTTTGTTTGAAGAAGTTTTATGATTTTTTTGAATTTTTGAAATATTTGGTTTTTTAAGGTCTTACAATTTTTTGAGAAATTTGAAGTACAAATTCAAATAAATCTTAAAAACATGAATACAAAGTAGAAAGGAAAACACACCATGGCTTGGTTAATAAGCCAAGAAGAAAAACAAATAGTGCAAGCACTAAAAAAATATAGAAAACAAGCATTGCAAACAAACCTAATATGAACAGGAATGAATGACATCATAGTTTGTTGTGAACTAAGATGTCAATCATTATCCTACAATTAGTCTATAATCACAAAGAACATTCCAAAAACATAGAACATTGATTAATCTAGCAAATTTAAACAAGAAATTTATCTAATGAAATATAAGACAACAATTTACATGTATGAACAACATACAAGTTAGCATAAAAAGAGAGCTTTTGTTTTCAATTTGTTTTGGCCTCTACGTTAGCTTACTGGCTGGGATAGTGTTGGGCTTCTTGGATGGCTCTCTCAACTAGGTGTCACCAAGATACCTAAGCGAGTGCAAAGTGCTTATTGCTATCTACCGACTATACATTACCCCCTTTGAAACCCGAGTAAAGATCTTGCTGTAATGAATCGCACTAAGTTTGCCACTACCAAGGATATCCATGACTCTAATCCCATAGGTGTTACTAGTCGTAGGATAAAAGTACCTATTTCATCATCTAGTTCCATCTATGTGCTGACTATTTTTGTGTTCCTATGGTACTCCTCAAATGATTTTTATCGCTTATGAAAAATCACTTCCCATAGTTACGTGAAGTTGGGCAACAACCTGTCAATCGCAAGTACACATACAATGTGAATGACTCATTTTATCTTAATTAAAAGATGAGATTGTTTTAACCACCAATCTTTAATAGAGGAAACCTATAATTAGTAAGCTATTTGAAAGCAATTTTCAAGGAAACCTACAATAATTAGTTTAAAAATATCCGCATGTAGAGAAGATACTACAAACAAGGGTTAATATATTGTCGAGATAGTTAACAAGATGAAAGAAGTGAACCCATGTTTCTGATTTCCAAGATCACTTAGAAAGTGTGAGGAAAGAGAAAATGCATGGGCTAGATTTGATTAAGTGAAAACAGGTTAATTCCCAAAAACAAATAGAAATGATCATGTTTATGATTTCCAAGATTGCTTTTAAAAGCACAAGGAAATAGCATATGCGTGCTTAGTAGCATAAAAACAAAACATGACACAAAACGGGAGGAAAAACAAGCACAAATCATTATTGATGAGGAAAAAATGATGGAATGTTTAGAAGACTGCCAAAAAAGTGACAAAAAATCCTACAAAAAGAAGTTTCACAATTAGGCTATGTAGTGCAAATGACAATAAATTAATAGAAAGATCATAATTTTATAGAAAAGACTTAAATTAATTAATCAATCTAAATGAGTAATTAAAATAAGTTAATTAGATGTGAAAAAGGATCTAATTAATTGAATGAGATAGACTCATTAACATATAATTAAGTTAAACAAATAGGCTTAACTAAACGAAGTGTAATACTAAAAGAGAAAATAAAAACAAGACCTAATAACAAAACTAAGCTCGTTAAATTAAACCTAAGAAGACCTAAAATCTAACAAGACCCACAAATCAAATGAAACACCCTAAAAAAACTAGGTTTGTAGTTGTATGTGTAGAGAATTTTGGCTTTTATTTTTTTGTCATTATGTTTTTTATTTTTGTTTTGTGGTGTGTGTAGGTCACATTTGAATGAATCTCGGTAGTGAGATGTAATTTTGGTGGGTGGCAAGTAAGATGTGTAAATTCACAACAGCTCTACATGGGAGATTATTCAGTGGGCAAGGTGGATGGGTTTAGGGTCTATAGGGGGTGTGATATGGGATTCTGTGGAGGTTGCACAAGTAACTAGGGAGATTGGGGAGCAAGGGAAGGGCGATCAATGAGGGAGGGGGTGAGATCGGGGAGGGATGGGGTGAGATCGAGAGAGTCGGGGACCAGGGGTCTATGTGGGCCGAAGGGTTAGTTCTCTGGGAAGGATGTTAAGGGATGAGTCATGGAGGGATTTGGGTCTAGTCTATGGGGAAGTTCCATAGGTCGAGGACCACAAGGGGTGTTGGCTTAGTGATCTAACTCGATAGGTGAGGAGGAAGGAGGGTAGGGTAGGAAGTGTAAAAAAGAAAATGATGTATTTTTGAAAACTAAAATTTAATTTTCTTTATAAACTAAAATCTGAATTTTTTTCGTAAACTAGACTCTAATTTTTGTTTTTTGTTTGTGCATGATGAAGGATCAAGAAAGATGGAAAAAAGTATTTTGTAAACAAATAAACCAGAAATTTGTAATCAAATAGATCATAAATCTACAAAATAACCCCATGTAAAAACAATTTCCACAAACAGATCAAAGATCATAAATTTGTTTTTTTTTCAAGTTCTCCCAAAATTTCCCTACAAAATCTACACAAAAACTAGACACACAATGGTTCTTTGGAATTGATTTAACTAAAATTGAACTAGAATAAAGTAGTGCAAGATAGTTAATCTAATCTAGGAGGACATATAATGTTGTAAATAACTGAGTAAATGTAGTAAAAAAGATGTAAATGACCTAGAACAATGTATGAAAGGAAATACTAAACCCTAATTTGCAAAAGAGAAAGATAAATGACTTAGTTGGTAATAGATGATTGTTGCAGAGTGTCACAGGTCTAGTTGGAAAATGCGGGAGCAAGAACAAATACACGAGAGGTCCCAAAATGGGTGGATCGAAAGATCCAAGTAGACCGGGATGCCTATAACAAGACTAGAGTGCCCTCGGTACCCTCATCTGCAATTTGGGTTCAAGATGGTTTGTGAAAAGAAACAGAAATAGTTCTTACAGAGGTCAAAGGATGGGTTGTGACCTTCAATACATGTCACATTAATTTCTCTCGTATTGCTTCGAATACTCGAGTATACCAAGAGGAAGAAGTAAATCAGTAAAGGACAAAAAGGAAGTATCAAAACCCTTAAAAAATAACGATGTTGAATGAATGGGTTTGATGACCTCATCCGCCACAATAGTGGGCTTAATAAACCGAGCATTGTACTACATTTGAGACCCGTATGTAGTTACAGTGTGTGTGTCTGCATGTCGTGATCTAGGTGCTCTTGTGCACGAGTCCACTTTGTAAAGTAGTGAGCAATAACTAAATGTAGAAAATGTAATAGAATGTGTGCATGAAATAAAATAGAATCCCTTCCCCCTATGAAGTGTGATGTAGATGTCCTAGTTTTTACCTTGATGATGGAGCTATGTGGATGTAAATGCAATAGATGGATGCAACTCTAGATGGAGTGATAGTAGATAATGATGTTAGGTCCCTCATTATGGTCTCATAACTTTATATTTATAGGGTTATCTTGGTATAATTTCATAATTAACCCTGAAAAGGCCGACCACATAAATGATAAGAATGAAAAATGGATAGAAAAGACCAAAAAAATTGTGGTAAAGTGGAAAATAGACCGGGCGCCCATGGGCACCCCAATTAAGGTTAAGACGCAGTTAAGATGACGCAGGATCTTTGAAAATGATTGGGTAAATAGGTGCAATAGGTCACATAATATGAAATAAAATAAATAATATGGCCAAAAGGGATGGGGTTAATTAATGCTTTCTTCCATTGAGAACCTTCTAAATATTAGTACGAGACTGGGATAAATAAGCTATCTAAAGTGTATGATTTTTTACTACATTTTCCCCCACTTTATGTTGGTGAGAAAAAGCTCAAGAACATAAAGTAGATAGAGATGTGTACCTAATGCCACTTTGTAAAGTGATTATTAAGGCATGCCGAAGGACTAGACAAAACGTGGAATGAAAAAAATATGAAGGAGCATGGAAACTATAGATGAAAAATGTGCAAATAAAAAAGTGATGAGAGTGAAACTAGGGAAAAACACGTATGTGTGTAGTTGTCGCAATGTGTAGTGTACATGCATGGTTAGTAAAGCATGTGTGTTGTTGTAGAATGTGGTTGTTGTCGATGTGTTGTTGCCCCATTTGACTGCTTTTATGCTCATACATATAGACTGCAAGGGTAAAATGATCAAGTAATCAAATATGTATGTATGTAAGTGTAAAAACACTATGTAAAAGACACACATAAGTGTAAAATACACAAAGTGTAAATGTAAATGAAACATGTGTACCTGATCTATGTCGAGAAAAAAATTAGAAGGATATCCATCATGCGAGGTTTTTGGCGATCTCACACCACCATGGCTGAAGAAGTGTAGGGAGGAAATTCCATGTTTCCTCCAAGTTATAACCGCTTCTGCTGAAATGTGTGAAGAGATCTTTGTAGCGTTCTAGTTTTTTGGGCAATCTGATGCCACTAGCCAAAGTAGTGTAGAGAGGCATACCCACTGTAACCCCCAATCCTATAACTGCTTCCCAAAATTGCTAAGGACACCATGTACTATAAAAGCTACTGTGTATGGGATTTATAGACTGGTTTGAACCCACTCGTTATCTGTAAACCCATAATGGCAAGGGCAAAAAGTGCATGTCTTGAACCAGTGTAGTTGTGTTGTGTTATTATGTAATCCTCCTAATGATTCCCCCTCTTTGGAGGGGTGCATGCGCGTCAGCGATAGGAGAATGTGGCCCCAAAAGAGGACCTTGGAAAGTTCTTAGTAGAAGCAAAGGTACACACAAACAAGAAGGCTAGCTAAATAAAAGTGTAAAGCAAACAATGCATGCATATAGAAAACATGTGTAAGCTACACAAACAATGTAGTAAATGTAAACATGCAAAAAACAAGTAAGTCACACAAAGCAAGTTGTAAACATGGACATCACTCAGGATGTCACAAGACTTTCAAGGCCATCATGGCCACAAATAATAGACAAGTGTGCATAATAAACATAAGGTAAGGCCCACAAACAATAACAAAGAATAATAGAAAATTACATACAAGAAAACAAGTATTCATGAAAACATGTAATCCTACAAAACAAGTGTTACACATGGAACACTTGTTAGCATGTTAGAGTAATAACCAATATGTCAAAGTGTGTATGATCAAGTAATGTAAGATTCTAAGTACAAAATGAAACAATAGAACTTAGATGAGATGAATGTGGATGCCCCCAATGACCTATATAGGAAGGGTAAAAGGTGAGCATCCATTTCACGTGTAGGATTCACGTATCTCTGCAATCACACTAATCAAAGGCATGAGCGCACATGTGTGGATGATAAATATAATTAAATATAAGAAATAAATATAACATGTGGAATAAATTGAACATATAAAACACTAACAAAAAATAAATGTCCCCAAGACCATGGAGTATGTTGTGGATATATGGAATGGAATGCAAGATGGAATGATATGAGCCACATGCCCCTTGAGTGGATGGAAGTGTATGCAATGAGGTTCATTTTGTTTTCCCCCTCAACATTCAAGAATGAACCATAAATGAGAGTGCATCATTGGGAAATGGTTGAGTAGTATTTGTTGTGTCTAGTGTGTTGTGGTGAATGCATATGTGTAGAGATGAAATGTGACATATAGAAAGGATGTGCATGAACCCTATAGCCAAAGTGTATATCATGACATGATGAATGGAGGAGTGATGATTTAGCATAAGCGTAGATCACTATAAATTGAATAATATGGGGTTGTGACTGATCCTAAAGCGTATAAAAATACAAGATGACATAGAGGAGTGATTTTTTATCCCTAAGTTTATATCACTATAAGATGAAAGGATTAGGATGAGTGATGATTTAGAACTAAGTTTATATCACTATATGATAACTAGTAAAGAGTGGTGATGTAACCTAAGGTGTATACCACTACAAGATGATATAATGAAGGTGGTGATCTAGCATAAATCATATACCCTATGAGATATAAAAAGTGAGTGACAATTTAGCCTAAAGCGTATGTGACTAGCGTATAAATGTCATAGGATGAAATATCACATTTTGAATGTAAGGTCCATTTGATTGGTAAACCCTCAGCCGTTGAGTATGTACCAAGGAAATAAAGTGCATCATAGGGTGGTTACCACAGCACATAGAAAAGAATGTAACATGTGTAATAATGAAACGATCATGTGGTGAGGAAGGTTTGTAAATACACGGTGTGTAAAAGGAAATGCTAAATGTAAACAACATGTGATGTATAATATGTAATGTGCATGTATGATAATGTAGAATGTAGGGATGGAGGTGTAAAGCTAGGCCCATATGTAATGTAACCTATCATAGTATGTAGAATAAATTTGATGTATAGATGTGAAACTTATGATCTAACTATGTGTAGATAGTGTAACGATTGTATGTGGCGTATGATCCTAAACATGTAGATGATGGAAATATTGGGAAATTAGTAAAACTTTATGATGGTGGAATGTGCAAGAGTAAAAATACAAGATATGTGATGTATGATGCATAAGTATGTGTGATGAAATGCAATGTATAATTCCTATAGTGCAGTGTGTGGGGTTTAGTGTAATGGTAATCCCTCAACAATCAAGTGTGAACCAAAGCACAAGAGTGTGTCATTGGGTAATGATGATGTTAAAATGTGTAATGAGTATGCTTATGAATGATAATGCAAAGATGAAAGAGATGCACCTATGTTAATATGAGGAGGGGGAGATTGTGTTAGATGTCATGCCCCCAAGTATGTAAGCGATGGAAGTCTAGTCAAAAGACACTAAGTGGATCCACGTAAGGAGTAGTTTCCTTAACAAAAGTGATGGGACGCTGAGGTGGTAATGTCATAGATAACTTGAGTTGAGGGTATTTTCTTTAACAAGATGATTAGAAAATGGAAGTGGAGTAGGCTAGAGAGAAAGCTTGAATTGTGGCATATTTGGTAGTACTTGTATTTTAGAAGAAGGCGCATGAGAAACGATAGCATGATGCTTATTAAGTGGAAAACAAGTAACATTAGAAATAGGAGAATCATGTGATGGAACAATAGTATTTTTGGCTAGGAGGAGAATCATTATGAGCATGTGAGTGACCATCAATATTAATCATGTAATGAATAAGGGAATTATTTAGAACTTCCTGAGAAATATTAGAAGGAGACTCATTGGTAGCTACATAGCATGGCTGAGCAGGGGTCAACTAATTTCAATAGGTGGTTAACATTTTTTACTTGGAGATACCATAGGTGATTTCTTAGGTGGATCGTGACTAAGTGAAGAAAGAGTAGCCTTAGGAGCCCATGTGGATGTAACCTTTGGAGAGGATGATGTAACATGACGTTGGGTAGTGAATGAGATAAACCCTTGACACTCAAGATGTTTGAATCTACATTGTAAAGCATAGAAATTGTTGTCAATATGTCCATTAATTCGATGATGATTGCAATATGGATGACCTTGATACTTTATTGGCCAACATGGAGGATAGTAATGCGTAGGTGGAAAAGTGATCAACTGATGACTAAGGAGGTGAGTAAGAATGTCATGTGCCATAGTATTATGCTCAAACATAAGAGGCTCAGGAAATGACATGTCTTGAGGTTCAGATAGATGACATGTAGTGGACATTGATTGCATATAAGATGTAGAAGGAGTAATAACATGGGATTGAGAAACATCCTTAAGTTGTTGAACTTTAGATCTAAGGGATGTAATCATTGATTTCATAGCCTTAAATTTTCTTGAAATAAATCATCTAGAGATTTAATTGAATCTAATAAGGTTTGATAGAGGAGAATCACTAGTGTGAGAGTCTTCGGATAAACGATTGAATATAGAACTGATTTTTGAGGTGGCATATTATCATCCAAATACATGAAGTCTAGCTATTTTTGCAAAATATCCTAGCAATGAGGATATCTCTTAAGTAAAGTAGATAAATAAACTTGAGAAAATTGGGGAGCCATGATAGAAAAGATAATAAAAACCATAGAATGAAGGTGGATTTTACGGTCGGGTTCACCAAAATAATTTAATTAAATTGAACTAGACTAAGGTAGTGAAAGATAGTTAATCTAATCTAGGAGGACATATAACACTGTAAATAACTAAGTAAATGTAGTAAATAAAGATGTAAATGATCTAGAACAATGTATGAAAGGAAATACTAAACCCTAATGTGTAAAAGAGAAAGATAAATGACTTAGCTAGTAATAGATGACTGTCGCAGAGTGTTGCGAGATCTGGATGGAAAATCCAAGAGAAAGAACGAATACACAAATGTCCCGAAAAGGATGGATTTGAAAGATCTGATTAAAGCTGGGGGCACTTGGAATAGGGACCGAGGCTCCCACAAGTGCTCTGGTTTGTAATTTGGGTTCTACAGTGCGTGAAAAAACCTCGAAGCTTTGGTTCTTTTAGGTCGTAAGATGGGTTGTGACCTTCAATGCATGTCACATTAATTTATTTGTAATGCTTTGAATGCTCTAAGTATTCCAAGAGGAAGAATTAACCTTTAAAGGACTAAAAGGAAGTATCAAAACCCTAAAAAATTAAAGATGCGAGAATGAAAGGGTTGGGTGACCTCGGTTGCCACAATAGTGGGCTTATTAAATTGAGTGTTGCACTACATTTCGAGACACATATGTAGTTCTGGTGTATGTGTGTGTATTTCATTCCCTAGGTGCTCTTGTATCGGTCGTAATTTTTGAAGTAGAGAGAAATAACTAAATGTAGAAAATGTAATAGTATGTGTGCACGGAAGAGAATAGAATCCCCTCCCCCTATGAAGTGTGATGCAAATGTCCTAGCTTATGCCTTGATGATGGAGCTATGTGGATGCAAATGCAATAGATGGAGTGATAGTAGATAGTGATGTTAGGTCTCTCATTATGGTCTCATAACTTTTTATTTATAGGTTTCTCTTGGTCTAATTTCATAATTAACCCCAAAAAATTTGACCACATAAAATATAAGAATGAAAAATGGGTAGAAAAGACCCAAAAATGGTGGGAAAGTGGAAAATAGACTAGGGCACCCCAAGTGGGACCAAGGCACCCATGGGCACCCCAGTTAGGGTTAAGATGACACAGGATCTTTATAAATGACTAGGTAAATAGGTGCAATAGGTCACAAAATATGAAATAAAATAAATAATATGGCCAAAAGGGATGGGGGTTAATTAATACTTTATTCCCTTGAGAACCTTCTAAATAGTAATATGAGATCGGGATAAATAAATGTCTAAAGTGCATGATTTTGTGACTGGGAATGTAAAAAAAAAAATTGTAATACAATACAAATAATAGACAAAATGAAAATGAATGAATATGTGGTGTCAATCCCATTAGGCGTGATAAAATGTGTGAAAATTTAAATCACGGATAAATGAAGACAAGCAAATAAACAAGATAATTATACCTTTACTACAATGATCTTGTAAACCTCAAGTATGACATGTGGAAGTGCTTAGACTTGAGTTGGTCTTATAGAGTTTCATTGGTGGATGCTCTTGGTTCAATCTCCAAATGGATTTACAAATACTACTAGAAAATTTCACTAGGATGCAGTTATGAAATTGGTATAAGTTGGATGCAATTTTCTTAAAGCTCCAAGGATGGATTTAAAAAGGAAATGTCTTACATTTATAGCTGAGGGTAGAGCCATGGAAGGTGGATGCAAGTTTGACCAAAATATAGGTTACTGATTGTAATCGCCTAAGTTAACAAGTAGATTGAACTAGAGTTATAAATTTCAAGGATAATATACTTTTTGGAATGGAATAAATTATATCCGACAATCAAATTGTATGTATAATCCAATTTCCCCCACACTTATAGGAATATAGAGGTGGATTTCAAGTTGAGTTCCGAGTGCATTTGACTGGGATGAGGGAGTTGAGTTCTAAGTTGAGTTAAATGGGATGAGGAAGTGGATCTCAACTGGGAGTAAAATAGGAATGAGGAAGTGACCATTGAATAGGAAAATATGTATATTTTCCTAATTAAGTAACTAATTTTATCATAACATAATTAATTAATCATTTATTTAATAAATGTTAATTAACTTATCTAATGTGTGCTATGGAATAATTTAATTAATCCAAATGGGTGAATTTATGTGATTAATTAAGTTGATTAATGAATCATAAAGAGGGTATGAATTAGGAAGCGAACAAGGATGAACTAGGGTAGTATTGGGAACTAGTGTGTAATTTTAGGGTTTCTATAGAACATTCATATTTGTCTTTTTATTGATATATTCTAACTATTGCATCTAATGTGAAATAAACATGCATTACAATAATGGAATCAATATAGTAATACATCTAGATAATTATGAAGAGAGCATAATAGTTAGAATTTTGATTTTTACAAAAATTAAATATTAAGTCAAAGAATTGGTGATCAATCACAAAATAACAACATACAAACATGTAATGAAAATAAAGTTTAAGAAATAGGAGGATGAGAGTGAATTAGTTAAAATATGGTTGTTTATATTGAATCGGGCTAGAATGATGGTGGAACAAGTTCAATTCATACTATGCATACTTCATCCGAGAAGACTATGATCGTAGGTATGTTGGATAGTAGTTCTTGGGTATTGATAGTATCATCGGGGTGCAAATGTCTAAACTGGTTGTTATTGTGCTAGTAGTGAGTGTGGATCTGGTTCTTTGAAGGTATGATCATGTCACCTTCAATTTTCTCAATGTCACATCAACCTTGTTGTAGAGATTTTTTCTGTCACACATGTACTTACAAAACAAAACCTAGCTACCTACACAAGGCTCAAGCACACATTAGATGGAATAAAATTTTAATATTATTGACTCATATTGACCTTGGCGGTCACCTTAATGTCATTTTCACCAAGAGCTACTCTACATTTCAAAATCAATATAGTTCCATTATGTGTGTGAGATAATTTTCTCCTTGAATCTAGGTTCCTTTGTGCAAGTTTCATCTAGATATTGGTTTACAAATAATTTACCCTCAAGGTAATGTGTGTACAAAAATTCAAAAATTTCCCTTCATATGCAAAGTGAATAACGCACCTCAATTTTATTCCTTAAGTTTCTCCTTTTTCCCAAGTAGTAGATAGAAAGAAATAGTTCAATTGCCCCTAATTGTTCGCTATTACCCCTTGGAATAGTTATTAGGTCACACACACACACACACACACACACACACACACACACACACACACACACATGATTTATTTTTCGTAATTCTATCATTAACAACCCTAAAATATGACCTAAACTTATAAATAGAAGGTTATAAAAGATAAGAATTGATGTGGCATTATTAAACATTAGATAGCAATGGATAAGGGTAGAAGTTCCCAAATGGGATAACAACACCAGGGTTCTCCTTTTCCATATCGTGCACTAATCTTTAGAGATTTCCAAAGATAAAATACGATTTATTGGACTAGGTAATAGATTTTTTTAATCCAAAATCAAAGGAATAATTATAGAAAAGTAGAGGATATAAACATGGAAAGATAAAGCAATTTCAATGAAAAATAAAATAAAATTTGGTAGTGTCTAGTTGTCTTACTCAAGAATCATGCATATATTGACATACTAGAGGTGTGATGTAATAATAATAAGCGCATAATTTCATGTCTACATATGCCCCCATTTTATGTTGGTCAATGAATATTTGATAGCATAAACTATATATGAAGAGTGTACCGAATGGAAATAGTAGGATGTGTGTCATGGAGTCTAAGAATGTGTAAGAACACTAGGGGTGATTTGTGTTTGTAACTTAATTATTCCACTACCTGATCATTTTTTTTTTAGACTTCTCCTTGTTCCATTTATGTTGCCTTTTGTTGTGATAAGGATGTACCTACAAATGAAGAAAAGTATAGTCAATGCTCATGATATATGAAATTGAACTTTAAATCAATGAAGTTGGAATAGAATTGTGTATGAAAAAAATTGAATCAAGGATAAAGTACACCTGAATGCAGATAGAAAAGGGCTACAATGTTCATGTGTTCTTTTGTCCTTTTTGATGGTTAGAATAGTAAAGAGCTATCAATTCCCCAACTATTTTGAATACTCTATGGATTCAAACATCCTACCACCAAAGAAAGAGTGTTGGGAGAGCTATTAGATTTTACCTCCACCCATTTACACTTCTTCATCAATAATTTATATTGCATATGATCACCAACCTAATAGTAACTAGCCACATATGATAATTTTTTCTAGGAATATCGTTTTCCCTACATATGCACTAGGTGCTACACCTTATTTCATACTAGTAGTGAAAATTTAAATAGAGAAAGAAAATTAATTAGTTTATTGTCCAAAGTATGAAACATGCCACTAATTTTGTTAGCTTGTTTCAAATAGTAAATTAGAGTTAAAAATAGTTAATAGATTTCATACAAAGATGTAAATGAATTTTTTTTTCTAGTTGTTAAATTTTTATTCTTACCCCAAGGATAAAACCACCAAGATGGGACACTAGATCCCACCATTACTATCTGATATGGGAAATTCTATCCTTATGTTGTTTCTAACTCATGTATGATTTTAAACCATTTTCTTAGCTCTTTTTTGATCAAAATGTGTTATATACCATTATGTATCTGGTATCTGGACTAAAAATGGTGAAATAACCGATCAATAATTTCCCCACTCGTTCGAGAGAGTGTGAAATGGATCAAAGCAAGTGCGGACCAAATGAGGGAACTTGAATCTGGTGTGCACATTTGAATAAGAAAACCTACAAGGGAATATGGTATGTAAATGGTAACAATCATGAAACATTCAAAAATGGAAAGAAATCTAAGAATAAGTGTTAGTGACAAACAAGCATGACATAATGTAATAAAAACTAGTCAAATATGTAAACTCATATCAAGATAACAACATAGTAGTTGGTAGAAAACATGGGACACCACTCAAGATGTCACAAGACACTCAAGGCCTTTAAGACCATACAAGAAAACAATAAATGAATCATAGGGAATATCCTAGTAATAATGGTGGTAAGGCACAAACATAGAAGAAAAGAGACAAGTAAAATAGATAACCATGGTTGGGTATAATCTTGCGATAAAAAAGTGGCACATGAAGTACCCACTAGCATGTTAGAATAATTGATAATATGTCACAATGTATATAGCTGAAAATAGGAATGAAAGTATTGTATCCAATGGGAAAAGAGTGTATCTCAATAACTTGCACTCCTAAGTATTCTATTCTATAATTATATCAAGGTCATGAGTAAGAGATACACATGAAGCTGACACACAATGGATAGATTTAAGTTTCCTACTTCAAGTGATAGGGTCACAAATCTAGAGGGCAATAATCTATAAACTAGGTCAACCTAGGGTTTCCAAGGCCCACAGTCAAGATAGAGGAGAGTACCCTACTAAGATATTGGTAAATGGGTGAGAAGAGGTATAAATTGATGACGGATATGAGTATGTACAATATGTCTTAAATGAAATTAAAGGAGATCTAAGGAGATGATCAAATAAGAGAACCATGCTAACTAGCATCGATGCACATTTAACACTAAACTAACATAGAGTAATGGGGAAAGGAAATGAACTAATATATGCAAAATGAACAAGAGATTTATAAAACTCACATGTATATGTAGGGTAATCACTAATGCATCTATGTCTCTAGAGAAGAAACACACTTTGAGAGAGATTTTATATTAGGTAGAGAAGGGGAACATCATTCCAATCCTACACTCACTATAAATGACCCAATAGTGTAAGAAATCCAACCAAGAAAAGAGTGTCCCATCTAATCAAGCCAAGTTCAAGATGAACCAAGAGATAAGAGAGCATATGTAAAGTCGGCACAAAAGAGAAAAGTTGATGCTAGTTCCTAGGATTCACAATTCCTTCCTTTTTGAATGCCAAAGTGTGTGGTGTGTATATATATGGTGTCATCTCCCATGGGTGATGGTGTTATAAATGAAGAACCTAACATTGAAACCATCACCCACAGGAGATGGCATCAACCAAGGATGGTAATATGTCATGCAAGGAGAAAATAAGTGTCGTAGATCAAGAAGGTGGATGAACAAAGTGACAAATAGTGAGATGCAAGAAAGGTGTACAGAGCACAATGTGTATGAGAAATAAAATTATAAGGATAGCTAAAGTAAGGAAATATAAGGCTAAGACCACATAGCAATAATCTCTCTATGTATTTTCTCTAACACATAATGGTTACATGAATAATCATTCTCCATTCCCAATAAGCACCTTAAGGCACCCACTCAAGAAATAGATACATCAGTGACCCTTAGCTACATAAATTAAATGGTTAATAGCATGTATGAAAGATCAAAAATGAAAATCTAGGTGTATACATATGCACTTTTAGTTGATCACCACATGTCACAATAGTGAAACATGTGGTGGTCAATAGAAAGAAACAATTTGTAACACTTAAATTGAATAAAGAAATGTTATAAGGGCTAGATGAAATGAAAAATACCCACCAATGCATACATGATAGTTTCACTCATCCTGCCATGTGTAGGTGCAATCAATGCTTCAAGAACCATGGAGAAAAAAATGAAAGCAAACACTAGGGGATCATAAATAAAATAAGACATAAATCACCTAACTATGAGTCCATGGATGTTGTGTCAAAGTGTCAAGATGTCGTAATGTCGTATGGTGTCAACAAATATCCCAAAAATTTAAGATCGTCGAATGTAGGCATGTAATAGGTTAAAATGAAAGGTTCGAGGTTATGGTCAAGATCTAAAAAATGGTGTGTGTTGCAGATTTTCGGATAATTTTTTTTTGAAGAATTAGGTTTATCATGACCAAATTGAATTAAAACTTTAATTTTACATAGTTATTTTGATATGTATTCCTTATTGATATTTTTGGAATTCGAGAGAACCCGAGATCGAAGTTCCAAATTTGGGTGTATTTCTAAGTCATGGCTTGAGCATGAGGTAGAGATGGAAGACGATGAGGTCATACATGTGGTGGGGGAATGACCACGGGTAAGTTTTTGCATTTAATTTTGTTGAGTGGTGTAGACACCAAATTTGGGTCGCACTCCCCTTAGTCCCCTTCAATTAATTAACGTAACACATTTAACTAATCATGATGCCTTCATCCCATATTAATATTCATCCTCACACCTCCACCTCATAATGACACCTCACCTTGGACCCATTCCAGGGGCATTTAACTCATAGTGACCAAGTCATTACTCTTAGCACTAAGTCATCACTCCCAATGTTGAGTCACTACTTGACCTAACTAACTAAGAATTCTTCCTAAACCTAACTGGACTTCTTCTAATATCTTCCTACCTTCTCTCATGAGAAATCTACTTCCCTAAGCGAGACCCAACAAGGAAAACACGCCAAATCTAGGAAGATCTTCCTATTTTTGGTAAATAAGACTATTTCACCCTAACCAATGCCGGTTTATCCTTAGGAAACGTCGTTCACCTAAACCACCATCAGTTCCTTTATATAGAATTTTACAACCCTTTATCTAGGTTGGTCATTCAGTTATTAGAGCATTATTGCATTCAAATGTGAATCTTCAAGTCCTCCTACATCTAGATGATGAACAATCACAACCAGAGTGAAGACAAGTAGCCAGTTCTCCTTCTAGAGCGTTGGAATACTCACAGAAGCACACAGATTGTACTACCATGACACTAGACCTACGCATCTCTTCTTCAATCAACCACCAACCACTTCCATTGACGATGTGGATGTGTAACATACCCCGTAAGTATTATAATTTTATCATTTATGCTTATTTAAGTATAGATTTTTCATTTCTTTTTGTATTTCATTCTTTCCATTACCCGTGTAAGCTAGGAAAAATACACTAATAACAAGGAAGTAAAATACCAATAATCATACATCCTCCTTCTCGTTTCATAGCAAACCTCAGAATGGGCTAGGAAACTTGGATTGAGCCCTGATTCTATGATATGTAGGTGTTTTTCTTTAAGATGGAGCAAGACCTTCATGCAACAATGATCCTCTTACTTTGCACCAGATGGGAAAAAGGATTATGAGGCTATTTGGGCATTAGGATGAGGCAAAAGGATGTTCTTTGCTCAAAGGATGCAAGAACTTAGATATGGCATTCAAGCTTATTCTCTATGTGCTTAGAGGGGAGGGGTAAGGTTGTATTTATAGCCTGAGGGAGTGATTAACTTAGAATAATTTAAGTAATCATGGTTTGAAAATGTGGGAACGATTAAGTGAGTGGTTTGGAAATGTGGGCAAGATTAGGTGAGTGGTTTGAAAATGTGGGTGAGATTAGATGAGTGGTTTGAAAATGTGGGCAAGATTAGGTGAGTGGTTTGAAAATGTGGGCAAGATTAGGCAGTGGGGGCCACAAAGAATGGGTGAGGATTTGAATTATATTTTAAATTCATAAGTGGAGGATTTTAGGTGTGTGGGAACCATGAAGGGTGGATGAGGATTTGAATTTGAATTTTTAATTCAATAGTAGAAAAACATGGAGAATAATGACATGTGGTGAGGATTGGGTTATTTTTTAGATTTTGAAATGGATAATTAATCAATCTATATTTGATTAATTAAAAGTGTATTTTTGTGGGAAATGAGGTAGGGGAATTAATTGATTTAGGAAAGATGTGAACTTAGGGTGTCTACATTTTCCCCTCTTTGGAAGTGTACTATGAAAGTAGTGTCCTTTCAAAGAAAGTAGACGGTATGGGGGAAGAATTCAATCTACTTTTTTTAAGCAAAAGGTAGAGCGAATGTTTGTTGGGGAGAATAGAGAGTGGTGAGTGACAGATGTCATAGTATCCTCCAAGACAAAAATGTCATGAGAAGATGTGATTATGGATAGATGTGGTGATTCCACCTCGAGAGGACTGAAGAGAATGGAATATACGACAGAACTCTTGAAAAGAAGAGAAATGAATTCTATGGAGAAGAGGATGATAATGGAGTGGAAGAGACTGGAATGACCGCACGACACAAATGGAGAAAGGATTCAATCGGCCTTGAATGCTAGGTGTGAGGGTGTGTGGGAAAGAGAAAAGGGAATGGATAGGATTGGGGGTTGATTACGAGAAGAGTAAGGGAGATAGGGGAGGGGAAAAAGGAATGAAAGAGGTAGAAATAAGAGAGAGGGATGATAGGGGAAGAAGGGAATGATGAAGGAAAAACAAGGCAAAAATAGGAAAATGACAGAGTAGAGGGTGAAGGGATAAAATAGAGAGATGTGTAAAATGAAGGAAGCAACAGAGATAGTAAATAGGGATGCGTGAAATTGAAAGAAATGATAGAGCGAGAAAAGCAGAAACGGAAAAGGATAAATAAGAAGGAGAAAAAGAGGTGGGAGTAGGGGGTGAAATGGATGAAAATGGAAAGAGGATGAAAGAAGAAGTAGAATGGAGACAAAAATAATTTATGAGGGGTGAGGAAAGCATGAAAAAGAAAAGAGAAAAGAAGAGAAACAGATACAAAATGAACAAAAAGGTAGGGGTGGTAGAGAAAAGGAGAAGTGGTTAGAAGAAACATGAAAATTAGGGGAGAGGAAAGGAAGATAGAGTGAATACAGGGAGAAGATTGAAGGAATCGTGTCATTATGAGGAAGACCAAGGCAAAGAATATGGAAGCAGACCATATGGAGATGCATGTGGAGGGTGGTATGATAAAAAAGACAAGACAATGCTAAAGAGCCAGGTTATCGATGGGGAAGTAAGGAGGAAACGTGATGGAAAAAGGGGAAGAAGACGATACAAGGGAAGGGAAATAAGATGAGGGGTGGGAGAGAGAAGAGGATAACAAAGAAAATGATGTAGAAGGAAGGGAATACAGAAAGGGGGTAATAAGTGGAAAGGGAACAATATAAGGAATGTTCAGAGAAGAAAGAGGGGAGGAATGACATCGATTGGAAAAGATGCGGAGATGCATGAAATGAGGATACTAGGATGACAAGAAAATAGAAAAAGGATGTATGATGAAGATAGTAAAGATATTGAAGAGGGCGAAGAGAAGATGGAGAGATGGGTAAGAAGCGACAAGAAAGGGTGGGATTGAGGGAAAATAATAGGAGAGAAAAGATAATGGGGGATAGAAGAGGCGATGCCAATGAGGGGACATTAGGGAAATCCCCCTTACAATGAGTGGTGGGGAAGGGTGAGAGAAAAAATGAAGAAAAGGAGAAAGCTAATGAGGATTGGAAAGGGTAACACCAACAAAGGGATGTTAGGGAAAGCCCTTTTACAATGAGTGGTGGGCTTAGAGGAGGGAAGGAATGAAGGAAACTCTAGAAGGTACAAGGGAGTGAATGAGGTCATGCGGAATGAGGATTGATGATTTTTAAGGAAATCCCATTTACAATTATTAGCACAGAATAGAAGATGATGATGAAAGAATGATAGAGGAATGTTAACAATAATGGAGAATGCATGTGTGGGTAGAAATGTGGGGGAATTTGAGAAGATGAAGTGGAAAGAGTAAAGAAAATGGGAGGGATGAGTTGGGACTAGGTGAAAGCGAGGAGAGGATGCATGTGATGAGGATGAAAGAGGTGAGGATGAAGAACCAAGACATGAAAAGAATGAGAAGAAACAGTATAAAGGATGATGAATCAAGAAGGGGAAAATGGGGGAAAAGAACATGATTGTAGGTGGAAGAGATTAGATATATGTTGTAAGAGGATATGTGGAGAAAGGATAATAGTAGGAGGAAAAAGTGGGTAGTAGGAGATACCAGGTGGAAGAAGTGATCAAAAAAGTGAACAAAGAATGAGGTGGGGGAGAAGTTCACGATGACAAGTTAAGTGTAGGGAGGACCCTGACATAAGATTTTCATGTGATGGAAGTGGTTAAGTAAGATTGACAAGCGAGTGGCTGGAGATGACAAGTGGTCAAGCAAGAAGTGGTGTTTGCGATAATCGAAAAGGAGGTGAAAGGATGTGATAATGGGGAATCTTTGAGAAAATGTGAAGGGTGAAGGGTGGGTAGTGATGGGGAAAGGCAAGGAGATAGATCATCCTTAAGAGGGACTCTTAAGTGAGATCGCCATGCCGGGTGAGTGGTTAAGTAAGATTTCCAAGTAGAGGAGGGTGATAGTGGTGGTAAAAAGATGTGATGATGGGGAATGAAGAGGAAAGATGGATGGTGAGATTATAGAGTGATGGGCGAGTGTAAGATGACATGTCATGCTTAAGAGAATTTCTTAAGTAAGATCACCATCTTTGCGAGAGAGGTTTTGTAAGATCATCTAACCAATAGGGATGATATGCAAGGAGAAAGACAAAATGATATTGGGGACATGGGTGGAATGGTAGGTTGAAGATGATGATCATGACAAGAGGTGGGAGAAATAAGATGGGGAAATATGATGGGATGGGGGAAGGCCATAGGGTAGATCAACCTTAAGTGGAAGTCTTAAGTAAGATTGCCATGTGGCTGGAATGGTTAAGTAAGATTGCAAGCTGAAGAAGAAGAAGGATGATGATAGAGTTGGTGGGAATAGGGTATGAAAAAATGGACTGAAGGGGAACCCTCAAGTTAATTTTCCATACTATGAGAGCATGTAAGTAGGATGACCAGGCATAAGATGGATTTGGGGAAGGATAAGAAAAGAGTGAGTGAAGTATGCTTGAGTGGTATATGATATGAGATGAGGTGATAATAAGAAAGAAAGGAAACAAAGGAGTGTAACATGAATGGATGAAGGAATATATGTAGTGGAGGGTGGAGAGTGTGAGGGGAATCCTTAATTGGGATGCCTGCGTGGTGAGAGTAATGATGTGAGAATGAGAAGCAGAAGAGGTGGAATGGGAAGATGTGTTTGGTGGTGATTGTTGTTTGATGAGATGGGAGGTGGTGAAGAAGCTTCTACATTGGGAAGATCTTAGGGAGAGAGTAAACCTCCACCGAGGATCCCATATAGAAGGGGTTATTAAGTAAGATTGTCAAGCGGGAAGTAGAAGGGGGAAAGGAAAGAATACAAATGGGTGAGAGGGGACAAGAATGGTGAGAAGGGTAATATGGGTATAAGTGGTGGAGGAGTAAAAATGAGTAGTGAGGATGAATGGATCAAATACATGGTGATCATGGTGGGGGAGAAGGAGCTGCTGGATAGTGAATGCTACTTGAGAAATATCATCAAGTAGGATTCGTAAATTATAATGGTGATCAAGTAAGATTCCCAAACTAGGGATGTATTAGTATGGGTGAATGGATGGGGTGCAAAGTAAGATGTTGATCATGTAGGAAGATACTCACGTGATGAAAAGCATCTTAATTTTAATATAGCACATAACAGGATGCATCGTGATATAAAAGATCATGATGACTAGACTGTAATATGCATGATAGCATAGATAGGGGCCATCAAAAAGGTTTGATGCCCTAGTACAATATGTAAATGGAAGAGAGCATAGACAGCAGAGGCCATAAAAAAGTATGATTCTCACAAGTACAACATGCAATCGAGATAATATAAGAATATTAGAGAGAACACCAGGATACATAAAATCAAGATGCCCCCTGTAATGTATCAAGATACAAGAAAGAAATTAATTATTTATAACTAATAATGCAACACAAGAACCAATAAACATATCCCTAATGTGTTCCACGGTGAGGATTGATCGGATGTGCCCCTAAGTAGGGTACGAGGACATAGTAAAAGATTGGGTCATTGTCCTCAAACAAGGAAGTAATGAGAGCCGGATTTTCTCAAGCGAGAATTCACGTGAGGAGAAGTCATTTGAATTTGGTATTCATAAGGTGATTGGATCATTTGTTGGGGATAATAGTTCGAGAGGTTGAATTGCATTGGTTATTTTAGAGTTTTTACGATTTTGTGGAGTTTATAATATTTTTATTTTTTTATAATATGTATATATATATATATATTTTTTTCTAATGTTTTTGAATTTTTGATGATTTTTTAATGTTTTTAGATTTTTGAATTTTTACACTATTTTTATATTTTTGATTTAATTTTACACTTTGTTTTTGGATTTTGGATTTTTACACTATTTTTGGATTTTTGACAATTTTTCGAGTTATTTTAGATTTTTACACTATGATTGGCAATTTATGGACAGTGTGATCTTATTTTTGACAGGTGATAAACTAGGATATTATCCGTATGTACCATGTTCCGTGTTGTAACTTATGCTCAAAATAACAACAATTCTCTTTCCATTGGTAGGATATGGTGGTGATGATATGATGAAAATAAGTCTAGCTCTATTCTTGACTCCACACAACTAGTAAGATGCGTGGGCTCATCACCGAGAATCAAGAAGGACACAGGAGGTAGATAATGAATATAGAGACAAATGCTAACAACAATCCCTTTGGGAAATTGTGACTCCATTCTTCATAATGGTACTGAACCAATTTCAAAAATGGCTTTCACTTTATGAGTCATGTGCTAGACTTAGACAGTTATGTGGCCTACTAATTGGTAAGATATGAGGTTAAGGGATAGTTCTCTCTTCACTTAGGCATCTAAATTACTTGTTTGGGGATTTTATAATTTGCAAGCATTGTAAGATTTTGTATTTTTGAAATGACTCCCTATGCCTTGCCCCATGCTACTAGTGAGAAGCAAGGGCTCATCACCGAAGGAAAAATATAGGCAAGTGAATTCCCTTTTTTTCTTTTTTGTTTTGTTTTGTTTTTGAATATTTTGTACTTTTTTATGCTTTTATGAGAATAAACCTCTGGTTTGCCTCATGCCACTTGTAAGAGGCGGTGTTTATCACCGAAGAAAAGATGTGGACAAGTAAGGGCACCTTCCTTCATTCCTAGTCTCACACTACCAATAAGAAGTGTGGGATCAACACCAAGACTATGAGGGACAAAAGATGTGACAATGAATTATTCATAAGCTATTGAATTGATGGATTTTTTTACAATATTGCTTTGTATTTGGGAAGAAACGTCTGCCCCTAATCTCAGTCCCCCACACGACTAGTAAGACGCAAGGGTTCAAACTCAAGACCGAAATGGATGACCAAACGAATGGGTAACAAATTTTAGAGCTTTGTTATGAAAGAGAGAATGTCTTTGAGGGAATATATTACCATCAGTAAGCTTCTAGGTATGACCATAGATGAAAGTGACTGAAAATGGAAGAAGTATGATGCTCACAAACTTAATAGGATTTATATTAGCACTTGTCTCATGATGATAAATATGAAGATGTGATTTTGATAAAGAAAATATCTGCCAATGGAAATGAATAAATTTAAATTATTCGGAGATAAGCAAGATAGAAGGAACAATGTACACGTTGTTTCTCGGAATAGTGAACATCTCAAGGATAATTTTTTTAAATGAACTGCATTCATTGGTTCATCAAGATCTTGACCATCTTGGTGGCCAATTTACGAGTGATCTAGAGCCAAATTTAGTTGTGATTATATAGGCTCAAATTTTCCTTGTTTTTCTCGTTCTTTAGTAGTATTCTTTTAATTTTCTTTTAAAACGAGGTCTCCAATTTGAATTTCTCCGGGTCTTACCTTTTTATGATAACTACGTTGCGATCGGTTTTGATAGAATTGAAGATGATTGAAAGCATTAAGTTGTTTTTCATCGAGAAGCTCAAGCTCTTGAAGTCGTGATTGTTAGTATTCATCCTCATTAATTACATTTTTAAGGGAGATCCTCAAGGATGAGAGTTCTATCTCAATAGGTAAAATGGCTTCACAACCATAAACAAGGGAAAATGGGGTGGCTCAGTAGGCATGTAGTAAGATGTACGGTAAGCCCAAAGAGTAAGGTAAATTTGAGTATGCCAATTACATCCATGGGTGTTGACAATATTTTCCATGATGGATTTTAAGGTCTTATTGGTTGCTTCCACTTGACCGTTACCCTGAGGGTAGTATGGAGTGGACCATTTAAGTTTGATGTGAAAATGTTTGGCTAGGTCTTTTACATCCTGGTTTTTAAATGATTTTCCATTATCTGCAACAGAGCGGATGGAATACCAAATCGATAGATGAGATTATTAAAAATGAATTTTGATATTTGGCTACCGGTAACATAAGTGAGAGGCATATCTTCTACCCATTTAGTGAAGTAATTGGTAGTGGTAATGATGAACTTATGTCCATCAGATGATGTTGGTTTGATTTTACCAATGAGGTCAAGTCCCCATTGAGAGAAGGGCCATGGTGTGGTTATCGATTGTAATGCCTAGGAAGGTGCGTGAATAAGATTTCTATGCTTTTGACATGCTTGACAACATTTAACAAAATGACATGCATCACTTTCTATGGTGGGCCAATAATATCTAACTCGCAGGATTTTTTTGACTAAGGTGATACCATTCATGTGTGCTCCACAGATACAAAATGGACTTCACTAAGACACCCAAGGATTCTTCTTGATTAAGAAATCGGAAGCAGGTGTCATCATGTCCTCGTTTATAAAGAGTTTTTGCTAAAATGGTGTAATGAGAAGCATGTTGTGTTAAAGCACGTTTATGCATTGGTTTCATGTCAAAGCAAGAAATGTTTTATCACGAATCAAGGTATAAAGATAAATCGTACCAAGGGTTATTCAGACCCATGATCTAACATACCATAGTGTTTTCAGGAAGATCATAGGAAAGCACTAAGAGATGTTCAATGAGAAAATTTGCCTAGGGTTGACTAGATGTAATTTCTAATAGGGATCCAATGGTTGCCATAGCATCAGCAGATTTATTACGAATTCTAGGAATTTGATCAAAGCTAATTAATCAAAAATAGCTTCAAAGACTATCCACCATGTGTTTATATGGGATAAGTTTTTCATCCTTGACCTGGTATTCATTGGTAACTTGCTTGATGATAAGTAAAGAATCACCAAATACAGCTAATTCTGTAAGATTCCAAGATATAGCCAATTTTAATCCTGTGATGAGAGCTTCATATTCTGTGATATTGTTGGTACATGGGAATGCTAAGTGAAATGATTTGGGGATAACATGTCCGCTGGGTGTGATAAGCAAAATACCAGCCCCTGAGCCATGGAGATTACAAGATCCATCAAAAATAGAGTCCAAGCTGGTGCAATGTCTATGTGTAGAATATCTTCATCAAGAAAAGAGAACTGAAGTGGTTCTATGCTAGGAAGGGGTCCCTCAGCAAGTTGGTCTACAAGGGCTTGTCCTTCAATTATTTTCTACAAAACAAATTCAACATTTAATTCACTAAGTAATACGACCCAACTAGAGATTCTTCTCGTGAAAATGGGTCTGGACAACAAATACTTGAGAGGATCAATTTTAGCAATCTATTTAGTTGTGTGATTGAACAAGTAATGACGTAACTTATGGAATGCAAAGGCAACCACTAAGCATACTTTTTCGATTTGGGAATAATGTACTTCATGCTCAATAAGTGTTCAACTAAGGTAATATACAACATGTTCTTTTCCTTGATCATTATGTTGTGCTAATAGAGCTCCTATGGCATGTTCAATGGTAGATGTATAAAGTAACATGGGTTTATTGGCAACTGGTGACATAAGAATAGGTGGACTAGAGAGGTATTCTTTTAACTTAGAAAAAGAGTCTTGGTAATCGTGGTTCCAGTGAAAGTGTGCATCTTTCTTGAGTAACTGATTAAAGTGATGGCACTTGTCAGCCAACTGTGATATGAAATGTTGAATAGATTGTATCTTTCCCTGAAGACTATGTAATTGTTTTAGGTTTTGAGGAGGCATTTCCATAATGACTTTGACTTTGGCAGGATCCACTTCTATGCCTCTTCATGAGACAATAAACCCTAATAATTTACCAGAGGTTACTCCAAACACACATTTCTTTGGGTTAAGACTAACCTTATACTCATGTAATCTATCGAAATTGCATCTCAACACACTTGGATGCCCTATTCGTGTTTTGGATTTTTCTAATATATCATCAACATAATCTTCTATGATATCATATAACATGTCATGGAAGATGACAGTCATTGCTCGTTGATAGGTGGCACCAGCATTTTTCAAGCCGAAAGGCATGACCTTATAATAGAAGGTGCCCCATGGTGTAGTAAATGCCATTTTATGTTGATCCCCTTCAGCAATACATATTTGATTGTAACTAGAGAATCCATCCATTAAGGAGAGCATTTCATGACATGCCGTAGAATCAACAATCATGTCTATATTGGGCAAGGGAAAGTCATCTTTGGGACAAGCCTTGTTGATGTTGTAAAAGTCTGTTCATATTCTGATGCTAGGAGTTTTCTTGGCGACGGGAACTATGTTAGATATCCATGCCAAATAATCAATAGGTTTGATAAAGTCAGCTTCCAAGAGTTTCTCGAGTTTGGCTTTGACAAGAAATGCAACTTGGGGATGCATTTTGCGTAGTTTTTGCTTTACATGTTTTACATCCGGATGTACCACAAGATGGTGTACTACAAGAGATGGGTTTAGGCCTGGCATGTCCTTATATGCCTATGTAAATATATCTTGGAATTCAATAAAGATTGTTGTGAATTCCATGCATTCTTGGTCAGACAGACTAATGCCAAGTTGTAAAATTTTTTGGTTGTTTGATGGTGCCAATGTTTATGTTTTTGTTTCTTCTACAAGCATTTTAGATGTATCCTTTTTGGAGAACGATGCTAATGGTTGATATAGGTCATCATTGTTAGGTGTTTTTGGAACTTTTTTTTGACATGTTTGTTGGATAGGGTGACGGTGAGGTTTTGACTATGGGAAATCCTCTGTTTACGTTTTTGATCCAAATATTCTGAGGGTGAAGGATCTGAATATTTTATCTCTTCGCCAAAATAGGCCGATTCATTTAGATTGATTTCAAATCCTTTTCTATGGTCAAAAGTAGGGATTTGGTCATGAGTTCTAAGGAATTCTTCAATGACTTCATCATTTTGGAACATTTCCATGGCCGCATGATGTGGTTGGCCATGGTTTATGAGACTCGAATGTGTAGGCTAAAAACTGATGACATTAATAGATAAATGTTCAAAGGAAAGATGTGTTTTAGCGAGGTCCTCAAAAAGACTACATGGAGACCTGATTTCATTATCAGAACTGGTGTCATCATTGTCACTTGAAATTATTATGGGAGCAACATCAAACACCTTGAAACCTAGACCATGTTTACCATAATGTTGTGTGTAATTTATCGGGTCTAAACGACCTTGTTCATTTGGACCGAGTCCTTTACCCTTCTATCGCATGTTTTTCATTATTCGGTGAGCTTTGGTAAATTGAGGGGACTCATAACATGGAGCAAAGTCATCATTATATAACCAAGATCCTGAAGAACTTAGAATATGTTTGTTGTCAAGATAACCAAACTTTTTCCAAACTGACTGTCCCATTTGGTAAGTGGGATGGATTCTCAGATGTGGAGCATTAGGTTTGCCATAGCTATGTGGGGATTTGGTGATATAAAAAGAGTCTGCCATCTTTTGAAATTGATATTCACCTCATCCCATGTCAATGATTTTAAATGTGTGAGATGGGGAACCAATAGGTACCTCGTGTGGTGGGGAAGTTAGTTTATTAGTCTTAAAAGATGAAGAGAATGGGTTATAAGAAGAAGGGTGTGGATTGAAAGATGAAGGTTGGTTATTCACAAGAGGAGGAGATATCTTAATAGAGGAGGTGTGGTTGGATGAAGAAGAAGATGGTGTGGTGGAAGAATAATTTTTGCTAGAGGAAGAAGCTTGATTAGTGGAAGAATATGATTGATTAGTGGGAGGAGGAATGGTGGAAGGTGGTTGACTAGCGGATGATAATGGATTGGAAAATGTGTTTTGGTTATGATATGATGGTTTCAGATCATTGTTACGGAGTGTATCAGGATCAATGCGTGTTTTGTTAGGAATTATGTGAGGTGGGGCATATTTATCTATTGATTTACAATAGTGATCATGTTGATACCGTCCTTTGAGGAATCTACAATACTCAAAAGGTTGGGGATCTGCACGTAATGTAAATTCCTTGTCCAAATGAGGAAACTTAATGCATTGGTGGAATGTTGATGGGACGGCTTTCATGGCATGAATCCATGGTCGGCCGACGAGAATGTTATATGTAACTTCTACATCCACCACATGATAGACCGTGTCTAAGGTGATGGGTCCAACTTAGAGAGGAAATATGATTGTGCCTTCAAACTTTCTTTCGCTATTATCATACCCATGAATGGTTATGATATTGTTTTATAAATCATTTTCAGTGTAACCTAGACAACGTAAAAGTTTCATGGAACAAATATTTAATGTTGATCCATTGTCGATTAAGACGCGCTTGATTTTACGATGAGTTACATAACCCTTGACGTATAAAGAATGATTATTAGTGATGTTGGGATTAATCAGTGTCACAGGACCAAAAGATAAAATAGGATTGGGGATTGTAAGATGTGTAATTAAAGGTTGAAATTGTTGTGAATTGATGGCCTTAGCAACATGAGCGTTATTAAATGTTTGCATGAGGATGCATTGTAGTGCGAGAGAAGAATTAAGTAGTTCCATGATTGAAATTTGTGCAACATTCTTCTCTAATTGTTTGACAATATTAAATGATGGTGTAGGTTGTGGAGAGGAATTGGTAGCAGAATTAGATGGTGGATTAGGAGGTGATGCCAAGGACGAAGTGGCAGATTTTTTGTTGTAGGGACCCACATTTTTTTCTGTCTAGTGGTGATCGCATAGTCAGTTCTAATATTTATAATCTATGGTCGAGATGACTGAGTCATACTCGACATTGCTTGATGATTGACCCTTATCTTTTGAATTGTTATCATGGTTAGGGAAGGGATTTTTGAACATGTGAAGTTTTTCATTAGGTGTTTTTGTCTCAGAAGTATTTTCAACTTCTATGTCTCCATGTTCAATCAGGTCTTGGATGTAATGGTAGAGTTGCATGCATCGATCTGTGGAGTGCCCTTTTATGCGATGGTAATCACAATATTCGTTATCTTTATACCAATTTGGTTTGGGTTTTCCTTCTTTGAAGGGTCTGATAATGGGATATGTAATCATATTAGCATTTTCCAAATGACGAAAGACACTAGATAGACTTTCTCCGATAGGAGTGAACTCTCTTCATCGATCCCGAGAAGGAACTTCCTTTCTAGGGATAATGATTGGTTGTTTAGATTTTAATATGTTGGTGGGATGGTTTTGGACATTTCGGACATGGCGTGAATCAATGTCATTGTTGATGACATTTCAATTCCGGTTAAAGAATTTTGATTTGTCCTAATTTTGAGGAGTGTCTCGATAAGGTTGGTCTCTAAAGGGTTCTTTAAGTAAGCCCTTAGAAATGAGGGCTTTTTCGATTTATGTCCCTTTTCAATGACTTCTTTGAAACTATTCAAACAATGCATTTACATGTGGAATGATAATTTGGCATTGAGATTAGGGACAAAAATGCTAACTAGTTGTCTCTCGTGAGTCTTGAGTAGGGAAATCGGCTTGCAATTCCACGCCATCATTATAAAAAGGAGGCAAAATTTTTGTTTGGCCTTTGCCTAGTGTTGTAGAGATCAAGCATGGTTATTTATGAGTCTAGGTTATAGGAATTTTTTTGACAAATTTCTCTGATAAGTCTATAAATGTCGTGACTGACCCTTTGAGCAGATGGAAAAACCAGTCTAAAGCCTATCCTCCTAAACTTTGGGGGAATAATCGTAAAAGGTATGTGTCTCGATAGGTAACTTCCTAAAATTGCATGTAAAATTCCTTGACATGTTCATAGGGGTCACCTTTGCTTTTGTATTTATCAAACTTAGGGATTTCAAAGGATGACAGAAATGGTAATCGTGATATCTCTATATCAAATGGATAAAGACACAATTCTTCAAAGTTGAATTGTGTTGATTGTTTTGTAATCCTTGAATGGTGTCTTTCGTAAGTTTCCATTCTTGTGCGAATGAAAAAATGGGGACGGTTTATCAAACATGTCGTGAGTATTGGAATCTAGATTGAGGTCTTTTAATCTTTCAGCTCTAGTCATTGCTTCCTCAAGTTTCTTTGTTAAGTCTTGGATTTTAGTGAATAAATCTTCGACCGAAGAACCATTTGGATTGTTTGGTATTTCATTGTGATAACTTGATTCACCATTGTCGATGAGTTTGTTTAAATTTTTCGTCCCGAAGTCAGGGGGTAGTTTTCCCCCATGTCTAGGATGCGTAACAGATATTCATTTTTGTTTTGTTCTATCACCCTATTGACTTGTTCTTGTTCTTCATTAGTGAGTTCTAGTTGTGTGACTTCTTCATCGTCATTTTTAGGATTGTGACTGTGAGTGAATACCATGATGAAATGTGTCTGATTAAGCTAAAAAGTGGGTAGGAATTTTGAATAGGTGTGAGGAAATGAGAACTTGATTATTTTAGATTTAGCTCAAATAAGATCGTGATGACTGATAAGGAGAGTAACTCAAACAAGTTATCTCAATATGATGATGATGTAACTCGAGACGAGTTATTAGAGGATTTGTTGCACGTTGTGTAGATTTGGCTTAAACAAGCTCTGGACTATTGACGGGAGAGTAACCTGAACAGGTTAATCATGATATGGTTGTGATATAACTCAAAATGAGTTATGAAAGGATTTGTGTTGGCTGTGATTTGGATAAACATGATGGTGGACAGAATAATGAGTGAACTCAAACAAGTCACCCAATATTAGTTTGATATAGCTGGAAATAAGCTATGAAGGATGTTTTGACAATTGACGATATGGGGAGTGAATGCTAGTCACTCAATATCAGTTGGATATAGCTGAAGACAAGCTATGATAGATGTATTGTTGGATGAAGCAAGCTAATGAAATTGGTGCGATGTTTTGGTCTGTGTTGTTGGATTGTTTGGATGTTTTCGCTTGGTATTGAATTGGTCGAGAACTAATTTTTTGTGGAACACAACTAGGGTCTGAAATTTTACAATGAACACATTGATATCAGCCAAGTTTTATGATAAAACAATGCTAAACTATTTTGTTTTCAAACAACAAGCAATCATGTGGATTCAATTGTTTTGGCTTATGAGGTAAATTCTTCAGGAATGATCATTGTTTCATGCAATCATACAAGTATGTTGTGAATGGTGGATGCAGGCTCTTATTACTCCAAGAAGATGTGTCCTCTCGATATACCCTAGTCCTAATATACCTAATTTTGTATGGGGATAGAATTGGTACGGGGAACCCTTAGAGCACTGGAGGAGACTCACCAATTCTTACTTGCTTGTTTCGGAGTGAATCACCATGTCCAAAATAGGTTTTGTGAAAATGTGGAAGGTGATGGAGGGATGAATGTGTATGGTGTCCTTATAATTCCCTGAAAATTTATAAGGACGATGCCCAGACTTTCTTGTTATAGCTATTTAGGCGTGACTCACATGTGTTGCATGATAACATTACCTGTAAGTGAAGAGTAGGGCGAGGTAAATACAAGCGCTGTGATGAGACTAGGTCTCAAAGTGTAATGCAGATGTAAATGTTGTTGGTGCATGGTAGTCAAGTCCACGTCATTGGTGTAGCTTTGGTGGTGATGAAATCCACCTCATCTACATGTAAAAACAAAATGATAAAGTGATTAAACGCAAGGTTATTTCCAACTTGAAATAAATCACTAGCAGAAATAATTGTGTATCTGAGCGTACTTTTTTGGTTTCAACAATTTTCTTTAAATGGTGGTATTTCTGGGATTTTTGTTGTTTTTTTGTTTTTGTTTTTGATAATATTTCAGCAACGCGGTTCTACAGAAAACAAATTAGTAGTTATCCTGCAAACAAAATGTTAGAAAAGTGATCGTGGCTATTTTTGATTTTCCAGATCGCTTGAAGGCATAGGAAAAAAGCATACACAACCAATGACCAAACAAATATTAATAATATGAAAAAGGAAAATAATGATTGAAATGACAGTTGGAAAACAAAGCTAGAGGATCCTGCAATGTTAGAACAAGAAACTAAAAAATTGTGACCGTTTCTGATTTTCCAGATCGCTCGAAGGTGTAAAGAAAAGAGCATACGCGGATACAATTAGAATAGATTTTTTTATTTTTTAAAATGTTAATAATTATTGCAATTAATCATGATTGTGAAATAGCGATAATGATTATTTTCACAAAAAAGAAAAACGATGAAAGAAGAGTGAAAATGTTACCTAGAAGTGTTGTCGTGGAAAATTGAAATGTAAGGCAAAAAATTTAAAATTTAAAAAAAAATTATTTTGTAGAGCCCAGGTGGCCTCACATTTCTAATTTCCAAGATCAATTTTGAAGTGCGAGGAAAGAGCATACATGTGAGGTTGTTACGTGAAATAAAATAAAAAATAAAAAAACTATAATTTTGTTGTTTTTTGTTAAAAAGACAGGTGTTAGAAGAAATGAAACCAAAATTTTTCTGTAAGTCTAAATCAAAAAATTATTTTTCCATTGCATATATATTTTGATACCTTTGCATTAAAAAAATTGAAGTCATTATGAGTTCGAAAGCAAACGTTATGGCTTCCGGAAGATGGGCTACGGTAGCACTTTGAATGAAAATTTTAAACGTGAGAAAAATGTCCGGGAGCTAGTTTTTTTATTTTTGACTTCTGTACTTCACCTGAGGAGCTAAAATTTTGACAGCAAGGTTAAAAAAGAACAATAAATAGAAATAAAGAGTTAGATCACAAAATAATTGACTAAAATAAAATAAAAAAATGATTAACTTCCTACAAAGTAGTTATTTTAGCAAAAGTAAATAAATAAATATATTTTCCGGATTGGTTGTCCCATGACAGTAAGATGATAAACTAATGACTAGTTCATGTGTTTCTATAGATTACGAGTGAATAGAAAAATCAGAACTAGGAACTAAACACCAAGCACCAAGGAGATCAAAGATAGGATGAGCTTCATAGTTTCATTGTTGTTATAACCTACAGATACACCACAAGACACCACACAACAAAAACACTACCCAAAGTGTGAAGGTTAACCAAAGAAGGCCATAAGGAATAGAAAAGGAAATAATAACGAACAATAATAAACAAAAAATAGATAAAACCACTAATTGGGAAATTAATGGTAACAGATCAAAAGTAACCGGGCGTGCCAGAATGTAAGCTAGGAAAATATACTACTAACAAGGAAATAAAATACCAATAATCATACCTCCTCCTTCACGTTTCATATCAAACCCGAAATAGGCTAGGAAACTTGGATTGAGCCCTGATTATATGATATGTAGGTGCTTTTCTTCAAGACGGAGCAAGACCTTCCTACAACAACGATCCTCTTACTTTGCACTAGATGGGAAAAAGGATTATGAGGCTATTTGGGCATTAGGACGAGGCAAAAGGATGTTCTTTGCTCAAAGGATGCAAGAACTTAGATATGGCATTCAAGATTATTCTCCATGTGCTTAGAGGGGAGGGGTAAGGTTGTATTTATAGCCTAGGGGAGTGATTAACTTAGAGTAATTTAAGTAATCATGGTTTGAAAATGTGGGCAAGATTAGGTGAGTGGTTTGAAAATGTGGGCAAGATTAGGTGAGTGGTTTGAAAATGTGGGTAAGATTAGGTGAGTGTTTTGAAAATGTGGGCAAGATTAGATGAGTGGGGGCCACAAAGAATGGGTGAGGATTTGAATTATATTTTTAATTCATAAGTGGAGGATTTTAGGTGAGTGGGGACCACAAAGGGTGGGTGAGGATTTGAATTTGAATTTTTAATTCAATAGTAGAAAAACATGGAGAATAATGACATGTGGTGAGGATTGGGTTATTTTTTAGATTTTGAAATGGATAATTAATCAAATTATATTTGATTAATTCGAAGTGTATTTTTGTGGGAAATGAGGAAGGGGAATTAATTGATTTAGGACAGATGTGAAATTAGGGTGTCTACAACCCGTATATCACCTTCTTCCCACCAACCCACTATTTAACCATCCCAATCCTTTACACCCTATCGAATCTCCTTTTCAACATACCCGAGTCTTCTTAACAATATTACAACCTTATCAACATCCCCTTCACTCTTTGTGCAATCACAGAGAGGTTCAAACTCCCATTTTAACATTTGAATCAAATTACCCCTACTGACACCGATTAGCCAACTAACATCGGTCGACCAACCGATACCAATCTCTTGAGACTGGTAATTTTTCCTATAACAACAAGTTAACAACTTCCCAAAAATAACTCAAAACCTTGCGTAATTTCACCCAGACCTTACCTATAACCTCTGCTACACCTATAGACCCAAACCAACCCATTCATCATCTGCATTTAATTTTAACCATTACTGTTGAGTTAAATTAACTTGTTTGTATGTTAATAAGAGATACCTTAATCTTATAAATGTCAATAGGAAATGTTATTTCTTACATTAAATTAAATTAAATGGGGATTAACAGCCATTCAAGGAAGCATCATGCTTCCCGATCTAGCCTTGTTAGGTAGTCCTCTAACTCTTGTTATTTAATACTATTTGGTGGTCTTGTTGTGTTTCTTATAAAGGTCATTCCTTCTAGCCAAAAGGAATCTCACACAACCAACTTGGATCAAAAATCTACAATTCACGCATTATAACCTCCACTTTCACCTCATAGGTATTCCAACTAACCTCTTACCTTATCTATTTTACGCAAACTATTTGGTGAAACAAGTGGATTGGGTGTTATTTGGAGTTTTTTATTTTTAAAATTCATTAGTGTATCATTATTGTCCAAACTTGTATCATTGTGTAGGTTTGGATGAAATAAAGCTTGTTTTGGGGGACTTAGATTTCATTTTTACCATTTTTATCTTTTTAGAGTCAAATTTTGAAACTTGCTAATGTGTTTTGGATAGATGCCATCGAGATCCTTTCAACAAGAAGTTTGATGGTATCAAGATGAGGTAAAAATGTAGCCAAGGGCTGATGTCATATACCATAGGGTTGATGGTGTTTAGCTAAAGGAAGATGGCATAGCATATTTGTAGTGTGTATTGTAATTTCTTTATTTTTGTTAGGGATTGATTTATATGAAATTCTAATACTTGTTTGTTGTCATTTTATGCATCTAAGAAGAGTGCAAGATCCATCTATGGTGAAGTGTGGATGTATTATGACTTAGTGTTATGATTTGCAAACTATCTCGGTAGATGTGACCTAGTTATAGGGTTGGGGTTTTGGGGGCATCATGCAGATGCCTAGGATACTAATGGATCTATATTTTGTACACATATTTTTAGTCTATATGATACTAGATCCAACATTTATCGGTGATGAATAGGATAAGAAACCATGGAGATGGCATTAACGTTGGAGGATGTACATGGGATTATGGGGTTACCTATTGGGAGAACGTGCACATATTTTGATCTTAGTTCAAATTATACAGAGATGAGATCCCAACCATATGGGATATTGGGAGCAATACATACGATGAGATTATGCTATGTGTTCGAGTTAGCATATTTTAGGTCACATGGAATCGAGATATCGAGAAGGTGGTGATGGGGATTTTGTCAAACAGATAGTGTGTCACAAAGTAGATGGATCTATCCCATTTTTTTATCACAATATGTAGAGCTTTTGTTCATTATGGGGTTTTATTTAGTGGGCACCATCATATCGGTGCGTTGGTACAAGATATTTATAGGATCATGTAAACAATAGGTTCTATCGACAATAAAATTTTCCTTCATAATTTCTATTTCATTAATGTATTTAATAGGAATAGGACGTTGTTAAGTATAATTAGTAGTAGCGTCGATAGAAGATAATGGCACTGCTTTGTACGACACCGCCAATAATGTATAGTATGGTAATAGTCAAAGTATAATAGGAATATTGTGGTAAAAAGTAAATATTTGTCATAAATGGTTCGGTAATGTTAAAATGTCAAATTTAGGGTAAGTAGAGAAGTAGGGTCTACATGATTAGGAATTAGAATTATTATATTGGTAATAAGGATAAGAAGTGAGGTCATAAATATTTTGTGTATTTTATTTGTTAAAATCCTAAAATGTGGAACCCATGTGAAATGATAAGGTTTATCTTATCGTAAAATATAAGCTTACATGTAAAGATAAGAGTTAAGGTATGGAATATGATTCGTCATAGTAGATTTCTTATCCTATGATAGAAAAAGATGAATAAGCCTGAAAGTTCTATAAATAGAGAGGCCACCCCCCTCATTTAGCATAGAAGGAAGTAGTGAGAAATATTGTATGAGTAAGTTTGTAAAGGAAGCCATCATTTAGAAGGTGTGTTAAAGAAGCCATTAAGAGGTGTAATTGTGAAGTTTCTTCCATAGTTATTGTTGGAAGGAAAGTGAAGTTAGTAACACTTGAAGTACCTCATGAGAGAAATTGTAACAATTTCATGTTGATATTATAATTTACGCTTATATTTCAAATTTATCATCATTCCTTCGTATCATAGTCTATGGTATTCTTGTGTTATGTTTGTTGTCGTGTTTCTAGATTACATCCACCAAACTAAAAGTTGTGCATTAGTAAATAATCATAGCACGAGGAGTTCCTGGTGAAGAATTATCATAGTGCGAAATTGGTGATGACATTTTGGTTCCATTGTTGGGATCATTCCTCATTGGTCGATTTTTTGGAGAGATATTCCCACTTAGTAAGAAATCATTTGGAGTGTAACCTTGTTTTTTGTGCATAGTAGTTACCATGGTAAAGTCACTTTTACCATGAATAATATTTACCACAAAGAACTTCACTTTTACCGTGATTAGTGTTTACCATAGTAAGTCAAGTTTTACCATAGTTTACTATGGTCATTCTTATTTTACTATAGAAAAGTGTAAAGTCACTTTCTATTATAGTGATTCCAATTATTTGTGCACATAAGTCTTGTTGATTGTACTTGTTGGTTAGTATTTCACCGTGGTTACTTTTGAAAATGGGGAAGATTCCTATTTTTTCAGCCCAATCTAATGAAGAGGCTTCCTCTTTCATTCAAGAGTTTAAATGATCTTGTATTTGTAATGGCTTTATAAGAAGGAACTATAGACTAAATTTTTTCCTACTTTTTTAGATGGTTTAGCCGTTAGGTGGTTTGAAACACTAGGTGATAATGTGAAAACTCATGGGATTTATTAACTGAAATTTTTCTTAAAGAATTTGGTGAACAATGAAATATGCATATCTCATGATCGATATCACAAACCTATCCCAAGGAGAGAAGGAGAAGATAAAGGATTATCATGCTCGTGTTCTAAAGCTAAGGAGGAAGCTCGATGACTAGATCGAAAGGAAGGATTAGTAGATAGGTTGATGAATGGCATGGATAATCTCCTCTGTAAGCACTTCATTCTTATGATGAAGCCAAAGATCAGACAACGAGTGAAGTATGACCACCCAGTGACCCTTGAACAAGAAAAGGAGATTGTAAAAAGATAATAAGAAAGCATGGAAGAAGATCCCAAATAAATTGTTGCTAAGGTAGATCCTACACCAACATCTTTGGTCCAGAATCCACAACCACTCTCGATGAGCACAAATCTTTCTCCTAGTACATCTACCGAGTATGAAGATCTACTCAGGAAGATGGGCCGGTTAACTATTAATCTTCTTCAAGGAAAAGAATTTAGTTCTCAAAGAGGAGATAGATGTCTAAGAATAAATATTTCTAAAGTTGTATGTTATGGTTGTCATAAAAAGGGTCATTATAAGTATAATTGTCCAGATAGAGCTTCTACATCTGGTACAAGAGATAATGATAAAGGAAAAGTACATGTGAATTCTTTTTATGTAGTAGATAGGAGCATAAATAATGAAGCAGAGATGTGTTTGTACAATAAGAAATAACGAAAAAGATAACCAATATGGAAATGATCCTAAGAATATGAAAGGATAAACTAGTAAGAAATATAAGAGAAGAAAGATGGGTGTGCAGGATTTTCTAATTTCACAAGGACAAGGACCATACTCCATCTTAGAAGATTGTCTAAAAGGACTGCAAATATTACATATGGTCAACTTTAGGCTATGTATTCCGAGAAGATGCGGGAGTTGCGAAGTGGACTCAATGCTCGACGAAGGAAGGAGGTTGAGGTCCCTATTTTAGAGGCAGAGGCGGATCCCTATGCTCCACAAGCTAAGGTATTATGTAATGGTATTTCAATTCATGATGTCTTAGTTGATGGAGTGTTGCGATTAATGTAATGACCGAGTCAGTAATGAATATGTTGGGTTTAAAATTGATCACCCTCAAAACTTATGTTAAGTTCATTAAACAAGGGAAAAACTAAACTAGAAGGTTTTGTTTCAAATGTGGCAATATCTATTATGGGTGTTGTATGTGTGGTAGACTTTCAAGTGATGAAAAATGGTATTGTTGCGTACCCAATGTTGTTAGGAAGGCCATGGCTAAGGAAAGTTCATGCAAAAACTATTGGAATGAAGGATTCATGACAATTAAATGTGGAAGAGAGAGGGTGAAGATAAATGTGATCCCTCGGTATCATAAGGTGAACCTATGGATTCAAGTGATGAAATCGAAGATTAGACATCCTCCGATTACTCTTGTACCAATGAAGTGAACACAAAAGATGAAGAAAGTGAGGTTGATGTTTCAGTCATGGATATCTTTCCAGTCACACCGACTCATGAACCCATAAAATTATCTGAAGAAGAAATTAACGATCGTTTCCAACAAATAAAGATTGGTGATGTTGTGATGGAGAGTGAGAAGGAATCCTACCTCCAGCTCTTTCAAAGGTACATACACCTATTAACTTTTGATTACAAGGAACTCCGTCAAGTAAGTTGGGTAGAACATTTTATTGAGCTAGTAGATGGTGCTAAGCCCATAAAGCAAATGCCATATAGAATGAATCCTAATTTTTCTAAGACTGTAAAAGAAGAAATAGATAAGTTGCTTGATGTAGGATTAATATTTTTTGTGGAGAATTTAGAATGGGTTTCTCCCATTGTGATCTCAATAAAAATAATGAGAAGCTACACATTTGTGTTGATTATACGAAACTCAATAAAGAAGAAAAGAAGGATCATTACCCTCTTCCATTCTCGGATCGGATCTTAGACGAAGTAGCTGGAAAGGAGTGCTATAGTGGATATAATGAAGTTCGTATAGTGGAGAAAGATCAGCTTAAGACCATGTTCACCGCTCCTGGGGAACATTTGTAGAGTTATGTCTTTTGGGTTATGTAATGCTCCGCAAGGTTCAAGCATTTGATGAATAGGGTGTTTGAACCCTACATTGGAAACTTCATCAGAGTATTTCTAGATGATATTTACATCTATGGGAGAAATATGGACCACCGCACTAGATGCGAGATAGCATTTCAAAGGTTATATGAAGCACAAACCTCACTAAACCCTACAAAGTGTGTCTTTGGATGTTCTAAAGGCATTTTTTAGTGCATGTTGTATCCAAAGATGGTATTAGTACCGATCCGATAAATTTTCAAAAATAAAAGAGTTACCATTTCTTATGAATAGAAGTAAGTTGAGATCATTTTTAGGCCATGTGGGTTACTATAGAAGGTTCATCAAGAATTTCTCAAAGATTACATGACAGCCACTAACCCAGTTTCTTGAAGAAGGATGTTACTTATGAACTAGGAAAGAAGGTGCATGAAGCTTTTGAACAACTAAAGGAGGCTTTGGTGTCTTCACCTGTTTTAAAGAATCCAGACTAGAGTAAGCCATTCATTATGTATATTGATGCTTCAGATGCAAAGCACTAGGAAGTACTCTGAGCCAATGTGATGAAAATGAGAATGATCATGCAGTTTACTTTGGGAGTAGACAAATGAGTAGTGCTGAGGTAAATTATACTGTAACTGAAAAAGAGGCTCTAGCTATCATTTTTGCTATAAAAAAGTTTTAAAATTACTTGCTAGGGCAGAAGTTTACAGTTGTAACAGATCATCAGGCTCTAAAATATATTGTAAATAAGTCTAACCCATCGAGAGAGGATAACAAGATAGATAATTTTCCTACAAGAATTTGAATTTGATATTATAGATAGGCTAGGAAAGAAGCATGTCAATGCAGATGCACTCTCTCGAGCCTATGATGGTTTAAGTTCATCTTGTAATGATGATGATTTCCTAGATGCAGAATTTTTATCCCTTGACACAATCCCTAGTGAATACATAGATATTTAGAATTATCTTAATGAATTCAAGTTTCCTAATGGTGCCAATGTAAAGACTAAGAGGAAGATTACTCAAGCCAGTTGTCCATATTCTATTTTGCATGGAGTATTATTTCGAATAGGACAAGATGGACAAGATAAGAGGGTAGTTAGACGTGATTAAGGGAAATAGCTGAGAGAAGAATTCCACAATTGTACATGTGGAGGACACTTCTCTGGAAAACTTACAGTAAGAAGGATCTTGGATGCAGGTTATCACTGGCCCACTCTTTTTAGAGATTGTTATAATTATCGTAAGACATGTGATATTTTTCAAACACATGGTAACCGTAAGACTTCATCAGCTCCATTATGCCCTATTCTTCCAATTTCTCCCTTTAAAAAGTTGGGAATAGATATTGTAGGTCCACTTCCAACTAACCCACACCAAAATAAGTATATTTTAGTTGCCACAGATTATTTAACCAAGTGGGTTGAAGCTAGGCCATTGAAAACAACTTCCATGGATGAAGTGGCAAGGTTCATATATGAATGTATTATCACCAGATTTGGTTGTACATTAGAAATTGTAACATATCAAGGAAGCCACTTCATTAATGAGGTGGTGGAAGCCTTAGTGAAAAAAATTCTATTAAACACAGAAGGCAACAACATACAAACCAAACACAAAGGAATAGGTGGAATGAACAAATTATGTGTTGTGTCAAATTATAGCAAAAGATGAAGCCTTGCAAGTACATACGTGGGATAAAAGGATTCATGTAGCATTGTGGGCATATAGGGCAACATCAAAGTCAGCAATAGGATACTCTCCATTTCAGTTGTCTTATGGCATTGATCCAGTTCTTCCTATTGAGTTTGATATTCTCACTGTGAGAGTTATGAAAAATGAAAGGATGGATGAAAGTGATTTACTAAAAGAAAGGTTGGTACATCTTCATTTGTTAGAGGAAATGAGAGAAATAGCGAAGGATACAAGCTATAAGAAGAAAATGAAGCAGAAGGAATACTTTGATCAAAAGATTCATTGGTCTCCATTTCATGTGAATGACTTGGTTCTAGTATATGATTCCAGATACAAAAAAAGAAGGCAGAGAAAAATTCTTCCCAAATGGATGGAGCCCTACAAAATAGCAGTTGTGCATGAAAATGGTACATATCATTTGGAGGAATGGATGGCACTCCCATTATGAAATGGTTCAACCACGATAAGTTAAAGATTTTCCAAGCACCAGAATAGTCTACTCCAAGGATGGAGTAGAAGCTAGAAGGGGGAAGATTTTGACACTAAAATTTTCCTCCGTAATTTCGTTTCATTAATATATGTATTAGGAATAGGATTTTGTTAAGTATTATTAGTAGTAACATCGATAAAGATAACGGCGTTGCGTGCGACACTACCAATAACGTATAGTACAAAGAATCAAAGTACAATAGGATTGTTGTGGTAAAAAGTAAATATTTGTCGTAAGTGGTTTGGTAATGTTAAAATGTCAAAGTTAGGGTAAGTAGAGAAGTAGGGTCTACATGATTAGGAATTAGAAATATTATATTGGTAATAAGGACAAGGAGTGAGGTCATAAATATTTTGTGTATTTTATTTGTAAAAAGTCTAAAAATGTGGAACCCATGTGAAATGATAAGGTTTATCTTATCTTAAAATATAAGCTTACATGTAAAGATAAGAGTTAAGGTATGGAATATGATTCGTCAGAGTAGATTTATTATCCTATCTTAGAGATAAGGTGGATAAGCCTAAAATTTCTATAAATAGAGAGGCCACCCCCTCATTTAGCATAGAAGGAAGTAGTGAGAAATATTATATGAGTAAGTGTGTAAAGGAAGCCATCATTTAGAAGGTTTGTTAAAGAAGCCATTAAGAGATGTAATTGTGAAGTTTCTCCCATAGTTATTGTTAGAAGGCAAGTGAAGTTAGTAACACTTGAAGTACCTCATGGGTGAGATTGTAACAATTTCATGTTGATATTATAATTTACACTTATATTTCAGATTTTTCATCATTCCTTTATATCATAGTCTATGGTATTCTTGTGTTATGTTTGTTGTTGTATTTTCAGATTACATCCACCAAACTAAAATATGTGCAATCGGTAAATAATCATAGCATGAGGAGTTCCGGTGGAGAATTATCATAGTACAAAGTATTGGTGATGATAGTTCATGGGACCTATCATATTATTGACCACCTAGATATATGATAGGTTCTTTATGTACATGCCGAAAATAATAACACAAGCAATAGCCATGGATGCCCCAAGATTGCTTCAATGGGCATAGGGTTTGATAGTGAGGTCAATTTGAGCATTCCAACCACTAGCATTGGTGGGTCTAGATAATGATACATGGCATCCTTATATAGGTAATGTGGATTAGTGGTCTATGTAGTCCAAGGTATAGTAATTGGATCCCATCACCGAGGTGACAAGGAATGATGTGTATTGGGTAGAGACCTATACAAATATTAGGGTCCCGAGGAGTTTGGGTGATTAACGCACATGGTGATACAACCATTGCCACCCTTCAAAATTATTCATGCTAGAGTGGTTACAGGAGAAAATGTTAGGGTACCAAATTTTCAATGTCGTAGGTATAGGAAGCTAGCACACATAGTCGGAGGCAACATAGGTGTTGTGGGAATGATTAGGGCCCACCACCGATCATAGTTGTTAAAGGTTTATAGGAGAGATCCGATCGAGATCCATTAATACATATTCATAGGAAAAGATGTAGGAGGAGAAGATCATAGCACCATGTTGTCATGTAGAATATCTAGCGTGAATAATTGAATATTTTTTCCATGACAACTAAGCCCGCACTACAAAAATCCTTAAACCGGTTAATGTAAACCTTTCCTTCACCCAATTGCTAACTATGTAAACCCCCTCGTGGCTGAGAGGGATGTGCTAAATGGATTTTATAGAGTTTTTCATGTGCATCTAATCTAGTGGTAAGTAATTCATGGATCCATTTTGATCCACTTTGACGCAACTACTCCCTGGACGCCTAAAAGGCCTATTTTTAGGATTCTTGCACCTAAGTAAACACCCCCAAGAATGTACATGGAAGAAAAAATAATTTTTGAAGGGTTTAACATAGCCAAGAAATCATCGAATGAATTTTAGGTAAGTTGTGAAAAGAAAATCAGGTTTAAGAACAAACTTTGCAACACAGGCTACTTTACAACATAATGTTGGGAAATGTAAATTGCCAAAAAGCTAGTCGATTGTTCAAGATGTTGCATAATCCTCAAGATGTTTTGTGAAATTACCAAATACTCATTGGAAAAAATTAGTCCTAATCCACATTTCAAAAAAATTTGGGAGATTTTATTGTCTGGATTTTGAGATATTAGCATGACAATGCAAGTGAAGATACCTGATCCTAGTGGAGATTCAACTGAGCATTACAAGATTTTTCTGAAGATCTGAAATATGATTCAAAGATAAATATGACATATTCAATTCCCTCCACCTGATATATCTGATAAATTGGATTAAATTATAAATTTTCCTTTGGTGGCAATTAGACCTTAAGCGCGCATGCTTGAGCATAACAAAACATGGGGGTGAAATTAAAATTGAAATAATAATTATCTCTTACAAATAGTGGGAATGATATCATAATCCATTTTCCATTAAAAATCATACAATGGTTGAAAATTAAACTCTCAAGGAAGCTCTAGGGGAGAAAAATCACTCCTTCGTGTCTATTTTTGGCACCTATTGGTGAAAGAAGGGTTTCCAAGTGCATCCATGGTGCATTTTCATGCCTATGATGCAATTTTTTCACATTTTCACTTGATGCAAAGGTATATAAGGTTAAAAAATTTCCAACACCAAGGATAAGAGAGGATTTTATAATCTGCGTCACGTGAAGTGACAACTTACATGGTTAGGTAAGTGTTTGTGCTCTCAAGTCATTTTGGCCCCCTTTTCATGATAGACCTAAGCCTTGGCACACCTAGGATACCTATTTGCACATTTTCACTTGGTTGAAATTTGCATGAGGTGTAAAAATTTCCACCACCAAGGGAGATGAGCTAATGTGTCACTTAAAACATAACATTGATGGTTAGGTGTTTGCACTTCCAAAGTAGCCCTTGCTCATGTTAAGTGCTACCCTTGGAACCATTTTTCTACCTTATTGAACTTTTGAACCTGGTGAAATGTGCATCAAGTGTAAAAATTTTCACAACCATGCAAGCACTATGTGCTATGTACCCTAGGATATGATGATATAATATATATGGGTTGAAGGAGATCTTGACATGTGGCACACATCCCCTTAGTTATATGTATGGGTTCACACGAGATATAATATTATAATGTATATGGGTTGATGGAGATGCCGATATGTGGCACACATCCCCATAGTTAGTTATATGGGCTCACATAGGAATTAATTATATTGTGTAATGGGTCGGCCTACATTTGGATTAGGTGTTACCTATCATATTTAAAGGATGTGAGTATCATTATGAAGAGGTCATGGATGTATGAGTTGAGTCTTCTACTTGCAGAGGTATATTAGAGGTGTCCCCCTCGAAGTGGATTCCCACCTTGGGAGATTGTGGAGTTACTCCCTCCTTAAGGAGCATTGTATGGCGTTGCCCTACCTTCAGGGTATTATCTCAGTATATATTGAGTATTTGGGAATATTTTCCCACCCATATCTCTTGTGTTGTGTTATATTCTGCAATTTATATATTTATTGTATGCAAAGTTCTTATCAAGTGGTATCGAGCTATTGATTTATTATATACCTTTCTCTGATACCACTTGATAAGAACTTTGCATATAATAAATCAATAAGTTGTAGAATATAACACAAAACAAGAGATATGGGTGGGAAAATATTCCCAAATACTCAATATATTTCGGAACAATACCCTAAAGGTAGGGCAACACCATACAATGCTCCTTAAGGAAGGAGTAACTCCACAATCTCCCAAGATGGGAATCCACTTGAGGGGGACACCTCCAATATACCTCTACCAAGTAGAAGAATCAACTCATACATCCATGACCTCCTCATAATGATACTCACATCCTTTAAATAGGATGGGTAACACCTAATCCCAATGTAGGCTGACCCATTACCCAATATAATTAATTCCTATGTGAGCCCATATAACTAACTAAGGGGATGTGTGCCACATGTCGGCATCTCCATCAACCCATATACATTATAATATTATATCCCATGTGAACCCATACATATAACTAAGGGGATGTGTGCCACATGTTGGCATCTCCATCAACCCATATATATTATATTATCATATCCCAAGGTACATAGCACTATGTCTTTCGTCACTAACACTTCACAACTTACTCCCTAGGCATGTTTTCCACTAACTTCATGTATTAAGCTTCTCTCCTCCTCATGTTAACATGACCCATGGAACATTTTTCCAAGCATGCTGCACTTTTCACCGTTTCACCTATTTCTAATTTTTTTAAGGTGCAATGGAGGCTCATAGACCCCTTTATTAAGTACTAACTCTCTCTTAACCTTGATTAAGGAGAAGGTGTCTAAGTAGGTTAAGGGGAGTTTTGCTTAACTATGGTTAGATTTTGAGTTTTTAAATCATCCTTAGCCATTTTGAAAAATAATTTTTGAATATATTTTCCATTCATTTCTTATGTAACCAAACCATGCTAAATTTGGAAACCCCATGCTCCAAACACACTTTTTCCCATATCTCACAAATCCTTACTCCATTTTCATGAGATTTTAACTAAAACCTCCCTACATGAATCTCTTATTTTTCGCCTTTCATTTCCAAATATTTGAATCTATTTTTTTTCACGGTAACCGACATTGGTCCGAGATGATCGGTAGTGGTTACCTTCATCTTTGGAATTGGTTACCCCAATCAATGTTGGTCTTTTTATTTTTATTTTCTAATCGGAGAAACAATCTAATAACTCATTTTAGACTAACTTGTCCCCATTACTTCTATGTTATTTTCATCATTAGAAAATCTCATAATACATATTCTATCGTTAGTCACATGGATTTTACTCGTAAACAACATAATTATCTCATGTTTCACGCTAGCTTTTAGCCTCTCCCACATAGGCCATCACTCCCTTCAATCTCATCACCTATGGACCCCAATCGGGATCCTTCCATACCCTCTAGTGATGAGGAGTTCACGACACTCCTTGATCATAAGCTCGTCATTCTGTAGTACTATCTTGCTCATTCATATACCCACGATTAATTAGGAAGCTTGTATATGGCATGCCTATGTCCATTCCTCCTACCCTCGCAACCACTTCTACATCATCTACCACTATTATGGCCTTACCTTATTCCACCTTAACACCTATGGTTTCCCGAAGCTTGGCCCCGCATCATCAATATATGTTGCACCTATGGCATATTTCGTGCCTTTGACATCTATCACTCCTATGATATCAACCATGCCCTTATCAACCAATTTGAATTTATTTCTATCTGCCCACCACCACTCATATATTTATTGCATCTCAGCCACCAATGGTGAAAAAAGCCCATTCTCCCTTCGAAAACATTGTCCTCTCCATCCTGCAGTCTCTTCCTCTCGATTCCTACAATATTATTTATGTCCACTCCACCTACCTACACTTATCACCAACATCCCTTTATTTCATCTACCGCTTATTCATAATAGTTTCCATCGACATATATTTTTTCCTACATTCATTCCTCAAAAAATTTTGTACTCGGCACCACCACATATTGGAATGCCGTCAACATCATACCCACCTCATTTACCCCCTTATACTGTAGGGGGTTCCCAGTCACCACAACCTACCAATGATCTTATCAAAATGATGATGGACAAGATGCAAACATTGGAAGCATACGTCTTTGGCTCAAGTAACTCTATGACATATGATGATATTTGTAATGAGCCCATTCACCCATCCATTCTGATTCATCCATACCCTCCCCATTGGGAAATTCCTAAAATCATCTAATTCAACAACAAAAATACCGAGAAATAGTACTTGCAGTCTTTTAAACATGTGTGTTATCTGATAGCTCATGATGATGTTTTTCTCTTGCGAACATTCTCAATTTCCTTGATAGGAACGGATTTAGATTGGTATAGTTCTCTACCCAAGAATTCCATCTTTTATTTAATAATGTAGCTCAAGATTTTCTAGACCAATTTTCTATCAATATTGTCAAGAAGGTCACCATGCCCGACTTGTACACAACACACCAATATGAAGACGAATCTCTCACAGATTTTGTTTCTCGTTAGTGGATCTTGATCAACCAACTCACATTCCAACTTCCTAAAACAAAGTTAATAGAGTTGTTCACAAGAGCTTTTGCTAGACACATTTTTCCAACTCTCCAAATTTAAACCTTCCGCACGATTGACGATATGTTTACCATGGCTCGAAACTTGAAATTTGTACCATCAAGAGAAGAAGATACAACCGCATAACAATAATGTTGCATTCGGATCAAATGATACCTCTTATTCTTCCAAACCAAAAATAATTATTCTAAAGCAAAAGGATCTGCCAATGTGGTAGTTTTGAAATCCATCCCATCTCATCCATCCAACCAATCAAATCCTTCTTCCAATATTTCTCATGTTTAGGATTTTCATTTCAAGCAGTTGACGACAAAAAAATATACTCCCATAAGAGAACCCTACTCTTCAGTTTTAGAAAAACTTATAAAATCCAGAGTAGTCACTCTTCCACCCATCAAACCACATACTAGTTTTGACCCCTCTCATCCTGTGCCTACATGGTACAAATAAAATGATTACTGCAACTATCATCGCATTAAAGGTCATAGTGATGGTAATTGTATAAATTTCAAAAACATCATCCAAGAAATGTTAGATAATGGATATCTCATCTTAGATAATCCTAATGTATTGGCTAATCAGAACCTTCACATATTCAAGAATTCATTCCCAAATCACACCATATCATCTAACCAAACCAGAGAAATATCGACCAATGACAATAACGTTTGTGAATTTCATGTGGTTTTGATATCGTACTGATCTTCCAATTCAATTTCTGTTACTCCATCTATCAAGGAGATTCTTTCACAAGCACCTTCATCCACAAAGGGATCTATTTCATCTACTACTTTACCCATAGAGGACTCTCCCTTATCTTCTCCTTCACCTACAAAGGAGTCCACCACGTCTACCAATGATGTTTCCCCACTCACCTCTCAACCCGATGAAAAACCTATAGTACTTACTCTTTTACCCATGGGAGAATCATGCTTACCTTCTTCCTCACCAAAAGATGAGCTTACCTCATCTAACTTTCGACCTCCCCTACCCATGAGGGATCTATTAGCAGCATCCCTTTTGATTGGTGACAATTCTCCATTGGATTTTAAAGATCCTATTGATCTCCTCTCGTCTCTTTTACCCAAAGATTCTGAAGCTAACTATTTCCTTGTCTCATAGACATTCTTTACAGGAATTACTACTAAATCAACATCATCCCCTCCTACAGCAGGTGTTGTTATCACGTTTGTCCAACCACTTGGATTATGTTGACAATTCCATGCTTTGGGGATGTCTTTGACTTCTTGTCTTAACTCAAATAAAAATGTTGTCTGTTGATACTTCCATGATTTATCCAAAGGTGTTTCAGACAACCAAAACCACCATGACCATGCTAGTTTTAGTGACCCCTTCTTCATCACCCTCTCCCACACCTAGACCTTTACCATCAATTGAAATTTTCCCTATGCCTAAAACCTTACCTAGACCTATATCTTCCTCTATGTCCGGACTCATTACCACATTGGGAGTCATACCAACATCGATCCTAGTCCATCCTACTATCAAACTAGATTTAGCAACATCCTCACAAGCCATCACAAATACTATTCCCCCACCTAAGAGGAAGGCCCAACATGTTAGGTCACATACACTAGCTTCACCCACTACCCCTCTATCACCTTCACCAATTTCATCTATCCTAGGTCCCCCACCCATAAAGTTTTTCCAAACACCATCCTACCTAGAATAAACCAAAAACACAGCAAACTACCTCATCATGATCCTCTATTACACCCAAATTACCTATATAGCTTACGCCTTCATTGTCACCTACATCCTTTCTACCTCTTATACCTACACCAATTCCAATATCCTCATCATTACCTATGCTATTCCCATCTCTTCAACTAGTACCTTCCACATTACCTCTTACTAAAACCTTCACCACACCTCCATTATTGCCTTGGCTAACATTTCCCCTTCCTCCATTTTTTCCTTCCTTTCTATATCGCACACTTTTTCTTCACCTTCACCTAAGAAGGTGTAACCAAAGCCCAAGAACCCACTATCCTCCAAAGAGGTAATTAAACCTACATCACCTTCAACAACTAGTTCACTGCTACATCTTTACCCAAGAAGGTGAAATCCAAACCTAAAACAATATTATCTACAAAACAAGTAACCTTGACCTCATTTTAGGTTTGGCCGACGTCGGATAGCTTTGGCTAGCATCGATTAGGTCTTAGGGGACCGACGGTAGTTAAATGGAACTGATGAGAGTTAAGGAAAATCAGTGATGGTCAAAGAATCGGCGTTGGTTAAGGTTAAGGAAGAATAGGGGTAAGAAGGGCTAGGTATGAAAGGAAAATAGGTAAAAAGGGATAGGTGAAGAGTGTATGTAGAGGGATGAGGGTAACATGTGATTGTAGCAACATGGGATAGGTAAGTAGGTGAAATGAACTAACATAGTAGGTAAGGATGACAAGGGTTAGTAGGTTTGTAGGTGAGAAGGGGAAAGGGGGTGGGCATGATAGATGTTATTGGGTATGGTTTGGGGGTAATAGGTAATTAGAGGTAGTCAGGTCTTAACAATGTTGTGTTTTGGTGGATGCAGGCTAGAGACTAGTTGAGGATGTGGGATAGAGTACCACCTCTTTTGGTATGGATGTGGTCCAACGTGACCGTAGAGGAGTGGGAGCATATGACTGAGGTCATACTTATCAGGGTTTGATGCTATAGGTGCATTGTTTGAGATCATAGTATGATGGTCGCTCTCATCGACATATGGGATTCGTGACCAATACCTTCCACCTACCAATGGGTGAGATGACCATCACTCTAGAGGACATGTATTGGATCCTATGGCTTCCTATTGTTGGGGAGCTAGTTTATTCTATTACTTCGAGGCATCGGTGGAGCCGATAGTGGCTTTTTTTAGTGAGCGAGAGGTATCACGGTGTGAGTCTTACTTATAGAGACATGTATATAACCTACCCACGAGGAGATGAGGTGGGATGTTTTGCCTTTGCCAAAATATGAGGGTAAGATATTTCCATGAGAGTTGATGGGGGTGCTACAGGATATGATTGAGGATCGGATACGCTTTTCTTAGGCACCAACTTTCCTAGTTCAGTTATATAGGGAGTTATGGGCCTATAGGAGATTGAGGAGGTTTGGGATGTGATGTACCTTTTACTAAACTACTAGGAATATGAGCATATTCTATATGTGATCGCAGTTGGTTTTCCCTAATATGATTGGTTCAAAGATGGCTTGCTCCGAGTTGGATACGAACATAGGTACCAGATGGTGGGTAGCCAAGGGTAGCTAGGGCCACATATGATGTTGTATACTACAGGTAGTTGCTTGGGGGTATTTCAAGAGTTTATTTTGTTTAGAGGCCGTATGTTGACTTTCCATCTTATAAAGGCATGGAAGAGGAGTTAGAGGAGCTCCAACTATTGAGATGGATACATGGATGGCATGCTAGTGAGCATGAGATGATACCTATAGACAGGGTTAGACTTTAGTTTGGGCTGTCATAGGATGTACCTCCACCTTTCCCACAGTACCAGATAGATGATGTGGAGAGACATATGTCTCCACCACGACCGAGTGTTTCGATAGGGTAGGAGGAGAAAGTAGTGGATAAGCATTAATGAGGTTAGAGTCACTAATGGATATAGATAGTCATGGGTACATGCACTACGCGTAGCACCACCAAGGCTAGGGAATTCAAATCTTGCTACGATCCGAGTACAAAGAGATGCATTGTAGGGGAAGGTGGCCACCCTATAGACATAGATCATAGGTTTGTAGGGTAAGTTGATAGGGGCACATGTACGGTGGCCACCTTACAGGATCAAGTGACAACCTTACGGAGCCCGGTTGGCATAGGTATAGGTGGACACTTTACGAGGCATAGGTGGCTAGTTAACGAGGCGATTAGCCCTGCACGAGGCATAGGTAGTGGCCTTATAGGCCCAAATTATATCACAAGTACCTCCACAGGCCTAGGGACATGCTCCCATACTACAGGAAATAGCGGTGGGAAAGGGATCACAGATATAGGAATTGAAGCTAGTATTAGCAAGATAGGGCACACGAGGTTGCATTGAGACCCATGGTACCACCTTAGATGGTTTCAATGGTGATTTTTAGGGATGCCCTTAATGAGTCACGTTATTATCGGAGAATCACCTAAAGAATCTTTGAGATAGATGTTCCCTCATATGTTGAGTACAGAGCCCAAAGTAGGTAGCTAGTGAGCAGACGAGATCTAGGACTCAAAGTTTAGGGATTACATCAGGTCGTCAAGTCCATGGAAAGGTTTAGGAAATGTTACAAGTTCTCAAAGGCCAAGTCCAAGTCAGGGCTAGGCAGAGATTAGACCGAGATGCATGGAGGGTGTAGAGATGCTAGTAAGGAAAAAAATAGGTAGGGAGGAGGAGACTGGTGAGACTGGCCTGGGGTATATCATATGGGGTGATGATTAGTCATTGGTCATGATAAAGAAAATTATTTTGGATATATATACCATCCTGTGTGCCAAATATAGTGACGATTTGTATATGAGATTTTTGTGATGTTGATTTTTATACTAGCCTACGTCTTTGAAGATACTAAGGTTTTATATGAGTGATTTGAGATACTTGTACTTATTCATATATGTGTATATAGGTATTGATACTCATAATTTACCATTTATATAGTTTGCGATGTTTATTGGATGAATTATGTACTTTGTCATAATTTCCATTATTATAGTGTATTGATGGAAACTAGGTGAATTAGGCATGATTGTGTCGAGGTCATGTAGGCATGATTGAGTGTAGGTAATTTATGCATGGTGGATTTCAGGTGAGTTACGTATAATGGAGTCGGGTATATGAATGGTTTGATCATGTTTTTAGTTTAATTTAATTTGTATGTTTATTGGTAACATGGTTTATTCATGTTGTGATGTAAATTTCCAAATATTTGATATAACTGGAAATGTGAAATGATTGGTGTATGATATGATGATGTGATAAAATGGTAGGTATGTATGTTTGTATGTTTTTTTAATTTCCCAATTTTGTGTAAAATGGAAAACTAAGGTAGCATGTTAATATAAAAATGGGGAAATGGTTTAGGGTAAAGAGTGGCCAAGCTAACCTCCGGGTGCCCCATGCCCTCGGAGTGCTACCTACATAACCATGACAAAAAGGTGCCTCATGCTGATGTAGTTCTCCCATAAGATAGGGAATAATATGATGAGATAAAGGAATGGGTTGGTAAGTTTTAGGCATGATTGAGTTTAGGTCAGTTAGGCATGGTTGAGTTTAGGTCATTTTAGGTATGGTTGAGTTTATGTCACTTAAGGCATGGATGATTGTGGGTCATAGGTATGGGTTATTTTGGTGAAAGAGGAATTCTGTAATGCATACTAAAACAACCCACTTGAGACTCAAGAACAACCTAGGATTAGTCAGAAAAATTATGGGATAATATTTTTTTGTATAAAAGTGTCTGCTACTAGGTTACAAAACAACAGTTGCCACAAGAAAGGTTTAGAGGCCAAATAAAAATCTTAGCTCATATTTTTCCCATTACAACAATTATTAAATTTACAGGGTCAAAAATTAGGGTTAGAATAATGATTAGGATTAAGAGGAAATTTCTCACTCTCCCACCCCTCGACATGCTTAAGATATTCAACCTAATTTTCTCAAAATTAATGCACTTGAAATCTTATAAAAACATTCCCATTGGATAGGAAATTTTCTCACCTTTCCATTGATATAAATAAGTCCTCCTGACTCCCTATATTTCAAAAGCTATGGGTCGGTGAGACCTTGTTAGGAAAATTTTCCCAAGGCGGGCTGGTGGGACTTGGGGAGAAAATTTTCCCCAAGGGCGGGTCTGCAGGCCGTGGGGAGAAATTTTTCCCAGAGGAGGAGTCGGTTCAATAGGGCTGAGGACAAAATTTCATCCTGACACGGGCTGCGGAGCACTGGAGACTTTTTGGAAATTTTCTTGCTTGGGGCAAAAAGCCACCTTTGCACCAGTGAGCCCACAAGTCCGCAAGTTCGCAAGGGACACATGGTGCCTCCTAAGCCAACGTGGGGAAAGAGGTGCGGTGGGGATAAAATAATTTTATTGCCTAGAAGGGAGAAAAGGGTAAAATTTACCCGCACCTCCGCTAACGCCTCGTGATGCCACATGGCAGATCCTTATTGGCGGCGGGTTGGCGGGGCCGCAGAGGAAACTAGAAAAAGTTTCCAAATTTTAATTTTGCAAGTGCTAAGGTTAAAAGGGATTCCGTGCCTCAAACAGATCCTCATTAAGCCATGTGGTAGCACCTGATTGGCTACGGGCCCACGGGGATGTGGGGGAAACATAGAAATTTTCTCCAATTTTGTTTTTTGAACATAGATTGTTTTAATCAACAAGAATGTTTATGGGTCAGCGGAGCGGTGCGGAACTTCATACCATAAATTTTTTTGGGAAAAATTTGAAAAAGGAAGGATTTATCCCACTAGTCTACCCAAGAATATTTTATTAATTAAATTTGACGGTTAGAAAATTTTTGAAGCCAAAATGAAGTGGAACTTCAGAAGGCCATAACTTTCAACCTGGGAGCTCTAGTTTTGGAAAATGAGGACTTTTGGAAATCTCTTGAAGTCATCTTTTCACAGAAGCTTAATATTTAAATTTTGATGAAGTTTTAAGGGTCAATTTTAAGAAAACATCTTTCTATCACTTAAAATGTGAACTAGACTATTCAACTTATAAAATTTTTCTGAATTTGCCATAATTCCTTCTCAACATGCCAAATAGGCATGGAGGAATTTTTTTGGAAGATTTTAGGATATATTACAAGGGTTAAGTTGTTTGGTTGATTTATATTTCAAAAAAATTCTGATTTGACAACAACGACTGTGAAATTGTTTGAGCCCAAATTGAAAGGTTCTATGGAAATTCCTTAAGTATTTTTGTTTACTTGGGATAATTTTGATCCCACAAGTTCCATTGGTATTTCAATTTATCTTTTCAATGTTGCAGGGTTGCTCTATACTTTTTGATAAAATTTTGCAAGTATACAAAGTGAAATAAAGGATGGAGTTTATACTTGATCTTAAACAGATCCAGGTTTCCTTTACCAACTTGATATATGAAATTTATTCCCAATCCAATCTAACATATGAATTTGGTTTTTTTTTTTTTTTCAATTCAAGTATTCAAAATCCAATGTACAATTCTAATTTCTAAATCATGCATTTCAAAAGAACATAGTAGTATAACATTTCTTCATGCGTATTTACTTTTCAATTTTCCAACCAGAGCTTTTATACTATATTTCAAACACATATTTCAATGAAAACAAAATCATTTGAGCAAGGTACACAACTTCCATTAATTCAAATGAATCTTTTACGACTTCTTTCCCATTAATTTTTAAAATATAACATAAAGAATGCATATCTTTCTTTTTGTTTAGAGAACTGAATACAAGATATATTCTTCCATAATCACAACTACTTTCATAACTAAAAAGAGTAGCCTTTCCATCACAGATAATATACAATGTCATCCACTTCAAAGTGGGAAAAGGTTACAATAATAAATAATCTCAATAAGGAATATCAAATTTGTCTTTTTCCTCTGCTCCAGTACAACAATGTGAAGATCCTCCATCTTCCAGTTTGATCACAACAAAATCAAGGAGAAAGTCAACGCTCTCCACCCAACCAAGACATCTAATGAAAATGAGAAGTCATCCTTCTTCATTGTCCCCCAAGCCCCAACCACAATGCAATAAGAAATGTGTTTAAACTCATTGCAACAATAGGCTTCCACAATACACATACAAATTCATATTTAAAACATAGTCTAGAACAAAACTACAGTTTGCAACCATAGATAAAAGACAAAAAACAACACTTGGGCTTCCTCATGCAAGCCAAAGGAGAAAGAAACTATGGGGGATGTTGCTTTTGCCTCCCAAGGGGAAATGGGTTATCACCGCCTGAGAACAAACCACGAAAACATATAATTTCAAAACCCTGACATGCCCTTATGCCTCCCCTAAGTACCCCTTATTCCTCCCATTTCCTTATGCCTCACCAACCTCTTATGGCACCCCATAATGAGTAAATAAATGCAAGCTATTTATTTTACAAGGTGGAACCCAAATCCCAACTCCCTCCACACTTATACCTCCCCATAACACTTATTTCTCCCCAAAAGAATCCCCATAGTCTTATCCTACACCTTTCCTAGGCCATCTACCCAACCATACAATGAATAAAACAACACATTCACACACTCAACCATTCACATAAGCATAAAAATGAAAGAAGAGCTTAACAAGAGCCAAGCTCTTACCTTTCCATGATAGAGTTGTTCCAACATCAAAAATAGAAAGATTTATTTAAATGCAATCAATCCAAAAGATCCTCCAAGCACAAGCATTCAACAATATTCAAACCCCTCCAAAGCAAGAGCTCTCAAACAGAAAAATAATTCACCCAAGAATGAAGCATTCCAAAGTGAAGTAACCCAAAAATAAGCATGGGAATTTGATGTATAGAAGAGGGAAGATAATATGATGAGGTGGATCCATGTAGGATGACCGCATCACACATCCTCAACACCAACACCCAAGTCAACTTCATTCTCCAAGGCATATTAAATAGGTGGGTGAATAATATGACAGATTACTTACACACTCCAAAACAAGCCCACACTCCAAAGGACTAAAATTAAAACATGTAAGAAAAGTGCAATTAAAATTTACAACTTGACTTACAAAAATGCATAATGAAAGTCTAAATTCAACTCTCCAACCATAGGTATGGTTGGTAAATAAATTTAAGAGGTATGGGACAAGTTTAACTTGTCCCACAAGCCTCCAAAATCAGCCTCCAAGGAAAATTTGAATTTCCAAGAAGGTGGAGTGTTTCATACTCTAAAATCAACTTACACATCTCTTACAACACTTAAACCAAGACCAACAACTCTATTAATTACATTCTCAAATCACAATTTAATTAAATAATGAAAAGGAAAAACACATCACTTATAAAACACATACAACATTAACAAAAGACCAAATAAAAGAAAAGCATAAAGTCCCTTGGTCAATTCGAAGGTGATTCCCCTCATGGAAATCCCTAACAAAATCCAACATACGCAAACAAATACAATTTTCCATGGTGACCTTGTTGAATTTATATAGAATTCCAATGTGGGTGGTCTTGATCCTCGATGTTTGTTGTGATATTTTTAATAAGAAAAATAAAAATACCTCCTTTGGCCTTATGGCCACATCAGAACATCCAAAATGAATATAAATATAATTCCAAAACCATATATACATATGAATCACAACATCATCAAGGAAAACAACAATATCATTTGTAGTTTTATCAACAACTATATGATCATCAAATTAATTCCACTTTCTAGGTCTACTCAAAATATCCAAATATCACATGTCCAAACCACATCTATAATATAACCATGTCAAATAGTATATCAACATCAATATATAAAAATTTTCTAATAATCATCATGCACCACATATGAATCAAATTCCACAATAAACCATGATCTAACATCTAACATCATACTAAATAAAACTATAACAATGTCCAAAGTATAGTCAGTAGCGAGATATGAGAATCAATATCACAAGGTGTCGAAGGGAAGTGAGCATTACAAATTCCCAAAATATAGGTGTCGATGGTCTGGTCTGTATAGGAAAATCAATAAGTAAAAAAATGTGAATGGTAAAGGAGACAACAAGATCTCGCCTAATTGATAAGAACCATAACGAGTCTATCATACCAAAGATTGGCTTATGAACATAAGATCCTAAAGGCATTGCATAATTGACTATTTCTAAGGGTGAATAAAGTCACATGATCATGAAATGTTACATTTATGGCATGTCCCTTGAGTGGGAAGGAAATTAGGGTGAAAAGGTGATGAGGTGAAAATAGGTTGGTTTTAGCGTAACCTAGTGTGAGACAACATTCCTTCTTGGCAAGAGACCCAAGATCAAAATAGGAAAGTCCATGATGAAAAAGTTAATTTTTATTTTTCCTTTTATTTTAATAGACTGATCGATGTAAGAATTCTATGTGGGATGAATAAAATATCTCTTTAAGGTTTTCGTGAAGTCGATCAATGCGGGAAGCTTGAGAATATTGTTTTTGCAAGAAAAGTCTTCTTTTATGATAGACTACGTACATGAGTATGGCTAGCTTTATATAGTTGTCCTTTGAGGGAGTTATCTATTGGCTAGAAGTTTGACTCAAGGATTTGAAGCTCATTTTAATTTTGAAATTGTTTTGCCTTTGGACTTTTAGGTCATGGACAAGACTATAGAGAATAATAGGCTCTTATGTTGAAGATAAAACCATAGCACACAGAGGTTAACTATGAAAGAGAGGGCTTTAAGGAATGAATGACCATGGGATTCCATCTTGAAAAATATGAAAATTATCCATGAGAATCATACCATTAGTAGAGCCTTGGTACCCATATTGAAGACAAGGATTAAAAAGTGACGGGTAATCACATTATTCTTGTTTAGTTGTTGATCGTTAAAATTGGTAAAATGGAAGGTGAATGGTGCTCAAGAGATGAACATTTTAACTAGACATGTAAGGTGATATAGGACTTGATTCAAAAATAGAATGGTCAAAGATGCAAGGCTTTGATGGCCTTAGGTTCAGAGTTTACTGTCGAGTGAAGATAAATGATAAGCACATGATCCATAGGTATGAGTAATGATATAAGGTCCAAGCCAATTAGGAGAATATTTTCCCGTTTACATTTCTCCTTTTTGCTACATGTTGATTTTCCTTTAGGATGAGATCGATGACTTGGAATGTTCATTCGTGCACATGTTTTTCATAGGCACATTTTCTACATTTTTGGTATATTTGGAGATGATCGAAAGAATTGAGACGACATTCATCTAATAACTCTAATTATGCTAAAGGGTCCTAGAGAAATTCATCATCATTGAGCATCTCTTTGAGTGAGATACGAAGAGATGAAATATGGAATTCAAAAGGAAAGAAAACCTCTATACCATAAACCAGAGAGAAAGATGTGGTAGTAGTTGAGGTATGAATACTAGTACGATAAGACCATAAGGAAAAAGGAATATGCATGTGCTAGTCCTTTCCAATATCACCAACCACTTTCATAAGAATTTTGTTTAAGGTTTTTTGGTGGATTTTGATTGGCCATTTATTTAAGGGTAATAAGGTGAAGAAAAACTAAGTTGAATGCCAAAGGCATTATAGAGTTTCTGTAGGGGTTTGTTTTTGAATTGTTTTCCATTATCAGTGATGAGGTGGTGAGGGACACCAAAGTGACAAATGATGTGATGATTGATGAATTCACATATTTTCTCAGATTTTGTAGAAATAAGAGGTATGGATTCCACCCATTTAGTGTAGTATTCAGTAGTGGTAATAATTCATTGATGACATTGGGAAGAATGAGGATTGATCTCTCTGAAAAGATCCAAACCCCATTGAGAGAAAGGCCAAAGGTCTCATGAAACTTGTAAGGTGTGACTAGGGGTGTGATGAAGATTAGCATGTTGTTGACACTTCACACAATGTTTGACATAGTCACAAAAATCACGATTTAGGGTTGGCCAAGATACTAGCCCAGAAAAGAATGTGTTCAACAACTATTAAACCATTGATGTGACCTCCAAAAATTCCGTCGTGAACTTCCTTGATGGTATAATGAATTTCGTGAACACGTAAGGAATCATACGAGGCTATCGTCGATTCAAGTTTATAAATAAGAAAACCCATGATTAAATAGCGATAAACACTTTTGAGAATGGATCATTTTCCATTGTGAGTAAGATCTGGAGATAAAATTGAAATGGAAAGGTAGTCAGCAAACTGCTTATAACAAAGGTCACGTGGGTCAATTTCAACGGTTCCAACAAGGTTGACGTCTCGAAATAGATAAGAGGGTGATTACATCCTCTCGTACAATGACAAATATTTTTGAGTCGAGGGAGAGTGGCTATTTGAGAAGAAAGGAATGCCATGGTATCCAAAAATTTGTTAGTGGAACGTAGAGTGGTTCGAAGTTCAAAATGGTCAAAGCTAGTCAAAAGTATGTCCACATGATGCTTATATTTTTGAAGTATTTCGTTTCAACACTTTGGTATATACCATTGAATTGGTTTACATATAGTTGAGACTCACCAAATATATTAATTGATTTAATGTCTAAGGTGATGGTGGTTTGAAGGCCTAATACGAGTGCTTCATATTCGAAAATATTGTTAGTACAATCAAAATCTAGTTTGAAAGATAATGGCATAGGTTCACCATTAAGAGGAATGAGGATAACTCCGGCACCACCCCCATGCTGAAATTTAGAACCATCAAAGAATAAGGTCATCTGATAAATGGTATCATCCAAAGAGAGGGTAGCGATGGATTCATCTATGAAATCGAAGTTAGAGAATTGATTTTCGGAGATAGGTGCATTTTTGAGTTGGTCAGTGATGGTTTGTCCTTTGACAAATTTTTATGGATGAATTCGAGTTCTAGGTTTACAAGAAGCATGATCCAACATTCATCACGTTGATGTGGTAGGGATTAGTGTACATGTAATGTAAGAGGTCAATATTGGTGACAACAAAGGTTTTGTGGTTAAGTAGGTAATGGTGCGGTTTAGTGGCAACAAAAACTAAGCCTAAGCGAGTTGTTTGGTAGAAGTGTATCTAATTTCATAGTCTAATAGTGTATGTCTTATTTAATAAACCACTTGTTCCTGTGTTACTAATCATGATGAGTGATCATGACACCCAAGGAATGGTCAGTGGTAGAGATGTAAAGGTAAAATGGTTGGTCATCTTTTGGTGGAATGAGAACATGTGGTTGGAGGAGGTATTGTTTTAAGGTGTCAAAGGCTTTATGGCATTCGTCATCCCATTTGAAGGAGACATTATTTTTGAGGAGATGATGAAATGGGTGGCAATAGTCGGAAAGCTATGAAATAAAGTGAAGAATAGATTACAACTTTCCTTGCAAACTACGAAGTTGACGAAGGTTAGTAGGTGGAAAAATTTCGAGAATAGCCTTGATTTTATTGGGGTAAAATTCTATGCCACACAAAGAAACAATAAAACTAAGGATCTTTCCAAAAAGAAAATGAAGACACACTTCTTAGGTTGAAGGTGAACACAATATTTTATGAGATGGTCAAAGATGACCTTAAGAAGCTGTAAGGTGTTGTCATCACCAATTCGGCACTATGATAATTCTTCACGGGAACTCCTCGTGCTATGATTATTTACTAATGCACAACTTTTAGTTTCGTGGATGTAATCTAGAAACACAACAACAAACATAACACAAGAATACCATAGACTATGATAAGAAGGAATGATGATAAATATGAAATATAAGTGTAAATTATAATATCAACATGAAATTGTTACAATCTCACCCATGAGGTACTTCAAGTGTTACTAACTTCACTTGCCTACCAACCATAACTATGGAAGAAACTTCACAATTACACCTCTTAATGGCTTCTTTAACAACCTTCAAAATGATGGCTTCCTTTACGCACTTACTCATACAATATTTCTCACTACTTCCTTCTATGCTAAATGAGGGGGGTTGCCTCTCTATTTATAGAACTTCCAAGCTTATCCATCTTATCTCTAAGATAGGATAAGAAATATACTCTAAAGAATCATATTCCATACCTTAACTCTTATTTGTACATGTAAACTTATCTTTTAAGATAAGATAAACCTTATCATTTCAAATGGATTCCACATTTTTATACTTTTTACAAATAAAATACACAAAATATTTATGACATCACTCCTTGTCCTTATTACCAATATAATATTTCTAATTTCTAATCATGTAGACCCTACTTCTCAACTTACCCTAACTTTTACATTTTAACATTACTAGACCACTTACGACAAATATTTACTTTTACCACAACATTCATATTATACTTTTGACTATTACCATACTATACATTATTGGCGGCATCGTACCGGTAGCACCATTATCTTCTATCAGACGCTACTACTAATTATACTTAACAACATCCTATTCCTAATACATACATTAATGAAATAGAAATTACGGAGGAAAATTTTAGTGTCGACATCTTCCCCTTTCCTAGCTTCTACTTTTTCCTCCAAGTAGATTATTCCGGTGCTTGGAAAATCTTTAACTTTTCGTGGTTGACCCATTTTGTAATGGGAGTGCCATCCAATTCCTCCAGTCGGTATGTACCATTTTCATGCACAACTGCTATTTTGTAGGGCCCCATCCATTTTGAAAGAAATTTTCTCTGTCTTCTTTTTTTTGTATCTAGAATCATATACTAGAACCAAGTGATTCACATGAAATGGAGACCAATGAATATTTTGATCAAAGTATTCCTTCTGCTTCATTTTCTTCTTATAGCTTGTATCCTTCACTATTTCCCTCATTTCCTCTAGCAAATGAAGATGTACGAACCTTTATTTTACTAAATCACTTTCATCCATCCTTTCATTTTTCATAACTCTCATAGTGGGAACATCAAACTCAATAGGAAGAACTGGATCAATGCCATAAGCCAACTGAAATGGGGAGTATCTTATTGCTGACTTTGATGTTGCCCTATATGCCCAAAATGTTGCATGAATCCTTTTATCCCACTTATGTACCTACAAGGCTGCATCTTTTGCTAGAATTTGACACAACACAAAATTTGTTTGTTCCACCTATCCATTTGTGCTTGGCTTGTATGATGTTGCCTTCCTGTGCTTAGTAGAAAACTTATTGACTAGGGCTTCTACCACCTCATTAATGAAGTGGCTTCCTTGATCTATTATAATTTCTAATGGACAACCAAATCTGGTGACAATGCATTCATATATGAACCTTGCCACTTCATCCATGGAAGATGTTTTCAATGGCCTAGCTTCAACCCACTTGGTTAAATAATATGTGGCGACTACAATATACTTATTTTGGCATGGGGTAGTTGGAAGTGGACCTACAATGTCTATTCCCCACTTTTCAAAGGGAGCAAGTGGAAGAATAGGGCATAATGGAGATGATGAAGTCTTACGATTACCATGTGTTTGAAAAATATCACATGTCTTACAATAATTATAACAATCTCTAAAAAGAGTGGGCCAGTGATAACCTGCATCCAAGATCCTTCTTATGGTAAGTTGTTTGAGAAATGTTCTCCACATGTACCATTGTGGAATTCTTCTATTAGCTCCTTCCCTTGATCACATCCAACTACCCTCTTATATTGTCCATCAGGTCCTATTCAAAATAATACTCCATGCAGAATAGAATATGGACGACTAGCTTGAGTAATCTTCCTCTTAGTCTTTGCATTGGCACCATTAGGAAACTTGAATTCATTGAGATAATTCCAAATATTTACGTATTCACTAGGGATTGTGTCAAGGATAACAATGTTGGATCTGGGAAATCATCATCATCACAAGATGAACCGAAACCATCATTGGCTCGAGAGAGTGCATCTGCATTGACATGCTTCTTTCCTAGCCTATCTATAATATCAAATTCAAATTCTTGTAGCAAAATTATCCATCTTGCTATCCTCCCGATGGGTTAGGCTTATTTATAATATATTTTAGAGCTTGATGATCTATTACAACTATAAATTTCTGCCCTAGTAAGTAATTTCTAAACTTCTTTACAACAAAAATGATAGCTAGAGCCTCTTTTTCAGTTACAGTATAATTTACCTCAACACTACTCATTTGTCTGCTCCCAAAGTAAATTGGATGATCATTCCTATTTTCATCCTTTTGGCTTAGAGTACTTCCTAGTGTTGCATCTGAGGCATCAGTATACATAATGAATGGCTTGCTCCAATCTAGATTCTTTAAAATAGGTGAAGACACTAGGGCTTCCTTCAGTTGTTCAAAAGCTTCATGCGCCTTATTTCCTGGTTCATAAGTAACATCCTTCTTCAAGAATTAGGTTAGTGGTTGTGTAATCTTTGAGAAATTCTTGATGAACCTTCTATAGTAACCCACATGGCCTAAAAATGATCTCAACTTACTTCTATTCATAGGAAATGGTAACTCTTTGATTTTTGAAACTTTATCAGGATCGAGTACCAATACCATCTCTCGAATACAACATGCCCTAACAAAATGCTTTTAGAATATCCAAAGACACAGTTTGTAGGGTTTAGTGAGGCTTGTGCTTCATCTAACCTATGAAATGTTGTCTCCATCTAGTGTAGGTGGTCCATCTTTCTCCCATAGATGTAAAAATCATCCAAAAACACTCTGATGAAGTTCCCAATGTAAGGTTCAAACACCCTATTCATCAAACATTGGAATGTTGCTGGAGCATTACATAACCCAAAAGGCATAACTCTATAAGCAAACGTTCCCTAAGGAGTGGTGAACATGGTCTTCAGCTGATCTTTCTATTCTATACAAACTTGGTTGTATCCACGATATCCATCAACAAAACTATAGCACTCCTGGCCAACTAATTTGTGTAAGATCTGATCTGAGAATGAAAGAGGGTAATGATCCTTCTTTGTTGGCTTATTGAGCTTTCTATAGTCAACACAAATGCATAGCTTCCCATTATTTTTTATTGAGATCACAATGGGAGAAACCCATTCTGAATTCTCCACAGCAAATATGAATCCTACATCAAGCAACTTATCTATTTCTTCTTTTACAATCTTGGAAAAATTAGGATTCATTCTATATGGCATTTGCTTTATGGGCTTAGCACCATCTACCAGCTCAATAGAATGTTCTACCCAACTTACTTGATGGAGTTCCTTGTAATCAAAAGTGAATAGGTGTATGTACCTTCAAAAGAGCTAGAGGTAGGATTCCTTCTCACTCTCCATCACAACATCACCAATCTTTATTTGTTGGAGACGATCATCAATTTATTCTTCAGATAATTTTATGGGTTCATGAGTCGGTGTGACTAGAAGGATATCCATGACCGAAACATCAACCTCACTTTCTTCATCTTCTATGTCCACTTCACTGGTACTAGAGTAATAAGAGGATGTCCAATCATCAGTTTCATCACTTGAATCCATAGGTTCTATCTTATGATGTCGAGGGATCACGTTTATCTTCACCCTCTCTCTACCACATCTCAAAGTGTCATAAAGCCTTCATTCCAGTAGTTTCTTGCATGAAATCTCCTTAGCCATGGTCTTCCCAACAACATTGGGTACACAACAGTACCATTTTTCATCACCTGAAATTCTACCACACATAAAACACTCATAACAAATATTGACACAGTTGAAACAACACCTTCTGGTTTAGTTTTTCCCTTATTTAATGACCTTAACATAAGTGTTGAGGGCGATCAATTTTAAACCCAACATATTCATTATAGAATCGGTCATTACATTAACTGCAGCACCTCCATCAACTAAGACATCATGAATTGAAATACCATTACATAATACCTCATCTTGTGGAGTGTAGGGATCTGTCGCTGCCTCCAAAACAAGGACCTTAACCTCCTTCCTTCGTTGAGCATTGAGTCCAGTTTGTAGCTCCCACCTCTTCTCAAAAGACATAGCCAAGAGTTGACCATATGTAATATTTGCAGGCCTTTTGGATAGATCTTCTAAGATGGAGTATGGTCCTTGTCCCTGTGAAATCAGAAAATCCTACACACCCAACTTTATTCTCCTATGTTTCTTACTAGTTTCTCCTTTCATCTTCTTAGGATCCTTTCCATCTTGGTTATCTTTTTCTTTCTTTCTTTTTGTTACAAATACATCTACTTCATTATTTATGCTCTTATCTACTACATCAAAAGAATTCACAGGTGTTTTTCCTTTATCATTATCTCTTGTACCAAATGTAGAATCTCTATTTGGACAATTATACTTATAATGACCCTTTTATGACAACCATAATATATAACATCAGAATTATTTCTTTTTGGACCTCTATCTCCTCCCGAGAACTAAATTTTTTCCTTGAAGAAGATTAATAGTTACTTAGGACCATCTTCTGAGTAGATCTTCATACTCGGTAGATGTACTAGGAGAAAGATTTGTGCTCACTAAGAGTGGTTGTGGATTTTGGACCAAAGGTGCTTTGGTGTAGGCTCTACTTTAACAACAATTTCTTTGGGCTCCTCTTCCATGTTTTCTTCTTACCGTCTTGCAATCTCCTTTTCTTTTTCAATGGTAGCTAAGTGGTCATACTTCACTCATTGTCTGATCTCTGGCTTCATCTTAAGAATGAAGTGCTTACAAAGGAGATTATCCACGCCATTCATCAACCCATCTGCTAATCCTTCCTTCCAAATCTGGGCATCGAGCTTCCTCCTTAGCTCTAGAACATGAGCATGATAATCCCTTATCTTCTCCTTCTCTCCTTGGGATAGCTTTGTGATATTAATCATGAGATCTGCATATTTCTTTTGTTCACCAAATTCTTCAAGAAAAATTTTAATTAATAAATCCCATGAGTTTTTCACATTATCACCTAGTGTTTCAAACCACCTAAGGGCTTAACCATCCAAAAAGGTAGGAAAAAATTTAGTCCATTGTTCCCTTCTTATAAAGCCATTACAAATACAAGATCGTTTAAACTCTTGAATGAAAGAGGAAGCATCTTTATTAGATTGGGCTGAAAAAATACGAAACTTTGCCATTTTTAAAAGTAACCACAGTGAAATACCAACCCACAAGTACAATCAACAAGACTTACATACACAAATAATTGGAATCACTATAATAGAAAATAGAAATGACCACGGTAAACTATGGTAAAACTTGACTTACTACGGTAAAAACTGACTTTACTGTAGTAAACACTATTCATAGTAAAAAGTGAAGTTACTGCGGTAAATACTATTCACGGTAAAAAGTGACTTTCTTGTGGTAAATACCATTCATGGACAAAAGTGAATTTACCATGGTAACTACTATGCATAGTAAAAACAAGGTTACCCTCCAAATGTTTTCTGACTAAGTGGGAATATCTCTCCAGAAAATCCACCAATGAAGAATGGTCCCGACAACGAAACCAAAATGTCATCACCAATCCAGCACTATGATAATTCTTCACCGGGAACTCCTCGTGCTATGATTATTTACTAATGCCTGATTTTAGTTTTGTGGATGTAATCTAGAAACACAACAAACATAACACAAGAATACCATAGACTATGATAAGAAGGAATGATGATAAATATGGAATATAAGTGTAAATTATAATATCAACATGAAATTGTTACAATCTCACCCATGAGATACTTTAAGTGTTATTGACTTCACTTTCCTACCAACCATAACTATGAGAGAAACTTCACAATTACACCTCTTAATGGCTTCTTTAGCACACCTTCAAAATGATGGCTTCCTTTACACACTTACTCATATAATATTTCTCACTGCTTTCCTTCTATGCTAAATGAGGGGGTGGCCTCTCTATTTATAAAATTCCAAGCTTATCCATCTTATCTCTAAGATAGGATAAGAAATCTACTATGACGAATCATATTCCATACCTTAACTCTTATCTGTACATGTAAACTTATCTTTTAAGATAAGATAAACCTTATCATTTCACATGGGTTCCACATTTTTAGACTTTTTACAAATAAAATACACAAAATATTTATGACCTCACTCCTTGTCCTTATTACCAATATAATAATTCTAATTCCTAATCATGTAGACCCTACTTCTCAACTTACCCTAACTTTGACATTTTAACATTACCAGACCACTTACGACAAATATTTACTTTTTACCACAACATTCCTATTGTTCTTTTGACTATTACCATACTATACATTATTGGCGGCGTAAATCTTGGTAGCGCCTTTATCTTCTATCGACGCTACTACTAATTATACTTAACAACATCCTATTCCTAATACATACATTAATGAAATAGAAATTACGGAGGAAAATTTTATTGTCGGCAGTGTTCAAATCAATGTTTGGATTTAGATAGAATATTTTCAATGTAATATTCAATATACAATGGATAACATCATCAAAGATATAAGTCCTATCCTCATTGATATGTATTAACAATGTTACTAAGGCAAAAAGGCATGACATGATAGCAAAAGGTCCCCAAAGGAGTGATGAAGGAAGTTTTGTGTTGATATTTCGGATCAAGTAATATTTGGTTATAACCCGAGAAACCATCGATGAGTGATAGCATCTCATGGTTGGCGGTGAGATCAACTAGTTGGTCAATACTAAGTAGAGGAAATTTTTCTTTAGGGAAAGCTAAGTCAAGGTCATGGAAATCCATGCAAATGTGAAGTCCCCCTATCACTTTTGTGACAAAAACAATGTTAGAGATCCATTGAGGGTAATCAATGGTTAGGATGAAGGAAATGAAAAGAAGGTGTTGGAGTTCTTCTTTGACAAGAAGGGCAACGTGAGGATGAATTTTCTACGTAACATCTGTTTCACAAGTTTGGCTTCAGGGATGGTGATGATATTATGGACCACAATGTTTGGGTCAATATAGGGCATATCAAGTATAGGACCAAGAAAAATTGTTGCTATGATCCCAGAGGAAAGAATTAAAATCTTCATGTTCAACAATATCTAAATATTAGCCTATCTTTAAAATGTGTGGGTCATCCTGAGTGTTAATATTGATTTCGATGGTCAATTCATTTAACATGGTTTGTCTCGTAAAGTAACAACCAATGAATATAAGAATATTTTGCACCCAGGTAGGTGAGATTATACTCATCATCCTAACATTGATTGATGTTAATAGAAGGTGTATCGTCATTGATCATGTCAAGATACGGGAAGGGAAGAGAAGAGGAGCCTCTCTATCTCATTGATAAGTCGGAGATTCCAGGAAATGGTTTTCACGAAAAAAAAAGTTAGGAGGAATGGATTATGGATCCATAGACTCTATAGGTGAAGGTGGTGAAGTTGGTAAATGGGGTGAAGAAGGTTTGTCATCCTCAATGAGTTCAATACATGCCTTCTTCGAAGATGGTTTGGAAAATCCAATAACACTACGATTTTTGTGTTTACAAGTGGTACAAGGGATGACAATATGGCAACCCTATTCATACAAATGAAGCCAAATCCCTTCCACACACACCGATATAGGAAGGTGTGGGCGAAGCGGAGATTGGTGAGAGATTAGAGGTTAGATGAAATTGGTCATGTTTGGGATGGTGGTTCAGGTGAGTAGGTCGAAGTATAAATTCCCTCACACATTAAGTTTTTGCAAAGGTGGGGAGGACCGTAAGGGAATACCTCTCTATGTGGTGATTATAGTGAGGATGTTGGCCAAGTTTACCATACTCTTGAGGAGTAAGGAATGTGTCGATGTTTTACGATGATACTCCCTAGAGTGAGATGGTTAAAAACACCTTCTAAGGGATCAGTTTTTGATATATGGGTAGCGGGAATAGATGAATTATTAGGAGATTAGGAAGAAAAACCATTGGTTGGTTGAGAAGTAGATGGGTTGGACGATGGGTCAGCTTCGAGAGGCTACGTGTAGTAGTGGGAATGTAGGAGTTAGGCATGGAAGAGGTAGTGACAAGGTTGGTGGATGGGGTTGTGGGTGAAGGAAAAGTAGTAGCGAGTGGTAGATTCCTTAATCGGTATAATAACGCCATTAGATTGATACAACATATTACATGTCTTAAATGGCGAAGGGTCATTTGGAATAGTATAGCTATGTCTTTTGTGTTAAAATTCTACACAAAAATGTAAGGTTGAAGGATCATAACCCATGACACAGATCTAAGGTTGGCCAAGCAATAGGTTGTACTTGGAATTCCCCCTCTAAGACATAGAACAATTCCATAATAGTACAGGGACCCACACAAATGTGTAGAATGATGGTGCTAAGGGTAGAAGTGATGGTATCATTGAATGAACACAACATAAGCTGGATTACTATGAATGCAATTGGCAGGGATATGCATTTGGTTGTACACATGGGAGGATATGATTTTTATGTTAGCACTGCCATCAATCATAACACGTCGAATGCATATATTATTAATATAGACAGAAATGAAAAGGGAAAGATCGGGATCATCTGATTAGAGAGGTACCATCTTGTTTTCAGAGAAACCGAGAGCGGTTACTTGATGAGTGGTATCAGGTGCAAAGGAAGGGGATGAAGTGGTGAGAGAGGCCACATGGTGAGGAGTGATAATGGAGTTCACAAGTGTAGGTTCATTAGGTAAAACCTCGATGGATTGTAGAATCTCCATTAGGCCTGTCGATGAGATTTAAAGGTTTGGACACGGTTGTAGAAATACATTTTTAGAGGGTATTGGTGCAACTATTTTTATCATTGACGATAGTGACCCCATCGAAATAGGGTATGTGGGTCCCCGAATGGTGATTTTTGGTGCAGGTGTAGATGGTATATTGGGCATAAGATTGGAAGATGGGATGGTTTCTTTCTCCTTTCCTTTGTCTTTCTGGGCATGAGTGAAAATGTTAACCATATTAATATGGGGTATAGGAGCAACCGAGTCATGATAGGTGTAATGATAGGAAGGGAAAAAGTATGGTGAGGGCATATACTTGTGTTTTTCAAAGAAGGTAGCATATTGGAATTTAGGTGGAGGTTTGGATAACTCTCTTATGTGGACTATGTTGATCTCGAATGTTGGAGGTGGATAAAAATATTGTGGAGTTAGAGATGCGGGTCATTCAATAGGTAAGGGAGAGAATGTGTGGTGATAGGTGAAAGTGGAACAAGGTCCTCATCTAAAATATCATCGTCATCGAGTTTTATCGGAAGGAAAATGTTGGAGGAGAATGGTTTTAAGATCCTTACAATTTTCTACACCATGTCCCTGGCACACGATGGAAGGCACAATTTTTGGTATTTTCAAACCCTTGTGGTTTAGGTTTAAGTGGGTCCTAATGTTGAAGTGGTTACAATGTGATGAAGAGGTACCGAAAGGTTAGCTAGAATCTTAGTGTAAGACCCTACCAATGGATCACATTGTGAGGTAAGTGTGGGTCTAGATGGCGGTGTGGGTGATTTTGGTGGGAGAAGCGCCACGGGAGGTGGAATTTTAGGTGGAAGAGGTTTGACCATTGGTTTGGTAGGTTGTACTATTTTGGGTTTGGGTTGATCCTCCTGGGTAAAGGTGTAGCAGATGAGCTAGCGGTTGAAGATGTTGTATGTTTAACTACCTCTTTAGAGGGTAGTGTGGTCTTATATTTTGGTTGCACCTTCCTAGGTAAAGGTGAAGGAGTTTCTGATGTATAAGGGAAGGTAGATGGCGGAAGAGGATGGGTTAGCTAAGGTGATAATGGAGGTGCGGTGAAGGTTTTTGGAAGAGGCGAGGTGGAGGGTATTAGTTGAAGAGTGGGGAATACCATAGGTAGGGATGAGGCTACTGGAAGTGGTGTGGGTATAGGTGGTAAAAATGTTACAGGTGATGGAAAAGGTGTATGTTGTGTAGGTAAGTTAGGTGTAACAGAGGCTCGTGATGAGGATGTGGGTTGATGTATTTCAAGTTTTCCTAGGGTAAGAGATTACTTGGCCAAGGTGGATGGGTGAGGTCCTAGGATGGACAGAAGTGGTGAAGGTGACAAAGGGGTAGTGGGTGAAGTTGGTGTATGTGACCTAGGAGGTTGGGTACTTCTCTTAGGTGGGTGAATATTCTTTGTGTTGGTCTGTGAGGATGTAGCTAAATCCAATTTGAAAGGGGGTGGACTAGGCTTGATGTTGGCATGACACCCAATGTTGTACTAGTTCTGGACACACGGGAAGGTATGGGTGATGAAGAAGGTTTAGGTGTTGGAAAATGTTAATTGTTGGTAACGGTTTAGGTGTGGGAAAAGGTGATAAAGAAGAGACCATTATGAATGGTTTGGGCATGGTTAGTTTTTTTTGTCTAAAAACCTTTGGATAAATCATGGAGGTATCAACAAATGACATTTGCATTTGGGTTGAAAAAGGTAGCCGAAGGCTTCCCAAAGCATAGAATTATCAATATAATCTAAACGGTTAGCAGTGTGAAAAAACACTATTATAGTAGGAGATGATGTTGATTTAGTAGTAATCCTTGTAAAGAATGTCTATGAGACAGGAACTAGTTGGCTTCAGCCTATGGGTAAAAGAGCCGAGAGTACATCACAATGATTTTGAAAGGCTAGTGTGGAATTGTTACCAATAGAAAGAGGTGCTTCTAAAGGATCCCCGTGAGTAGGGGAGATGAAAGGTAGGATGAGGTAGGTTACTCTTTAAATGGAGGGAAAGGTGAGAATGACTCTCCTATGGGTAGAAAATTTAACACCACAAAGTTATTCGTTAGGTTACGAGGTGAGTGGTGAAACAACATCGACAGATACTATAGACTCCTCCATGGGTGAAGGAGGAGATGAAGGGGACTCCTCTGTGGGTAAAGGAGTAGATGGAATAGGTTCCTCCATGGGTAAAGGATCTTGTGATAAAATATTCTCTATAGAGGGGATAGGAGGAAATTAAGGAAGGGCTAGTATGAATTCAAAAATAGCATGAAATTCACACGGACATTATTGTCATTAGTCAAAGGTTTGTCAATTTGGTTTCACCGGATTGTTGTAGATAATGAAACATATAAGGGTAAAAGGAAAAGGAGGAATACATGTTTTTTCATTGGTTGAAGGTTAAGAGTGTGTGTTTTGATTTCCGATCCAAGTTGATTGTGTGAGCTTCTTATTAGATAGGAGGAACTACATATAATATGAAACAAGACCACCAAACACAATCAATAGCAAAAGATTAGTGGATTGCCTCGCATGAACTAGATCCAAGAAGTGTGATACTTCCTTAACAGTTGTCAATCCACTTATGTATATAATTCAATATAAAATAAATGAACATGTAAACAAAAGAATCTAACTATAGTGTTTTGATTTAGGTACCTTAGATTAGTATCAATGTTAATCCAATTAGATGCTTTAATAATTAAACTGATGAAGGTCCTAGATTAGGTTACAAAGCCAGCTGGCGGGTGGTTTGAGGGTCACGAGGCAGATGTGGTCCGGGTAAAATTTTGTGCAATTTGGGGTTGATTTAGGGGATTAGGAAGCTTTTTGGTCTATGGAAGTTTACCGGACATAGAGACCAACACGGCCAGTGGTGACCGATGACGGTTTAGCTATGGTGATGTTGGTTTAAGGTAACCAATATCAATTTCTATGAGGGATTGGAAGAATGTCATAAACAAGTGTTTATGCTCTCTCTATGTCTATAAAGTGAGTTAGGAAGATCTTTGGTGAGGTTATAGGTGAGGTACCAGGTTTTGGTAAGGTTCTGTGAGGTTTTGGGGATGTTAGGGACAATTTGGTTGAAAGTTGATAGGGGATATAGTAACCAACGCCGAGTGGTGACCGATGCCGGTGAAGAGGACTTTAATTTTAGGGTTAGACCAAGTCCCAATTGGTTAATATAAGTGGATACTTAGTCCTAGTTAATTAATAGACTAATAATAAGTCCATGGTGAGGTGTTTAGGTGAGGTGGCTAGGTGAGGTGTAAATTAATTTAATTAAAGTAATTAAATTAATTAATAGTGTGACAATGAACATTAATTCAATTATAAGTAATTAAATTAATATGAATGCGGGGTAAGGGGTAATGGTTAGAAGAATACATTACGTTAATTAATTAAAAGGGACCAAGGGGAGTGTGTGACCCAAATTTGGTGTCTACACTTACCATCATGTGTCAGGGCATGATGTGGAAAAATGTAAAGCCCTTGAGACTATTCTTCTCCAACTATTTCCTCTCGAAGAAAACTTAGATGATAATGATAATTTAGATGAGGACCCTATTTCACCTTCACCTATTACAACACATCCTCGTCCCTTATCTATTCAGCTACCTTCATCTCCACCTCCATAACCCTTTTATCCTCCTCCATAATTTGAGATCAATATGGTCCACATAAGTGAGCTAGCCAAATCTCACCAAAATGCCAATGTGCTGCATTGTTTTCACAAAACCAATATATGCCCTCAACTTTTTTTTTTCTCATCTTATTGTTATACCTATCACAGATCACTTTCTCCTTTACCACAAATCAATATGATTCAAATTGCCACTTATTCCCGAAGGACAAAGGAAAGGAGAAAACAACCAACTCATCCTCTACCCTTTACCCAATATTCCATTTGCACTGCACCTGAAATCACCATCCGTGGACCCACATACCTATTTCTAACGAGGTTTCCCATCGCACAATGCTTTAACAATTGTACCAGTCTCCTCACAAAATATATTTGTATGACCTTGTCCAAACCTCTCGAGTCTCATCGTGAGGCCCTCGTTGAGGTGCTGCAATCTATTTAGGTTTTACCTAATGACCCTACACATGTTGTGTCTATTATCACTCCTCACCATGTGGCCTCTCTCACCATTTCGACCCCTTCCTTTGCTCCCGCTACCTCTCATCAAGTAGTCACTCTAAGTTTCTTTGATGATGAGATTGACGTCTCCAATCGAATGATCCTAAACCCACCCTATTTAATTATGTCTACATTGGTAATATATGCGATCAATGCATTATGATTGATGACGGTGTTAGTATTAACGTCATTTCCTCACATACGCACAACCAAATGCACATTCCTATTAGTTGCATGCACAATAAACTAGTTATGTTATGTTCATTTAACAATGCCATGACTTCCACCCTCAACACCATCATTCTCCACATTTGTGTAGGCCCCCATGACATCCCGAATTATTCTATGTTTTAGAGGGGAAATTCTAGTACAACATGCTACTTAGCTGACCCTCGGATTCACACCATGGGTTTTGTTCCTTCAACCTTACATTGTTGTTTAAAATTCAAACATGAAAGGCACAACTATACTGATTCAAAGAAACCCTTCAACTTTCAAGAATTGTAACATGTTGTATCGACCCAATGATTTCCTTACACCATTTAAGGCATCTACCATCTGCTACCACTTCTTCTTCACCCACCGCCTCATCCACCACTTGTTTCGCTACATCTTGATAACTAACTTCTATATTTCCACTTTTTCCGCAGACTTCTCAAACATCATCCAACCCATCTATTTCTCAAACATCTAATTCTTCTTCTTCCCGGTTATCTAGTGATTCATCCATTCCCACTACCCACATATCAACTATTGATCCCTTAGAAGGTTTTTTTTCAACGCCTCACTCTGCGGGGAGTACCGCCTTTATAACATTGACATATTCCTTACTCCTCAAGAGTATGGTAACCTTCACCAACATCCCTGCTATGATCACCGCATAGGCAAGTTTTTCCCCTACGATCCTCCCCACCTTCACACCAATTGAGCATATGGGGGACTTGATGCTTCTACTTATTTGTCTCGAGTTTCCTTCCCAAACTCGACCATTTTCCTCCAACCTCCAATCTCTCACCAAACTTTTCTTTGCCCACACCAACCTCTCGATTCACCCACACCTTCCTCCATCATTGTGCTTGGAGGGGCTTTGGATTTGGTTTTATGAATAAGGCCGCCATCTTGTCATTCCTTGCACCACTCATAAGCATAAATATTGCAAAGTGGTATTTTATTTATTGAACCAACTTCCAGAAGGCTCAAGTCAAACTCATTAAGGATAATAAAATTCCCCACCCCATTCAACAACTTCACCACCTTCACCTATAGAGTATATGGATACCAAATCCATTCCTCCTACAAGAAAAATTGTGAACACCATTTCCTTAGTACCTTTGACTTATCAGGCGTGATGACGAGGCTCCCTCTTCTCTTCCCTTCATGTATCCTAACATGATCGATGACGACACACCTTCTATTAATGTCATTCAATGTTAGGATGATGATTCTATTCTCACCTACCTTGGTGTGGAATATTCTTATATTCACTGGTCATTACCTTCTAAGACACAAACCATGTTGAATGAATCAACCATAAAAATCAACATTCACACTCAGGATGACCCGCACATTCTAAAAATAGGCCAATATTTAGATGTTGCTAAACATGAAGCTTTCACTGCTTTCCTTCGAGATCATAGAAACACTTTTTCTTGGTCCTACACTGATATGCCCAAAGATAACCAAAACATTGTGGTCCACAATATCATAACCATTCGATGCCAAACCTATGAAACAGAAGCCGTGAAAATGCATCCTCACATTTCCCTTCTTGTTGAAGAAGAACTCCAGCGCCTTATTTTGGTTTCCTTCATCCTACCCATTGATTATCCCCAATGGATCTCTAACATCGTTCGTCCCAAAAGTGACAGGGGACTCCACATTTGCATGGATTTCCATGAACTTAACTTAGCTTTTCCCAAAGACAACTTTTCTCTATCTAGTATTGATCAACTAGTTGATCTTATTGTCACCATAAGATGATATCACTTATGGATGGTTTCTCGGAGTTATAACAAGATATTACTCACCCCTGGAAGATCACAAAACCACCTTCATCACTCCTTGGGGTACCTCCTATTATTGTGGCATGCCCTTTGCCCTTAAAAATGATGGTGCTATATACCAGCGAGGATATGAATTAGTTTTCATGACATCATGCATATCATATTGGAAGATTACGTTGGCAATCTTCTTTCCAAATCCAAACATTGGGCCAAGCAGCTTGTTATCCTTAAAGTTGTCTTTAACCGTCTCATCAAATAATGCATTCATGTTCAACCTAAGAAGCATGTCTTCACTGTTCTCTTTGGATATCTCATTGGTTTTATCATTTATTTTCATGGCATTGAAGTTAATCCTACTAAAATAAGGGCTATTCTTTAGATGCCTCCACCTACTAACCTTCATCAACTTCATATTTTGCAAGGCAAGTTGCAATCTATTCTTCACTTTATTTCTCAGCTTTCCAACCACTACCATCCATTTCATCATCTTCTCAAAAAGGATGTCTCCTTCAAATGGGATGATGAATACCATAAAGCCTTCAACGCCTTAAAACAACACCTCCTCTAACCGCCTATGCTCATTCCCCCTAAGGATGATCAACCATTTTACCTTTACATTTTTGCTACTAATCATTCCCTGTGTGCCATGCTCACTCATTGTGAAGAGAAAAACATGAAGCAAGCATTATATTATATAATTCCTAAACTTTTGGACTACAAAACTAGATATACTCATGCCAAAACAAATTATTTAGACTTAGTTTTTTTGCCACTAAAATTTTCCATTACCTACTCAACCACAAAACCTTTGTTTTCACCAATACTGACCCTTAAATTACATGTACGCCAAGCCCTACCAACATGAATGTGCTACACGGTGGCTCATGATTCTTGTAGAGCTAAATCTCAAATTCATCCATCAAAAATATGTCAAAGGACAAACCATTGCTGACCAACTCGCAGATGCACATCTCTCTGGAAACCAATCTTCTAACTTTGATTTCCCTAATGAATCCATCGCTACCCTCTCCCTGGATAATACCGTCTACTAGATGACCTTATTCTTTGATGGTTCCAAATTTCAATATGGGGCTGGTGCGAGTTATCCTCATTCCTCTTAATGGTCAGCCTATGCCATTATTTTTCACAAACTAGATTTTTATTGTACTAATAATATCACCGAATATGAAGAACTCATGTTGGGTCTTCAAACCTCCATAGCCTTAGATGTTAAATAAATAAATATCTTTGGTGACTCTCAACTAGTGGTGAACCAAGTTGATGGTATATACCAGTTGTCGTAATGAGATAATTCAAAATTATAAACATCATGTTGATATGTTTCTCGCTACATTTGACCATTATGAACTTCAAACCACCCCACGTTTAACTAATGAATTTGCGAGACACCATGGCCTGTCTTACTTCTCAAATCCCCACTTAGCCCTACGATTCCAAAATATTTGTCACAATATAAATGTTGCAATCACCTTCTTATCTAATTCAATAAGTCAACCTTATAGGAAACGTGAAACCGACCACATGACCTTTGGTATAAATAGTTCACTCGACTACCTTTCCCTTTCAATTTTGCATCCAGATCTTACTTCGCAATGGACAACGATTCTTTCTCAAAAGTGTCTCACACTATGTCATCATGGGTGGTATTCTCTATAAACACAACTTTGATGGTATCTTCTTACAATGCCTTACGAGTTCGAAACTCCTTACACCGTCAAGGAAGTTCACGACGGGATTTGTGGGGGTCACTTCAATGGCTTAGTTGTCACTTAGTGCATCCTTCACCTAGGCTATTATTGGCCAACCCTAAACCGTGATTGTTGTGACTATGTCAAGCGTTGTGTGAAGTGTCAACAACATGCTAATATTCATCACACCCCTAACCATGCCTTACAGGTCACATAAGACCTTTTGCCTTTCTATTAATGGGGTTTAGATCTTGTTGGAGAGATCAACCCTCATTCTTCCCAACCTCATCAATGGATTATTACTGCTACCAAATATTACACTAAATGGGTATAGTTTGTCCCTCTAATTTCTAAAAAATATGATAAAATATATGAATTCATCAACCATCACATCATTTTTCACTTTGGTGTTCCTCACCGCCTCATCACTAATAACAGAAAACAATTCAAAAACAAAACCCTATGGAAAATCTATGATGCCTTCGACATTCAACTCATTTTTTCTTCACCTTATTATCCTCAAACAAATGGCCAAGCTAAATCAACTAACAAAACCCTAAATAAAATTCTTATGAAGGTGGTTGATGATACTGGTAAGGATTGGCACATGCACATTCCTTTTGCCTTATGAGATTATCACACTAGTATTTGCACCTCAACCATTGCCACACCTTTATCTTTGGTCTATGGTACAGAGGTTGTCTTACCTCTCAAATTCCAAATCCCATCTCTTCGTATCTCACTCAAAGATATTCTCAACAATGATGATTTTCACTAGGATCGTTTGGCACAACTTGAGCTATTAGATGAACGTTATGTAAATGCTCTTGATCACCTTCAAATATACTAAAAATGTATTAAACATGCCTATGATAATGTGTCCAAGAACAAACCTTCAAGGTCGATGACCCCTTCCTGAAGTAAAATCAACATGTAACAAAAGTGAAGAAAAGTAAATGGGGCAAGTTCACTCCTGATTGGCTTGGACCCTATATCATTACTCATGCCTATGGATAGGGTGCTTATTATTATCTTCACTTGAAGGTAAACCCGAACTGGGCCCCTCAATTCCTTACATATTTGACCATTCTATTATTGAATCAAGTCCTATATCACCTTATGTCTATTAAATGCTCATCCCTTGAGCAACATTCACCTTCCACTTATCTATTTTAAGGATCAATGAATAAACAAGAATCATGTGATTACCCATCACCTTTTAGTCATATCTTCAATATGAGTACCACGGCTCTACTCATGGCATGATTCTCATGGATGATTTTCATCATTTTTAGGATGAAATCCCATGTTCGTTCATCACTTAAAACCTCTCTTTCATAGCCCACCCTTGTTTCCTATGATTTTGTCTTCATAAAAGAAGTCTATACTCCTCTATAGTCTTGTCCATGACCTAAAATTCCAAATATATTCAAAAGTAATATATGGGATTTTCAAATTCAAATCCTTGAGTCAAACTTCTAGTAAATAGATGAATCCCTCAAAAAGGACATCTATCTTTCTATCTTACTACTATAAATAGACTTCTCCCTTAAAGGACAGCTATACAAAGCTAGCCATATTGTACATAGTCTATAAAAAGAAGACTATTTCTTCAAAAATAAAATAAAAATATTCTGAAGCTTCCTGCATCGATCAGCTTCACAAAGTCCTCAAGGAGACATTCTATTCATCCCACATAGACTTCCGAATTGATCGGTCTCTAAAACAAAATCAAAAATAAAAAATTACTTTTTTGTCATAGACTTTGCTATTTTGGTCTTGGGTATCTTGTAGAAGAGACATGTTGTCTCACACCAAGGTTATGCTAAAACAACCCATTTCACCTCACTGTCTTTTCTTTGTCATCTTCCACCTACTCAAGGGACATGCTGCAAATACAACATTTCATGGTCGTGTAACTTTCTTCACACTTAGTATAGTCAATCATGCAAGTCATTTAGGGTCTTACGTTCATAAACCAATCTTTCATATGATAGACACATAATGGTTCTTACCAATTAGGTATATTTTTGTCTCTTCTTACCATTCACCTATTTTATTACTTATTAATCCTCCTTCACAGACCAGATCTTCGACACCTACATTCGGGAATTCTTCTTCCACCAAAATTACCCACACCTATTTAACCTATACTCTGTTGTGCCTAAATTACCTAGACTCACTCATGCCTAAAACCTACTGACCCATTCATCTCCCTTATCATATTCTTCCCTAGCTTATGGGAGAACTACATCGGCCTCGTGGCCCCTTTTCATGGGGCTAGGTAGGCAACACTATGAGGGCATGTGGCCCTTAGAGGTTAGCTCGCCACTTTTACCCCTCACCAATTTTCCCCCTTTACATTCACATTCTACCCTAGTTAGTTTCCATTTTACAAAAACTTGGAAATTAATATATCATAAAAACATACATACCTACCATTTTATCACCACAACCATATTCTACTTAAATCATTTCATATTTTCATGATATTAATTACTTGGAAATTTAACCACAACATACATACAATACATTATTTCCACAAGATCAATAAAGTTGAAATTATCTAGAATCCACCATGCCTATACCTAACCAAACTAGGCTTATACCTAACTCTATCACACCTAAATGACCTATACTCAATCATGCCTAACTCATCTAGTTCCCATGGGTACGTAATAACAATGGAAATGAAAACCAATACATCATCCATCCAATAATAATCATCAACTATATAAAGAGAAATGTTTGTGTATCAATACATATATACACAGGGATAAATAATCAAAGTGTCTCAAAAATTATCATATAAAATCTCACAAAATATTTGGAATGCAGGCCAGTATATATATAAATAAATAATCATCATACAAGTATCTATGTCATGATAAATAAACCCCACCTAAGGACCTTCTCTCCACTCTCACCCATCTCCTCCTCCTCGCCTCGCCTAAGACTAGTCTCTGCACAACTAGTGGCCTCACCTTGAACTCGTGTCTCTGGGGATGACACCCTTGTGCTACCCGAGATGTGAGTCCTAGACCTGGTCCTCTTCCTAGCTACCTATTGGACCCTATACTTGGTATATGAAGGAAAATCAATATCTCAGTAGTGTCTAGATGATCTTGGCAATAGTGTACCTCATTCAGGTGTTCCTTAACCTCACCATAGATATGGTCTGGGGTAGTTCCATTGGCCTAAATGCTACTTAAGAAATATTTCATACCAATAGAGGACCATGTCCTGGTGTTGGTGCATGTACTATGGGACCCTATCCCGATGCCTATGTTGGTACCTATGTAGCTACCTGGGCCTGTAAGGCCATGACCTATGCCTATGTAACCACCAACTATCCTTGTAAACTAGTAACCCACATCAGTAGCACTACTACCTTTGCTCCATCCCCTATAGGAGCTTGTACCTATACCCGTGTCTAAGCTTGGGTATCGCCAACTATCCCTCGTAAACCCGTAACTCGCGTCCGTGGCTCTTTGCACCTGTGCACCATCCCTATATAGGAGGTTGTACATGTACCTATGCCTAAACCTTAGAAGCATTCAGATGACCCTATAATGTAGTCACCTGCCCTATCAAAGTAACTACCTCTATCTATGCCACTATCAATTGAACTCCCAGCATGATCACCTGTCCCTATAGGGCATCCCTCTAAACCATCACTTTGTGGCTAAGTCTAATCGACTCGACCATGATGGTGATGCCTGTAACTCCGCTACACACAAAGACTATCTATATGCCACGGTGGTCCTTACATCATTATGTCTCATATTCTTTGGTACGTCCTCCTATCCTTTGGGGTTTTGGGGCTAGGTTGGAGACAAAGGTATCTCTAGATCATCCTTGAAGTACTATGGGAAGGGTGGCAGCACATCTTGTTATAATCAAACCGGCATCGATATCTATCGATTGGGATCATCTTGTGCTCATCGGAATGTCTACCCTATAACCACCGCACTAACTATAACTTTTGTAGCTCCTCATCCATCCCTCTAAAAGTTAGAAAACTGACATACGGCCGCTAGACTATGTCCATCACATACAAGCCCTCCAACTCTCACCTGTAGTATACTATCGGCATGAACTTTGTGGAGATCATCTCATGGTTTCTATGTGATGAATTTCTGGGGGTAGATGTGGGGGGAGCTTTAGGGGTCTTGCTAGGAGGATTCTCAAAGCTATGTAGCTGTTGAAGAATAAATTTACAATGTGAAGTCAAAGTACACATGAGTTTCATAAAGGAAATATTGCATGTAAGAAATTTTAGCTCATCTAAAAAGTTCCAATGTGGCTTGGAATAACTCTCATATCAATACTATGGTGGTGGAGTGATAAAAGTAGTGTCTAATCCTGACGGTGGTTGACTACCATAATATACTCGTAGGCCCAACAAAGGCAAGAGGAATGTACAATAGATGTCATAGCATTGCATCCTATGGTAAGCCCACAACTTCATGTATAATTGCACTAAATATGTAGGTGCCCATGTAAACCAAACCCAATCCTTGATCCTATTTCTCAATACTCCCATCAACCCTCTGGGAAAATGACCACCCTTTAAATCAGGATGTGCATAGCACCCCACCGCCGCCATCATCAACACTACTAACCGCATCTTTTTCGGTGTGCAACATAGATAGCCCCATAAAAATATTAGTGTTGTGCTCTGTCAAGTCACTCGTTATCTCCCAAATACCTCAATCATCACCTCAAGGCTATATCTTCTCGATCCAGAATATAATGGCTCACCAATAATAGGTAGTCGTAGAATCCTTTATACGTCCTCCAAAGTGTGATGGTCATCTTGCCCATGGGTAGATGAAAGGTGTTGGTCACTACATCCCATCTATCGATGAACACAACCATGAGACTATGATCCCCGTCGAGATCCACCTATAGCGCCTAATTCCCACCAATCTGACATCTCGCATATGTTTCCACTTGTCCTCAGTAATGTTGGGATGCATCTTCCCTAATAATGGTGGGACACGGTCCCACTTCATTAATTGATGCCATGCCTACATCCATACCACTCAAAACTATCAAAGAATAAACTACTTTTCCCATTTCTTTACAACCTAATTACCCCACCTATCTATTTCCTAATTACCTCACTAGACTATCATTTCTTCTAATTTATCTTATCAATATCCCTTAACTCATTCCATCACTGTGATCTAATCTTCCTCTATTACCCAACTATGTTTACCTATATTTACCCTGACCCACTTGTTTCTCTCCCTCATCCCTCTATGTTTCCCTTATTCATTACATATCTATCATCCAATTTCATTTTTTACCCCATTTTGGCTTTCTCAACTTAACCTATTCAGACTAAGTCACTTTTCACAATGATTGACTTTGATCACATGGACCAATGCCACTCACCCTGACCTGACTTCGATCGACTATTTTCCCACCGATGCTAGCATGCTGGACCAACATCAACCAAGACCTTATTGGCGTCGATCTCTAGTTTGGCTCCAAATCCAAACCCCCACACCCCCAATTTTTAAAATTTAAAAACAAGCCTAAAACCTACCCAAAAACCACCCAACCCCACCCATTTCCATTTTACAACCTAATTAATCTACATTGCACTTGCCCCATACCCAAATTATTCCATTTTTAACTAAATTTTTAATTTTTAATTCCCCCATTTTATTTCATTTTTTCCTACAAATTCAATAAAAACAACCATAAAGGATTGAATCCTACCTCTACATGCCGACAGGCGCCTCGCTAAGATCTCTTGGTCTCTAAGCCGGTGGTCCTCCCACACCTCCTCCTACTACCGCCATGTCTAAATCAAACCTCTGGTTCTCCACCAATCGAATCACACCAAAATATCTCATAGGCCCACCTCTACACCTCTCTAACCACTCACCTCTCTCCAAATCAGCCTAGAATCTAGCCCAATCATGGTCACTCTTGTCAATGGTATGAAATTGACTTTCTTGTCATTTTCACAAATGGCAAAGCACAAATGAATTCATAATTCACATATTTTACCTTTTTATTCCAAATCGACTTGACCGATGTCGATTTCCCTAAACCAAAATCAGTCATATGCCCTAGTGCACCGCACCTAGTTTCTCTTAACTGAAATTGATTGGCCATGATCATGGTCAGTTAGCCTTTTTCACTTCATTGCACCATATCACGCCAACTCTTCCTACCCGAAACCATTTTTTCATAACCCAAAGTTGACCCTGACCTTGTACCTCATCCTCATGACCTTATTACCTATCACCCAACCTTAGAATCAGTTAGGGCATGTTTTTCCCTTACCATGTCCTTACCTAAATCACCCAACCCAACCTCACTCATGGTGACACTCAAATATTTTATTCGCTATACTTTATGATGTTATTAGTTGTGTTGTTGACCCTCTTACCGACCTTACCTTGTCTAATGTCATGTTTTTATCCCAACCTACCCTTTGGTGCCTTGGAACAAGCCTATAACCCATTACAAGACTGGCCTAGTAGTGTTTCAAGATCATATCCTATAACTTGAATACCCTAACCACTTCAACCTTGTTTGGATAAACCTATCGACCTTTGATGATGTAGATTTTGTAAGCTCTTCAACCTGGTACCTTATCGCAATCTATACGTATGTATGCATTACACTGCCACTACCTATTACCCAACTGAAATCACCCTTATCTATGACTAACCTACCCTCATTTTCATCACTTACCCATTTATAAAACTAATCAACGACTCCGTTTAACACCTCATCAATTTTTGGTTTGAGGGGGATCACCTCTACCAACACTTGGGGCAACCTAATCCTCACTCATACCTAGAGCACGACTTCTTTTTTTTTTTTAGTGTCACTTATCAATACAAGCTACCAAATTTAGGGGAAAATGTAGACACCAAATTTGGGTCACACTCCCCTTGGTCCCCTTCAATTAATTAGCATAACATATTTAGCTTAATCATGACACCCCTTCATCCGATATTAATATTCATCCTAACAATATTAATTAATTTAATTAAGTTAATTTCATCCTCACACCTCCACCTCATCATGATACCTCACCTGGACCCATTCCGGGGCATTTAACTCAAAGTGACCAAATCATTTCTCTCGACCGATTCATCACTCCCATTGTTGAGTCACTACTTGACCTAACTAACTAAGAATTATTCTTAAACATAATTAGACCTCCTCTAAGATTTTCCTTCCTTCTCTCATGATAAATCTACTTCCCTAAGTGAACCCAACAAGGAAAACAAGCCATTTGAGTAAGCATCACACTTCTCGGATCTAGACTTGTTAGGAAGTCTCTAACTCTTTCTATTTAATACAATTTAGTGGTATTGTTGTGTTTCTCATATAGGTCATTCCTCATAGCCAAAAGGAAGCTCACACGGTCGACACTTGGATCAAAAGTATGCAATAAATGCATTCTACCTTCCACCTTTGCCTCACGCTGGTACTCCTTCTAACCTCTTACCTTATCTGTTTTATGCAAACTATTCAAAGTGAAACAACTAGATCAGGTATTATTTGGAGTTTTTTATTTTTCAAATTCGTTAATTTATCATTATTGTCCAAAATTGCATCATCCTATAGGTTTGGATGAAATAAAAAAATTTGGGAGGGGTTTAGATTTTTTTCCCATTTTTATCTTTTTAGAGTGAAATTTTGAAACTAGCTGACATGTTTAGGAAAGATTGCATTAGATCCTTTGTAATAAGAGGGACGATGGTGTTAAGATGGGGTAAAAATGTAGCCAAGGTCTAATTTCATATACCATAGGGTTGATGGTGTTTAGCCAAAGGAAGACGACATAGGAAATTTGTAGTGTATACTATACTTTTATTATTTTTCATTAGGGATTGATTTATACAAAATTCTAATACTTTTTGTTGTCATTTTATGCATCCAATAAGAGTAAAATATCCATCTATGGTGAAGTGTGGATGTATTCTACCTTAGTGCTATAATTTGTAAACTATCTCAGGAAGAGGTGACCTAGTTGCAGGTTGGGTTTTGGGGGCATCATGTAGATGCCTAAGATAATAATGGATCTAGATTTTCTAAAAGTGGTTTTAGTCTATATGAGACTAGATCTGATGCTTATTGGTGATGGACGGGACAAGATACCATGGAGATGGCATTGCCGTTAGCGGATGTACATAGAATTCTCAAGGGTTACCTATTGAAATAATGTGTATGCATTTTGATCTTAGTTCAAATTCTACAAAGATGAGATCCCTATCCATATGGGATACCGGGAGTGGTACATACAATGTGATAATGTTATGTGTTTGAGTTAGCACAATGTAGGTCACATGGAATCGATATATCCAAAAGGTGGTGATGGGGATTTTGTCACATAGATAGTGTGTCACAAAGTAGATGGATCTATCCCATTGTTTGTTATCACAATATGTAGAGACGTTGTTAATCATGGGGTTTTATTCAGTTGGGGCACCATCATATGGGTGTAGTTAGTGCACAATATTTATAGGATCATGTACAGAGGTCGAGGTTCATGGGACAAATCATATTATTGACCCCCTAGATATATGATAGGTTCTTTATGTACATGCTAATAGGGACAACACAAGTAATAGCCACGGATGCCCCAAGATTTCTTAAGTAGGCATAAGGGTTGACACTAAGGCCACTTTGATCATTCTGACCACTAGCATAGGTGAGCCCAGATAATGATACATGGCATCCCTATATAGGTAATGTGTATTAGTGGCCTATTTGGCCCAAGTTACGTAGTTGGATCCCATCACTGAGGTGACAAGGAATTATGCAATTGGGTAGAGACCCATACAAAGATTAGGGTCCCAAGGGAGTTTGGGTGACCAACTCCCATGGTTGCACCACCATTGCCACCCTACCAAAATCTCCATTCCATAGTGGGTGCAGGAGAAAATGTTACTTTGTACTCAAATTTTTGATCTCGTAGGTATAGGAAGCTAACACACATAGTTGGAGGCAACGTATGTTTGATGGGGATGATTAGAGCCCGCCACCGATCATAGTCATTAGTTTTTTAGAGGAGAGATCTGATCAAGGATCCATTGATACATAATCATAGGTCAGGTATTAGGATGATAAGTTCATAACGCCATGTTTTCATGGAAAATATCTAGCTTGAATAATTGAATATTTTTGTCATGACAACTAAACTCGCACTACAAAAATCCATGAATCGGTTAATGTAAACCTGCCATTTAGCCAATTGTTGACTATGTAAACCCCCTCATGGATGATAGTGATGTGCTAAATGGATTTTACAGTGTGTTTCATGTGCATCTAAGATAGTGGGAAGTAATTCATGGATTCATTTTGATCCACTTTGATGCAACTACTCCCGAGAGGCCTAAAAAGGCCTATTTTTAGGATTCTTGAACCTAGTAAACACCCCGAGAATGTACATGGAAGAAAAAAATATTTTTGAAGGGTTTAATAGAGCTAATAAACAATCAGATGAATTTTAGGAAAGTTTAACAAAGAAAATCAAGTTTGGGAACAAACTTTGCAACATAGGGCTACTTACAACATAGTGCTTTGGAAAATGAAAATTAACAAAAAGCTAGTTATAATGTTTGAGAAGTTACATAATACTCAAGATATTTTTGAAATTACCAAATACTCATTAGAAATATAAGAATTCCTACTCCATATTTCAACAAAATTCAGGAGATTTTATTGTCTAGATTTTGAGATATTAGCCCGATAATGCAAGTAAAGATACCCAATCCTAGTGGAGATTCAATTGAGCATTACAAGATTTTTCTGAATATTTAAAAGAAGATTCAAATATCAATATGGCATATTCAATTCCTTCCACATGATATATGTGATAATTTTGATTAAATTATAAGTTTTCCTCTGGTGGCAATTAGACCTTCTGGCGCACATGCTTGAGTATAATAAAACATGAGGGTGAAATTAAAATTGATAGAATAATTATCTCCTAAAAATAGTGGGAATGATCTCATAATCCATTTTCCATTAAAAATCATATAATGGTCAAAAATGAAATTCTCATGGAAGCTTTGGGGAGAAAAATTACTCCATGTCTATTTTTGGCACTGGTTTTGATGGAAGGGTTTCTAAATGCATCCATGATGCATTTTCATGCACACGATGCAATTTTTCACCTTTTCACTTTTTGTAAAGGTGAATGAGGTCAAAAAAATTCCAACACCACGGATGAGTGAGGATTTTATAATCTTGTGTCACTTAAAGTGACAACTTGCATGGTTAGATAAGTGCTTGTGCTCTCAAGTCATTTGGCATGCTTTTCATGATAGACCTAACCCTCGACACACCTAGGATACCTCTTTGCACATTTTCACTTGGTTAAAAGGTGAATGAGGTGTAAAATTTTCCACCACCAAGGGAGATGAGCTAATGCATCACTTAAAACATAACATTAATGGTTAAGTGTTTGCACTTCCAAATTGGCCCTTCCTCATATTAAGTCCTACCCTTGGCACCATTTCTCTACCTAATTGCACTTTTGCACCTGGTGAAAGGTGCATCAAGTGTAAAATTTTCCACATACATGCAAGCACCATGTCCTTCTTCACTAACACTTCACAAATTACTCCCTAAGTATGTTTTCCACTAACCGCATGTATCAAGCTTGTCTCCTCCTCATGTTAGCATGACCCATGGAACATTTTTCCAATCATGTTGTAATTTTTCTCCATTTCACCTATTTCTAAATTTTTAAGGTGCAATGAAGGCTCCTGGACCCATTTATTAAGTGCTAACTCTCTCTCAACCTGGGTTAAGGAGAAGGTGTGCAAGTAGGTTAAGGGTGAGTTTTGCTTAACCATGGTTAGATTTTGAATTTTTAAATCATCCTTAAACATTTTTGGAAATAATTTTTGAATATATTTTCCCTCCATTTCTTCTGTAACCAAACCATGCCAAATTTGGAAACCCCATGCTCAAAACACACTTTTTCTCATATCTCACAAACCCTTACTCCATTTTTCATGAGATTTGAACTAAAACATCCCTACATGAATGCCTCTAGGATGAATGTTTGAATGAATTCATTCATGACATCCTCAACTATTTATGGTGATCTAAAAATTTTATCCTTAAAAACATCTTCCTTATATATCTGGAGTTGCAACAAGCCAAACAAGCTAAAAATCGCAACATGCGATCCTTAAAAGATTATCTTTTCAATGAGCCCTTTATTGCCTCGTAAAAATAAGTAGAATTAAATTTATATAGGATATTTAATTTTTATAATTATTCCCTATTAAAATAATAACATGCATACCTACAAGTTCACTTTTTGTTTTGTGAAGATCTGGACAAGCAAAACCCCTAAAAATTTGAGTGAAACATCTCGGTGAGAAGTAAAACTTTTAGTGACCTCGTTTTCAACCCGATCCGACGTCCCGTGTCCATTGTATATTATTAAGTAAGTACCAATTCAAGGTACTTAATAAGGGTAGTAGGTATAAATTTTGAATGGATTCAAGACACCAAGTTCATTTCTCATAAGGAGAAGTACTCAAAAGTGACAATTCAATGAAATTTCCAAAACTAGTCATCCGGGAAGAACTTACTAAAAACAATAAGTTTCCATAAAAGGATCATAATGGTTATGGTTTTTAATCCTGCATTCTTCACTAATTTCAATCTCCACTGAGGACTAACTCATTCTTTTCAAATGGTTAATTGTTGCATTATGTCTCAAATAGAAGAGAATCCTTATTAGTTCCCAATTTTGGTCACAGTGGAGCATTCTAGTCTCTATGTGTTTCTCAATTTCTTTGGATGGATTAATCATAAGTTGAAATAATATTTCATCCATTTTATAACCTTCATTATATACATGGTTGAGGTTCTCATCAGCTCATCTCATGGATAACTACATCTCTCAAAGGCTCTAGATCATCAAGCTGAGTTGTGCAAGTTATGGTTTCAAGTTACATAAAGGACTTTGCATTTTTGGAGGTATTGCAGTGTTTTAAAGGTTTTTATGTTTTTTCAAGTGAGATAAATCTTCCATCATCATATTCAATGGTCTCCACCTCTCCTTCTAGTGGCCAATCAATCAAGGCATGAGCTCACAATGTGTAATGTTGTAGAATTTGGAAAGTACTTGGTGTGTTCAAGCGGTGTCACCGATGTTCATAATTTCAAGAGTTTCCATAGGTATTCATTAGACATCTTTGTTAGTGCATCATAGAAGAGGGTCAAAATGGATCAATTCTCATATTCAACCTCTTTAGATATTATCTTCGTTGAAGGTAGAGGCATCTTCATCCATGCTTTGGAGCATTTCTTCTCTCTTCTCCTTATTATTCCTCCTTTTCTCTCCCTCTTTTCCTAATTCTTCACTATAATCAATCATTGTAATCTATTTTATTCACTTAAGCTTCTCTAATGGTGAATTGTAAAAGTGCTATTTGATTTATAAAAAGGGACTTATTTTCTCACATCCTAGGAAAACAAAGAGTCACAGGTTGAATAAAGACATGAAGGGTCACATGGGGGTAGATGAAGAGTTGAATTGTAAATCTATAAAAGGAGATGATATCCTCATTGTAAAAGGATGGTTATTCTTGTTTACTAGCTCCCATATTATCTCTAGGAACAAGTGATCAAATTCTTCTATTCCTTGTCTAAAAATTTCTATCTCCATCTCAACTTCATACTATGAGCAATTGTAATTGTGCAATATCATGCAAGAAAAATTTATGTTGGTTGTATCTTGTTCCTCTTATCTTTCCATAGTTTCTTCTCATTGAATGCATGGAACTACTCTTGATTTTATGTTGGAAAACTCTGCATGTGCTATTTTTAATATAAAATCCTTCTCATACTTTCTCTCCTCACCCTTCTCCTTGTGTTCCACACAAGCACTTTTCCACATGTATAGGGAAGTATTCCTATGTGATATCCATTTGTAAGGCCACCCCTGCAATTATAGTAGTTTATATATGTTTCCTTTTCTTAATAAATGGATATTCCCCATTCATGCGAGAGGGATGTAGTCCCAAAGTATTGGTGAAATCCCATAATTCATGCACCTAATAAATTATTTTCCAAAACAAATTGGCACCCTTTGTGGGGCATATTTTACATAATCGGCACCCATTATACAAACCACAAATTCCAAAAAATTAAAATAAAAACAAAAAATTAGAAAGTTGAATTCTAAATTTTGAAAAAGAGTGAACAAAATTCAAATTTGAGTCTGCAAACTAGGCTGATCGTAGATACACTAGGTCTAAGAGGAAAAGAAGAAACCTTCATCCTACCTTTGAGGAGCTCTAAAGAAAGCAATATAAAATCATATATTCTTATCATCTCCTTCCTCCCTTGACTTTCACATTGGTATCTCAACCGGTGTTGAATATCCCAACCAAACTTCTATAGTTTCATCTCCAGTTTCTCAAATTTCTCTAAAACTATTGAACTTTATATTTTTAGAAGAAATAGAAGAAGAATAAGAAGAATAAGAAGAATAAGAAATGGTAGAAGAGAGAGAAATAACCCAAACCATAATTCCAGGAGAAGGAATACAGGTCCACTTGCTCTTGCACCTCCTCTTCATGATCTACTGACAAGTTCCCGCAAGAAATTTCCAAAGTTCAAAGGTGATAGCACATAACTTCTCAAAGAACACATCTCTTCCTTCATCACATCATGCATAATTCTTGGAATCAAACACAGAGATGTTGATGTGAGAATGTTCATGGAATCAATCCAATAAAAGGCAACGGAGTGGTTCTATCTCCTACCATCTAGATCCATCACTAACTGGGAAGACATAAAAACTAGCTTTGAAGAAAGGTTTAAATATATTGAATATTTTCAAGACCTCCTAGTTTAGATGGTTCAAATGAAAAAGGATCCTAATGAGATTATGAGGGACTTCATAGATTGTTATAATAGGTTTCTTAAGAGGATACCCTTTGAAGATTATCTGTAATGCCCCATGGGCATCGGCCTCCACTGCCACCGTGGCCTCCTCCCAACCACCCGGCCTGCAGATTTGACCAGCGTCTTGTCTGTCCTTGCGTGAGGTCTGAGCGGAGTCACATTTTTCTTCGACATGATCTGTTCTTGATTCTCTTTGAATGCGAGTAGGTGGAGTGTGGACGCGTTTTCTTCCTTGGACCGCGTGTGGTGGTTGGGGGGTGTCTTTCCTGGTTGCGTGGGCATTTTTGCTTCCTCCTGGCACGTTTTTTTCTCTGCCTAGGTTGCTGCGTGAGCCTGGTTTGACGTGGGTGTGGATGAAGCTACAAGATAGTGTAGCAGGCATGTTACCTCCCTTCTCTTGGGCGCTGCGAGGAGTGTTCTGGTTGCACGCGACCACAGTCGTGATCAGTTGTTGCAAAATCTTGCAGCTGTAGCAGAAGCCGTTTTGAGCGCTTCCAACGAGCAGGTTGTCCACTAGGTTGTTATCTGTTCAGTTCGACTGCATCCTCAAATTCGGGATTCTCCTTCAAGATATTTTGTATCAAATCGATTAAGTGACAGTAAGAGCATTACCAGGAGATCCATGGCTTTGCATTACGTAATGGTTTTGAGTCAAATGCTACCGTGCAGAATGCGCCTTCCATAATGCAATCTGGCAGTTTTGAAAGCATCACAGTGGTTCCATTTGTGGCACAGTGGTTTCGCTAGTAGCAACAGTGGTTCTGTATGTGTCACGGCTTTTGCTTATATGACATGGCAGTTTTCTCTTGCTGTCCATGGTAGTTTCACCTGTTCCGAACAGAACTCATTAACGGCCAAATCTCGGTGTCGCTTCTCATTCTAGGTAATTGGGATCCTTTGGTCTTAGAGGGGACATCACCAGAAATGCATAAGAGAAGCCAATGGCTACGCAATTGGAAGGCAAGAGTGAGAGGAGAAATAAGGAGTGCAGGAGTTGGAGAATGCGTGAGAGGATCGCAATGAGTAATCAGTTGTTCATAGCTAATGCCTAGTCTATGCTCTTTATAATCTTTCAATAGCAGTAACAGAGAGAGTGAGATGCAATGCTCCTTAGAGCTCTTTCTATTGGCCCCACTGCTGAAGGAAGAAGAGGAAGCTGTGAATTGCCACTCCCAGCAGGTTTTCCCCACACAAGTTAAAAATCATCTTTGGTCTGCAGGGGGCACCTCCTGTTAATGCTACCAAGGGGATTCCTTATGTAGCTGGACAGAGAAATGTTGCAGCTCGTGCCAAGCACTTTGTGGGTGACAACAGTTGGGGCGAGGACTTTAGACAGGGATTTCCCTACAAACATTATTTTTGGGTAATGGAAAATCTTCAGGGGAGTGTCTTTGTACAGTAGAAAGGCGTTGGGGTCTGATTTTTGTGCCCTTGATCTATGCTGGAGACATCTCTGTTGAAATTATCACACTTTCAAGCTACAGCTGCAATGTTTGCACCGAGAGTTTGATGTTGTCCCCAAATCTGATGAAGGAAAAGGTTGTGTATCAATTACGGTAGATGCCTTTCAGAGCCAGGAGCGATGTAATCATTATGTCTTGTGTCCGAGCTTCAAACCATGGTCGGTGTGTAGCTTTCTAGCGCAAGTGCTCTCGGACTGAGTGGTAAGCAATTCGACTCTCACCCCCCCAAAGCAGCTGCTTTGAAGCAATCTAGTGTTTGGACAGCCACCTATTGCATCCTTCTAGTCATGCCTTCAAAAGGGAATCCTGGTGTGGTATATTGCAAGAAAAGACCAGTGAAGCAGAGGTTAAAGCGGAGGGCGTGTGGTAGCAGTCCTTCTTGGATGCGTTAAAACAGGCAAGATAGACTAACCATATACATAATATGCTAGTATCTAATAAACCTCTTGAAATGAAACTTTCTCCTTCTAGAAATTGGTTTAAATCTGTGATTATGTGGTTTTGTGTTCAATATATGGTTAACAGTTTGTTACTTCCGGATTGCCTCTGTTGGTTGTTCTTGTTGACGTGATCAAACCCATTTATATATATATAAAACAAACAAAGGTTCCCAGTGTATGCTTTGATTGATCATATGAAAAATATACGTATATATATATATATATATATATATATAATTTTAAAGTTACTTCCTTCTGCAAAAATGTCGTTGTTTCTTTTGTGAACCTGGGTATGTAATCGCCCCTAGAACGTTGCAGCGTTGACTAGTATTGGTTTCCTGTTATGTTGTTGCCCTAGAGGAAAACATACAGTTAAATTATTATTATATTTCTTTTTTATGATAAGCGTGATTATGCACTTCGTGTATTGTGCAAAGTATTAGGGCTTTTGAAAATTAGAAGTTCAATTTATATGCTTGTTAAGAAGGAAGTTTTGGGCCGAAAATATGTCCTGGGTTGATAGAAGGGCATAAATTATTGATAGAACCCCATTTTGATTCTACTCTTTCGATGAGTAAAATTTGATAAAATTAATGACCTTTATGGTGTTAAGATATGGTATGTTGATGATTCCTTGTGTGATCGATTTAATCATGTATAGACATAATGCCTTGATGGAGTAAGGTAATACCTTTCACGGTTCGTGAAAGTTAAGGTTTTCATCAACTGCTTAAGGTAACATGAAGTCCCTTAATTTAGTCAAACTTGTCTTGTACTTCCTTCCTGATGAGTGACCTTTCATTGCAAATTTAGAATGATTGTGATGGAAGGTCGTGAATATATTTTGTTGTCAAAAAGGGAAAAGAAGCTCTGGAATAGTTTGTTTATGTGTCGAGTGTAATAATTGTAATTACATCATTATAGAAGTTAGTTATTGGAGGATATCTATCTTCAATGGTATATTGTGTGTTTAATCTCTGCATAGGTTACTATAAAATTAGTGTTGAGATGTAAATTAAGGAGAGTTGAGAGACCTTTTCCTTTGTTTACATCGTTTATGATATTAGGAAGTGAGTTGACGTCGGAAAATATCAACCAAGTCTAGATTCATGGCTATGTTCCTCTAGAATGGGAGGGTTATAAATATAAGGTATTATGAAAATTGCAAGGATGTGTTTAGAATGCTAGATTGCCTACTCAACTTGGGTATTAATGAGGCTTGTCGCTATTCCGGCCCTGGTTATGTTCAGTAGGTAAGCGGTTAGGCAATACCTATTCCGGACATTCTTACCGTCCTTTCCACTCATCCTTATTAGCTATGAGGTCACTTATTACCTAAGATATAATGGTTGCGGGTTTGAATATAAGATTTTTCATCCTTTAAACCTTTTTGATTACATGATGGAACTTTGTTTTTACCCTCGTAGTTCGTTTATAGCCTATTTGGCCTATGGGAGCGATCCCAAAACTATATTCCTTTTGGCAAGTGCCTAAGATCGGATCTGGTTTGTATCTTTGACTTCACCTTGAGAATGTGGATTGATGGGTTACACTTTAGATTTCAATCACGTAATCTACAGGATTATATGATTGAGGTTATTAATTGTTGCAGATGGCTTACGTGGTTAGATGATGGAAAGACTTGTAGATTATTGCATCAATCTTGGTTATGATGTTCCTTTGTATGAATGTGTATTATGTTATAAAATTTGGAAAGGGCCTTTGGACATTTTAGAAGAAGGGTCAGTGCCTAGTAAATGTAATGTAGAGTATTGTTGTGGTATCTGTTGAAACTTTGGCTTGTTTGGTCATCATGTGAAAGATGAAATTTGATTACCGCTTGGTTATGGGATATTCTAGTGAACTTTAACCCTTAGTATAGTAGCGGGGCATGTCCCATGTTATTACTCTCTTGCTCCCTAGTCATGGTTCAATAGAGATGATATGTCCCTTTGATTTGTACATCATGTTGGAATGAATTGATATAACCTTGTTTTGTTTTCGCAAACGAGTACTGTTAAACTTTGCTCTTGAGTTAAAATGTTGAGTTGTAAATCCTCCTAAGGCATAGTAGTGATGAGTTTGTAAACACTATAAAGTGAACTGGATATTCCTTATAAAAGTTAAACGAAAATTTATGTATATGAGCATATTAATGTAGATGTGATCCACTTGAAACCTTTGAGACCTGGAACAATCAAGAGGAATCTATCTTTTGTAACAAAATATGATTACTTGTTTTTCCCCCGAGCTAAACTAATAAACACTATTTGTTTTGGTGAAACCCTAAATGGTCTCATGGTGAAATCAATGGTTAAATTTTAGAAGATGATAGGGTTTAATAAGTAGGAGTGAAAGTGATTAATAAAACCTTAAATATCTCTTTATCGTTTGAAATGTTCCCCTTTGTCAAACTTAATTAAGTAAAGTCTAGATGGAACATTTAACCAATCTCGGTAAACCCTTAACTTCAATGAAAGATTGATAGTAAACAATGTGACCCTGAAGCTAAATTCTGTTGACCTGTTCTGTTAACCCTTGCCTTGATTCATGGTGATATTTCTTAAGCAAGGTCAAGTTCGATCCTTAAACAAGAAGGCTTTTGTTATGAACCCTAAGCGGTACTTCCCACTCAATCGGAGCTTATGCCTTCACCTGAGCATTAGAGGTGTGGAACATGTGTTAGTGACTTGAGCAAGATTAATTAACCTTGTAAGAAATGGAAAATGTTCTAAAATCAAATGAATAAGAAAGATTTGGACATAAAATTTGATGATCCTAGTTTGGAAAGTTTGGCCTTAAGCTATTTAGTCAATAGTCGAAAATAAAGAAATTCTCCCTTGTGAAAAGAATTGTGTGAATCATTACATGAAATTTTATAAGAACGTAAGTTAAGAATTAAGAGACACTTTAGTAAACAAGAAAATCTAACAAGAAATTCCTCATGGGTTGCCCTAGCTGTGAGTGTGTCATGTGGATTGGACTTCCATGTTGTCTTGTCAAAAGAAGAGTACATTGTCCTTGATAGGTGTGAACGTTTCCGTGTTGACCTTGTGGTCTCCCCCATAACAAGTGGTTCCTAGTGTTGGTTGTAACCTTGTGACAACATGTTGTGTCATGTTGAGTCAAAGCAAGTCAAAAAAAAAAAAGTTATCCTGTATTTCACTGTGTTGTCCTTGTGTTGGTATTTTTGGTGTGTTACAATTTCTCCGACGAAAACCAAAAATATTCTTCATTAACTCTTAATTTCATGAGGTGGGATTCACCCTTTGAAGATTTTAACTAATAAACTTGGGCCAAGCTTGATAAATTTCCATTGAAGTTGAAGATGACCTCATCTTTTCGAGAAAAATGAAAAATCCAAATGGAAAAAAATGTGTCAATTTTTCATGGAAGGTGCCACTGATTCTCTTATTTTAAAATTGGCAAATGAATTGAATGCAATCAAGAAAAAAATGGTCTAAAATATTCCTCTTAAAAATTAGAATAGGAATCATATTTTTGGAGCACCCCAAAGGCTTTCCTTGGAAGATCCACCTACCAAACATATTATGCAACTTGGGATGATGAAGAAGATGACACAAAAGAAGAGGTGGGATGTGCAAAAACAAATACTTCTAATATTCATTTGATGAAGAAGACTTGGTGATTGTATACATCTAAGTCATGTTCACACGTTTCATAGATCAAGTGAAAGAGTACTTATCTAGTAATGAGAAAGAAAAATCAAAGAACCCTCCACCAATGACTATTTCTTCTATTTCTATTTCTTGAAAATATAATTTGGGTACAAAATAAAAAATCGAAAGGAGGATCACTATTTCCCTCTCCCTTATGATCAAAAAATAATAATCCTAAATTCACCTCATCTAAATCCAAATATCCTCTTCTAAGTAAGTATCCATCTTTCTCCTATGACAAGTCAATTCCTAGTGTTGTTTATACCATTTCTAATAATGTGAGTAAATGTACCTATAATGCCCTTCCTAAGAGTAGTTAACCTCATATTTTTACTACCTCCTCCAAAACTTCCACTTCCTATGATTCCCACTTTGATATCATTGACCATATCAAAAAATCTGAAATCAAGATCTCTGAATGTGAATATCTAAGAACCCATCCTAAGAAATTTGAAAATATTGTTTAATTTTTCAAAGAAAACAGTTCTAAACTAGCTTCTATAAGTACCAATCCTAGAAACACCATATCTCAAAACTATCTTTCCTCCACATCGTCCACCTCTAAGAAGATATAAATATTTTATCTTTCCTTGTTGATGTGATTGATAGAGGGCCAATGCTCCATAAGTGTTGAATTCAGAATTTGTTTTTATGACATAATGATCATTCTAATGTGAAATTTGACAAGGTAATGATAAAAGGAAAAATTATAGCATTACTTCTATAAGAGCCAAAAAGGTTTCAAAATAAAATTAATCCTACGTAAAAAACATCTCCCACCAAGTCACTCGAGCACACAATCCGATCCACTTCAAATATTTTTCCAAGTGTACCAATTCTCATACGAGGGCAAACGATGGGCATTTGAATCATAAATTATTGCGCATGTAGAACATACCTTCTCATTATCCATTTGTCTAAAACATTCACAAGTTTCAAAACTTATTAGTGAGAATCTCAACCATATTAAAATCACCACATATCACCCAATGCACATTGGGGGCTTCATTAGCAATCCACCAAAGACAAGTTCGTACTTTCATGAACATCATTGGAAGCATAAAAATTGATGATGCCAAAAGGGAGGTTATTAATATTAAAAAGAGAAAACATAACTCAATGAAAGGGGTCTCATCCATGCTCCCCATAATGGGGCCACCATTTGGGTGAAATAAATTTTAGTAAACCCTCATGACCCGCATCATGCTTACTTGTTATCAAAAGGTCATCGACTAGATATTTTTACTTACAAACTAAGATATGGAAATATGCCACCTTAACTTCTTATAGGAAGAGAATGTTCATTCTACCAAATTCCTCTTAAAATCATGCATAATATACTAATGATTAAATTTTCTAATACCACTAACATTACATGATAAATTCATGAGAGATGAGCGTCAAGAGACATCTCCTATGTTTCTAGTCCTTCCTAAGCTTCAAATTGGTTTTACATGAATTGCACATTATTATGTTTCAAAAACTCCTACAACTCAAATTTTCTTTTCCCAACATATTCAATGTTATATTCCTATTTTTTTGAGTCCAAACTATGAGTTGGGATGTGTGGGAAATCTATTCAGTTCCACCAAGTTAATATTCACTCCCACTTGGTAGCAAAATGTGCAAAAGTAAGCAAAGAAGGTATAAAAATGGAAATATCAAGGTCACATGAAAGGAAATCTAGGAATCAATGAGAAAATTAACAACCATGTGCATGCTTTGGTGAAATTAGGTAACACAACATTAGAATTTGATGAACTACCTCTTTAGAGAGTTGATTTTCCTATGGTTGATCCTTAATAACTAGCTCATTAGGCATACCACTCGCCTCAAGCTTTCCTCGAGAAACATTCAAAATCATTGTCAAGTTTATGTTATTCTTATAACCCCCTACTATCTTCCACCCTTCTTATTTTTGGGGCTTGAAGGAATCGGTCATCGATTTGGGATTGGGCCTATTGCATGGCACATATAGTGGGCAATCCTTTATTTTATGATCTAAAGCCTATCACCGAAAGCAAGTATTTGGTAGATAAATGTAAAGAGAACTTTGCAAATTGATTTAGTAAAAATTAAATTATATCCTATTCTCAAGGTAAATTATAATACCTCCCTTAAAAATAACCATAAATATTACTCGATGAATTTCTATAAATGACTTTCGAAATCTTGGAGAATGCCATAAATTGAAAGGAAATGTTGTTGACTAGTACAAACTATCACCTAGTAGCATTAGCCTACTTACCTATAGAAAATTTCTCTTTTGTGTGTATGGTAAAGGTGATTTGAATATATAAATTTAGATAATACTATAAATGTTGGGAGAAACAACCCAAAAAATTAAATCGTACCTAGAAATTTTACGTGAGATATCAAGGGACCTAACCCCTCAAAATTAGGAAAATCCAAATTTCAAAAACCCAAATATTTGTGAATTAACGAAGATTAGTCACTAAAATTTACACTTCCTATGTAGAGTAACTACTATAATAGATGATGTACAATTGATAATATATAGTAAAACACAAGAAAATAAGCATGTGGGAATAAAAACCTAAGCAAAGGAGGGAGATAAGGAGAGTTATCTGATTTACGAATGAACAGAAGTGATCTAGAAAGGTGAAATTTATGCACAAACCGTAAACATGGTTGTTATTAGTCACGGCAAAATTTGTAACTCACAAACAGAGCTGGACATGGTCACCCACAAACGGTGAGGGCACCTAGGCACTTTGGAGACTACTTCTCGGTGCTGGGAACATGAAAAATCTTGAGATCTTTTTTCTTTGTTTTTGCAAGGGATTCATTGTTGATTCTTGTTGGTCACCTGATATTCACTCCTTTATTTCGATGGTACATGTAACATGCAAGAAAGAGATTCACCGCACATACCCAAAACCACATCAAACCTAAAAAGGAAAATGTAGAATCAGAATAACCCCAATGGTCACTTGACATAGTGAACTTACAACCGAGCATAACACTACATCTCGACTCTATGTAGTTCTTATGTTTTTGTGTAGAAATGATACTTTAGGATTCCTTGTGCAACTTACACAATGATAGTAGAATATAGCTAGAATGTAGAGATGTAATAGTAAGTGGGGGTGGAATAGAATAGACTTCCCCTTCTTATATTATCTATGCAAAGTATGAATCCCTTGTCCCTTGAATGGATGCTAGATGGATGCCTTTGGAGAGCTTTAGTGCCTTTGGAATGCAATTTTAGATCATGATAGTAATGCTCGGTGTTTGGTCCCTAATTTTGAACACATAACTTTGTATTTACATGATTCTCTTGTTTAAATTTCATAATTGACAGCTGGAAGGCCAACCCATAAGTGAAAAAGATGCGCAAAATATAAAAGAGACCCAAAAGGAGTGAGTAATATAAGAAAGAGTCAAGGGTGGTCGAGGGGACGGGGAGCGCTTAGGCACTACTGTCTTGGCTAGGTGCTAGTGTCCGAAGCCATGAAAGATAAATAAGTAATGTTCGCCTATGTTGTAGGGTGTGTAGGACCAAAGAAAGCTTTCAATTTTACTAGTTTTCTTGCTTATGAATCATATAAATACTAGCATGCTTTCAGGACCTAGAAATGTACCCAAGTGTGTGATTTTGTGTCTACATTTACTACCACTTTATGTTTTTGAGTTAATACTTGATAACATAATGTAGTTAGAAGATGTGTACCTTGTACTCCTATAGAGAGTATGGAAAATTACGTGCTTGAGTGCACAAGTGAAGCATAAAATGATCGCAAAATGAAGCGTGAAGACTAGGAAATGAAATTAACCCTAGGGGTGAAGCATATGTGTAAAATATGTTGTGAGAACCTATGTTTGGTGAAATAAGAAGCTCCTTGTTGTGTATTAAGGATGGACTGCGAGAATAAGAGAGACATAGTAGTCAAAGTCATATATATGAAAAATATGAGTAAATTATGTATAATTATGTAAAAAGGGAAGTATGAACCTAATATGTAAAAGAGTAAAAGGTAGAAATATATCATGTTGCTTGGAGATTGCTGATTTGAATGTTGAAGTTGAATTTTTTGGGCAATATCACGCCAAGAGTGAGTTGTTTGGGAGATCTTGAGCCAAGATCAAGTGTTGGGGAGAGAGATATAGTGTTACTCTTCTCGCCATGACTCTACCCAATAAGGACCACTATAGATGGTACGTCTCATTTTAGTTCTTATTGTCCCGAATTGTTTTTGTTTAGTTCTCAATTGCTTTTATTAAACTAGTTGTTACGATATATGGAGATAGAATGTATTTTGTAACTTTAGTTATTTTCTTGTAACTATGAAACTAGTCTCGAACCTGTTTTTTACTTTTTTGTACTTGATAAAAGCGCTCAGTATATGCCCCTTGGACATTAACGCCCAAGGGAGGACATAACCACCCAAGGTTGTCTGATTCTAGGTGTTGGTGTCTTCCCGTGATTTTGACACAAGTCTGATTTAGATCTTATTGGACCCTAAATATTTTCTACGTACCAAAATTCATGTGCATGTAGGATCGGTAAATAAATGGCACTTAGGGAAAAGCATGCAAGAAAGCAGGGTTTAAGTGAAAACAAGGCATACGGGGAGGTAGAACAATGGTTTAAAGTAATTAGCCATATTTGGCATCATGGAGTCACTTGAGAAAAATTTGAGGACCCGACTAGGCGTGATGAGTGGATAAGGTACCAGCCTAGAACCATGGAGGCAAAGAAAATGATATTCCATGTAGGGAATATTTTCAGAGGCATCATTACAGTTAGTGGAGGGTTTTATAAAGAGGATAAGCATTCACCAATGGAGAACCACATTGACACTTGGCATGTAATTTTCTCAGGAGATAATTCATGGCGGTGGATGTTGATCCTATTTAAATAAGTTCTTAGGACAAGAATAGAGGGAGGGGAGAGACAAGAGGTCGCTAGAAGCTACGGGAGTCTTTGAGAGAAGGAGGGTAACAAGGTGTTACTCAGAAACTTTAGGAAATGCTAAGGGTTTAGAGCTCATGGTGCTAGGGTTTAGAGTTCTTAGTGCTAGAGGGTTGTAAGGGATGTCATTAAGCATATGTATGGGTACTGGGGTCTGTAACAAGGGCTATAATGGGAAAACATAGTTAGGATCTCTGATCATATAGGTTTGTAGGGGTTGGATCTTTATCATTTGATGTATATGGTCTGAGATGACCCTTTTGAATGTAGTATGGCTACTAGAGACTCTTTTTAAATCAATATACATGGATCTATTCTATACATATTGTTTATGGGTGTAAACCCTCATGTTATTTGGCTTATCATGACTCAAATCTGGTTTCTTGTGCTTCATACAATGTTTATTTAGCTTTTGTGATGTATTGATGTGTAGATCTATTAGTTATATCCTTTTTCCCTTTTGAGTAGATGCGTGTATTTTTGTTTCTATAAATAAGCCTCCATTAATGATGGAACTCTCTTCCAAAGCTCACATAAAGGAGGGTCTCGGCACTGTGAGCATGGCTTAGGTGAGTACGCGGTGTATCTTTGGGTGATAGGTTGATGCACTTGTGGTTAGAAAGAAGTATTAAGGGTAAAATAATGACTACATCTTGGTTCCATTGCTGGGACCTATTTTGAAGCTATTGTGAGATAAATGTGTAATGACGGAGTGCTTGGCCTTGGATAGTGTCGAGACCTGGATTAAAAGCATGGAGGACAAGTTTCCTCAGAGGTTTAGTATTGGATCTGTGTTTGATGCATGAAAATGGGTGGAGGAGAACCTATATCACGAACACTATGAGACATTATTCTATTTTTTCCTATTAGACTTATATGAATGGCTATCAACATATGCATCAAGGACAAGTTGGTACTACAAACCTTGTTTTTAGACCCGGGGAAGAATATCAACGGTTCCATGATGTCGATCTAACCTGGACCCCTGCTATTGATCACTTGAGGAGTAGAGTGTTGACTATTGATACCCTAGAATATGCTATTTATACATATTCTTACCCCGGATAATGCTAAGTTCAAGTTCTTGAGGGAGCCAGAGGATCATTCTTGAGTGTTATTACACCGGCGTTCAAGATCTTGGTCATTACTTTGAGTTTGGAAGACTTTCCCATGGCTCGCTAAACTCCTACTAAGTGTAGGGCGCGGAAGCTAGCATGGTAGAAGGATGGAAAACCTCATGCGGAAAAAGTGGAGAGAGAGTAGAAGCAACTCATATAATGAATCTCGGGAGAGGGAGTTGGTAAGACAACGCAAACTTACGGGAGTGATGGATTTAAAGGAGTCGACATTACGGGAACGATTTGAGGTTCGGGTAGAGGATGTGGAACCCCTCAACCACGGAGAGAGCTCGTCATATGAAGAAAGAAGAATATCTCGTAGGCATGCATCTTAACCCACATGGTGACCGGACCCTTAACGCTTTTTTTTATTTCCTAAGATAAGTTTTAATAATCCGGTTGGTATCTATATTAGTAGTCAAGTGACACCTATGAGGTATAATTTTTCATTTGGTACATTTATGGGTGTGCAATTATTTCTGTGTTTGGGGGTGTTTTTTCTAGCACAACATTTTGGTAAGGTGTAGGATCAAAATGTTTGATTATTCCATCCGGGAGAGGCATGGGAAACACATCTCGGTATTGGTTTGGTATCATAGGCGTCGGCACGTAGTTTAGCTCGATAGTGGGTCCACAGGTACAACTACGTTAGGCCCTTACCTACAATAAGAGGAGGATCTAGTGGATTTTGAGGATTTGGTACTAGTGGATCTAGTGGGTCTGTTGGTGGAGGTAACATCGAGTGAATAAAGGTCCTAGATCCGGCAGACAAGGTATACAACATAATCAACGGGTTTTTATGAGATGTCACTCCACTTACCTAATTACAAGGGTATTGAGGATGTTACGGAACATGTACACAAGTTTGATTTACTATGGTGCATGAAGGGAGTAATTTCCCCAAAGTGGAAAGCAAGTCATTTTATAACCACATTATAAGGACATAAGCATAACTTGTATAGAAAGTATGACCCACACCAAACAATGGTGGATTACTTTGCACTACATAATGCCTTTTTGGAAGAGTTCCACATACTTGAGTTTGAATAGAAAAACATTAGCACGTTCAAGGAGATTTTATAAGGAATGGCAGAGAGTGTGTGGGAGTATGATGCATGTTTTGAGACTCTCCTGTCTGTGTTATCTTATGACATTCACCCTTCGCATTATACTCAGTGGTTCATCAAAGGACTGGTTACACCATTCATGAGGGTGCTTTCATAGAAGAATTTCAAAAATTTGTGCAAGGCCTTGGAGGCTTCCTTACGCACTGAGGTAGTAGGAAGCATTGATACAAGAGTTAGTTCATTCCTAGAAGCCCAAATTGCTGCAATGACACATTAGCTAGAAAAAGTTTCTACGAACTCAGCTCATGAGACTTGTAGTGGATTATGGTGTACGGATTGTGAGGTAGAAAGAGTACGAAGGTTAGTTGTCCTCGGAGATTAGTACATGCGATGATGGTAGACTGTGAGATTTTCCACGGAGATCATGATGCAAGTAGGTGTCCACTACTGCAACACGTGATCCGTAAGAATATGTCTTGCTATTGCAAAATTTACACCTCTACTACTCATAAAACCAAGGATTGTAGATTGATTGACCAAATACATGATGTCATTGATACTAGTGTGCACCAAACTAGTATTGCAAGTAGTTCCAAGGATGAGGGCTATCATTATGAAGGGTGCACGGATGGAGAAAGTCATAAAGAGGATTTTGTGGAGGATTTAGAGGCCATGGAAACCGCAAAGGTGGAAGAAGTGAGTTCACACGTGGAACTTGTTACAACTGTGGGTCTATGGAACACTATAAGCAAGAATTCCATGATCTCTGCTATAATGCTCTTGGTGTGGAAAAAACAAAAGTATGAGGAATGTCCAGAATTTTTGAACACATGAGAAAGAAGAAACGGAAGGATAATGGTGCTAGGATGGTAAGTGTGAATAAATTTGACTCGCAATGGATGCCAAGAATGGTGCATGAGTTAGAGTTAGAACTGATCTTGGTGACGATGTGAGGAGGCTATGCACGCGAGAGATACCAAAGCAGAGGCCACCGATTACGAGAGAAGAAGTGGTACATGGGAATTATCCAGACACGTGCATCGAAAGGAATTCTTTCAAGAGACCATGGACATAATCATAAGTCTTCAAGGGAAAATTCATTATCTAAAATAATAATCAAGGAAGTTTGAGTAGAAGAAGAGTGATGAGGTCCCTCACTCGAGATATAGATGATGTCGAGAGAATTGTGTTTGATGATGTGCTAAGGGATATCATTCCTCATTAGCGAGAATGGTTGAGAGATAAAGTACCAAGTGTTAGAGGAGAGAGTGAGAGGCGGGTTTTACTACTAATCTACCTTCCCATGACCTTGACTATGATAAGAAGATTAACTTAAATGTAGTTATTGATGGATGGCTATTAAGTAATATTTTTATTGACACGGGTGCAGAAGTTAATGTTTTGACTTTAGATGTATAGAATAAAATGGGAAGGAATCCATTACATCCATCCTCAAATGTGTTATATATGGCTAACAAGACAAAGGCAATGCCCATTGGTGTTTTAAAGGATGCTTCTATCACTATCCAAGGGGTGAAATTAACTGGATACTTTGAAGTCTTAGCGCTTTTCATCGTGGACAAATTTCCAAAGCATTACTTGGGTGCCCCTGGTGCTATAAGAAAAATGTTGACTTACATTTTAATAAGGGGTATATAAGTTTTGAGAACAAGGAGGAATGTGTTATCATCCCTTTGTGAGATGGAAAGTCAAGCACCCGATCACTGAGCCCTTGGGAGAAGAATACCTAGATAAAATCTATGTGCGCACTATCGGGGACCCCCGAGGTTATGCAACCAAAAAAAAGAAGGCATTAGTCAATGGGAAGATGCTCAATCAATAAGTGATAAAACTAGTGTGGCATGTGACAATTGGGCACATAGGAGATATGAGTTATTCGTAAGTCGGTTAAGAGGCTCTATGAAGAGAGTAACAAAGGTGCACTCGATCAAGTGCCTAGGATAAAATAACTTGCCAAGTTACACTCGGGGATTTAACCCCGATGTTTTCCTACGAGAAATGGAGACCCAATGGAGATGTGAGATCGAAAGGAGAAGGATGGTTAGCTATAATTTTCTCAGGACCACAACACGTTGGTGGGAAACCCATCACGATAACCTTCTAGAGTAGCACGAGGTGAGAATCACATTCTCTGTTAGGTTTCTTTGAAGCAATGCACCAACTACTATACAAGACTATCATGGGAAGGAACCCACCTCATTTCATGTCCAGGAATGTGAGAAGGCCTGGAAGGAATGTGTGGAAGCCTTTTTGTCATCTTTATGGGTTCATAATCTTTACTCCACCTTACAAGGCTATGCGCGCACATTATACATTAACTCGAGCTTTGCAGTCAAATAGGAAATTGGTAGGAGTTGACGGCTGATCTCCTTTAAGCTTTTGAATATCAAAGTAAAAAGCCATTGGTGAATGAGGCATTACAGTTGTTAAGCACCTAACTATGGGAGATAGCACCATGGTGGAGGAAAAATTACTAGATTTTTAGGTAAACCTAGTTTGGAAGCGTGTTTTGATGAGGAAGAATAAGAGGAGGTACAAGGTCATGCATGGAAAAATATAAATGAAAATTAGTCTACATGATAGATGGTGAAGAGATGGAAAACTTGGATGTTAACCATACTGTGGGTACGCACAAGGTTATGGATAGTGCTGATGAGAAAGCACACACCTACCATGGACCCCGATAACCAAGAAGGTTAACATTGGTTCAAAGGTAGAACCTAAGGAGGCTACTACAAGAGATTACTAGGCAGAAAAGGAGGTTTCAAATATCATCGATCCATTGCGTGAATTTCATGATTTTTTTCTACAGGGGATACCATGAGCTATAAGGAATTCACCATTATTTTGGAGAAATGAATATCAAGTTAAAGGAAGGTGTGTACCCAATTCGGAAGAGACCTTATCAAATGAATCCAAATCTGCGCGTCAAAGTTAAGGAGGAGATTGACAAGATGATCACATCGAGGCATCATTGAATTTGTTGAGGAATTGGAGTGAATAATTCCAATGTTCATAACATTAAGAAGGATGGGAGGATAAGGATTTATGTTGATTACGAGGGGATTTGAATGCGGTATGTTTCATTGACTCTTTAATAACCCCCTTCACTTAGGAGATCCTAGAAGGAGTAGCTGAGCACGAGATCTATTCTTTTAAAGATGGATTCTCAAGATATCATTAGGTAAGAATTAAAGGAGGACCAAGAAAAGATAAAATTTTCCACCTTTGAATAGGGAAGTTTTTCCTATACGGTCATGCCTTTTGGGCTGAAGAACACATCTACCGTGTTTTCACGCATTGTAGTTCGGCATTTCGGACTTCATCCATAAGTTTCTTCAATTCTACCTTAATGATTGGATGGTTTATGGACTATTAAAAGACCATTTTGCAATCGAGTTTTATGTTTGAGAGATTCCGACGTTGAGTATATATCTCAACATTAAGAAATGTGTTTGTTGATGGTGAATCGCAATACCCCTGAATGTCTCTGCAACTCGATGGGTTGAGACTCTCAGTATGATTGCATAACATGGAGCTTTTCCCAAGTGTGGGACATTGCGAAAGCGGAAAAGATCTCCGGATGAAGGCCGGTTCCTATTCCTCCTGTTCGAGATGCACACGTAGAAAATGTAGAGGGTTTATAAAAAAACCTAATCTAACTTACCAAGGAGACAGGGTAAGAAAATGCATAAAATAAAACCTAAACTACAAAGGTGATGCACCGAGGAATGAAGAACACCTGTCTTGCCAATAAACACAGAGACCATTAAAATGCAATGCAAGATTATGCAGAGATAGCGATTCACGGTGAAAGATCGGGGGATGAAAATGAATACGAGAGAGGGTTGATAATCATCCATAGAAATGCATTATTTTTCTCCAAATATTGATACAACACACACGCAAAATGCCAAGAGGCAAGGTTGCATTACAGTTTCAAATGGGAGGTTTTAACTCCACAAGTTCACCTGCCAAAGAGAAGAAGGGAGGGGCAAAACAGAAATGTCCAACCTTTAGAAAGAAGCCCCTCCTTACAATTTATAGGAAGAATGAGAGAGGGAAGAGAGAGGAAATCCAAATCTACCCCAACCACCTCCAGATTGCATTTAATTCATCTCATTATGGTGGTAGGTGAGAACCCTAGAAAACCCAAAAAAGTGGCAAAATATATTTTGCAATTTTAAGAACCTATTCCTACCCAATTAAAGATATCTAGTTTTAGTTGAATAGAGGACCTCATAAGCTTTCCAAAAAGTCCAACCTTGCATGAATCCGAGCTCCCAGTCAAAAGTTATGGCCATCTGAATATCTCGCGCTAGTGGTCGCTTCTGTTAGCACTCAAAATGTTATGCCTCCTTTCCATGTGCCAAGGGCGCATCCTTTACCCTGTCGACACTCATTGTCATGCACCATTTCCATGCACCAAGGGCGCATCCTTTACCCTGTCGACACTCATTGTCATGCGCCATTTTCGTGCGCCAAGGGTGCATCCTTTACCCTGTCGACACTCATTATCATGCGCCATTTCCATGTGCCAAGGTGCATCCTTTACCCTGTTGACACTCATTGTCATGCGCCATTTCCATGCGCCAAGGGTGCATCCTTTACCCTATCGACACTCATTGTCATGTGCCATTTCCGTGTGCCAAGGGCGCATCCTTTACCCTGTCGACACTCATTGTCATGCACCATTTCCGTGCGCCAAGGGTGCATCCTTTACCCTGTCGACACTCATTGTCATGCGCCATTTCCGTGTGCCAAGGGTGCATCCTTTACCCTGTCGACACTCATTGTCATGCGCCATTTCCGTGCACCAAGGGCGCATCCTTTACCCTATCGACACTCATTGTCATGCGCCATTTCCGTGCGCAAGGCGATAAATGTCAGGGATTTGAGCTTCTTTGATTTCTATATTCTTCTGCTTGTCTATATCTACCGGGGGAAGATATATACAACAAGTGTTTTTGTTACTCCTTTTGGCACCTTGTTAGGACATATCATATGTAAGGAAGGCTTCTTTGGTGGATCTGCCAAAGTTGTCGTTATTATGGAATTGGGATAGCCTACCAACTAGAGCGGGTGCGCATATTCCTTGGGCATATGGGGCATTACATGAATTTTATTAAGGGGTAGGCCAAGATTGCACATACCGTTAGAAAATTTGTTAAAGCACAAAAGTACATTTCATTGGGGAGAGGTGCAACATATGACATTTGACACATTAAAGAATAGGATTATCACCGACCCATATTATGATTTCCCTCTTGGGATAATTCATTCCACATACATGTTGATGCTTCAGGAATGGAAATTGGCACAATCTTAGCACAAATTGGAGAGGGAATTTTTGACCACCCCTTGTGCTTTGCTAGTAGGAAGCTAACCCCAGCATAACATAATTATACTACAATGAGCCCGAGGCTTTGTCGATGATCTACATGCTACAAAAATTCAAGCAAGTATATATTGGTAACACCCTTTATATCCTACATGGACCACATAACATTGAAGTAATTGGTAAACAAACCCATTTTACAAGGGTGCATATGCGGGTGGGTTATATTATTTCAATAGTTTTATTTTAAAATTGTTGTAAAACCGAGGTAAGAGTAATTGGGACCTAAACATCTATCAAGGATTGACTCAAGAGAGGATGTGTAGAGCATTGAGGACATAATGCCAAATACACAACTACTTAGATTGCATCACGTGCCCTCCGACTTGGAAGATATTACGGTGTTTACAAGATGGGTGTGGCGTCGGAGGAATGAAGAATTTGAAAAGGAAGAAGTTAGCCATACGCGCCACGACCTATATGTTAATTAGTGAAGACTTATACAAGTTAGGTCATGATGGGATTTTGTGGTGGTGTGTGTTAGAGCATAAGCATGCTGCAATCATGGAGGAAGCACATGGTGGAATTGCAGGAGGACACTATGCTGGAAATGCCACCACACGGAAGATTTTCCTAGTAAGATTTTGGTGGGAAATAGTTTATAAATATTATATTTAGTATTGAAAGGCTTGTGACCACTTGCAAGACCTTGGTAAACTAGGAAAAGAGATGAAATTCCATTAATACCGATTGCCAATGTAGAACCATTTGAGAAGTGGGTAATTGACTTCGTAGGCCCTATTTCTCCAGCCATGTGAAGGAAAGGTTCGCGCTATATCATTACATGCATAGATTACCTTACAAGGTGGGCAGAAGCGGCACCTATAAGGGATTTCACGGCGGAAACAACAACTAGGTTCATGTGGGAAAATATAATCACCGAGATATGGATGTCCGTTGAGCGTAACAAGTGATAGGGGTAATCATTTTTGAATGAGACAATTTGAATCTTATTGGAAGAATTCATGGTGGTCCATCACAAGACTACCCCTTATCACCCACAAGCTAATGGGATCTTAAGGCATTTACCAAAATTCTGAATCACATGTTAACCAAGATTTTTGATGTAGGAAGAAAGGATTGGAATAACAAAGTTTTTGTTGTGTTATGGTCATATCGGACCACCTATAAGAGACTGAACAAGGCCACACCTTTTCAATTGGTGTTTGATGCAAAAGTTTTGTTACTGTTGAGTTTATGTTACCATTGTTGTGCATAGTGCATGCAGGAGGGTTAGATGATGAACAAGTTCTTAAGGAGAGGATTGATAAGTTGATGCAGTTGGATGAGAGTGCGAGACTATTTCTTGCATTGGAGTCGAAAATAGAACAATCTAGGAAGAAGGCATGGTGTGATGATAGACACATCAAGAAAAAGTAGTTTGAGGTTGGGCACATGGTTCTCTTGTATGATTCCAAGTTTTTGTGCCATCCTTGGAAATTCAAATTCCATTGGTTGGGCCCGTACAGTGTATCTTATATACTTTATTCAGGAGCTTTCTAGTTACAAGCACTAGATGGAGCACAATTTCTAGGAAACTTCAATGGAAGTAGGCTAAAGCCCTACTATAAATAATTCTTCTTTGTGTTTATAAATAAGGCGATCTTATCGGTTACCTAGGATTTTCATTGACATAGTTTCCTTTCTTTGTGTTTCCCTTTCTTATTGCTTTGTTTTTGCACATTTTTTCATTGGTAACCACTTATTACTTTCAAAATTTGTCTATGCACACGAGAGGACCGTGCATCCATTTTTTTATGTGGGGTGGAGTGATATGACAAGTGCTAGAAGTTGTGGTTGTTGATGGCCCAGATTGAAAAATCGAAAACACATGGATTGGAATATCACATGTAAAAGAGGTGAACATAAGGGAACTATGGTATCAAAAGGCTTCATAGAAACCACGACAATAATGAAAAGGAAGGAAAAACTTGAGGTAGGTGATGTAAAGAACCAGGATTATGACACAAGGAAAAATTCCTTGAGAATGTATGCATGCACATAAGGATCTTTGGTCAGTGAGAGGTTTTTGTGCACCTTGTTGTCCACTCAAAATTCCCTACTCTTAAAGAAAGTGAACTTTCAAAATTTTGAGCTTTAGTGTCTTCTCTTTTGTGCTGAAATTGTTAAAAGTCGTGAAATTGAGAAAAGTCTGCATTTTGGGTCTTTTTGTGTGTTTTTCGGGCCTGTCGGACAATTTTGTCCCAACTGTCCCAAGTTCGAAAGTGCGTTCTGTTCCCCGATCGGCCGAAATCCCCGAAGTTGTTCCATTTTCGGGCCCGTCGGAACTTTTCGTCCCAAATGTCCCAAAGTTAATCGGGCAAGTTGTTCCATTTTCACCGAAACACGAACCGCGTACTTCGCACTTTCATGTCCCAAATGTCCCAAGTCAAATTGTGCAAGTTGTTCCATTTTCAGCCGATTCACCCGAACCGCGTACTTCGCGCATTTTCGTCCCAAATGTCCCAAACTTTTCCGGACCCATTGTAACCTTTTTGGCCGATTCACCTGAATCGCGTACTTCGCACTCTCATGTCCCGCGTGTCCCAAAAGGAATTTGTGTGTCTTTTACCCGCTTCGCCCGAATCGGCCGAGCCGCGTGTTTCACGCATTCGTGTCTCACATGTCCCTAATGAACCAAGTGCCGTTCATGCTAGTTTTTTCTGCTCTACCCGAATATCCAGCTTATTTAAATTGGTGGGTATGTATTAAATGCACATTCATGGCCTTTCTCTCTCCTAAATGGCTATATAACGGGCATCCCCCCTTTGCATTTTTCACATTGTTTCCATGCTATCCTTGCTCGAACCCTAGCAACCTAATTCCCTGCGCGTGTATCCCCTTTCTCTGTAATTCCTTCCCGAGTTTAGGTTGCAGCTCTATTGCTATCAATATGAAGATCAAGTTCCAGGGACAGGAACAAATTTTGCCACTAGAATCTGCCGTTCCCAATATTGGAGACAGCGAAGCTCGGCATCTTGACTTCGGTGATTTTTGGGCAAGGGTGGCAGATGCAAACCCTACACCGATGGCACAAATGATTCACGATAGCGGTTTGGCTTTTGCTGGAGGTTTTCCGATCTCGGTACAGTGCGCTGATACTGTACTTTCGTGTGGAGCTCACTTCGACCCTGTTTCCAGTGAATTAACCAATATACACGGGGAACTCATCGCCAAGCTGGACGCTGCCACCATTAGCACCGCACTGAGAATCCCAGAGATGGATAATGCCATAGTCATTTCTCGGGATCAAGCACAGGCTCTGTTCAATCAAGACAACGACAAATACAAGGCGCGGGTGGCGAAGTCCTGGCTGAAGAACCCTAAGAAAGGAGCCTCTCGCCTGTCCAAAACTCTTTTCGGGCAGATTTTAATGAAGAATTGTCTGACTTTATAATTCTACTGGCTCGGGTTATGGGTTTGCCCTCTACCAACGAATTTCACTTCTGGATGTGCCCGCTCATCAGCATGGTGTGCGAGGGAATGCAAAATATCAACTGGGCAGAGATCATCAGCATGAATTTGGTAGAGCAGCTGTCCAATGTACAGCAAACGAAGAAGTTCTATATGACTTCTTACCTGATGTATACCCTGGCAGCGTCACGGCAGTGGTTTGGTTTTTCCTACCTTGACGCCCACAAAGATGATCCAGTATATGCCTACTACCCGCAGTTCACCCTGGAGACCAGCAATCATAATTTCAGAAGGGTCAATGATGCTTTCACCATGTACGTGGTCAGGCTGCTTGAAGGTGATACTGCCAGGAGATTTTCTGATGAAGCCATGAATCTGATATCACGCTACGGTGCCTATTTCATACAATTCAGAAAATTCTCCTATATCAGGCTTGCCGGCTATGAGAGCACCCCTCTGCGGCTTCCCATGTTCTGCAATGATAAGATGGCTTTGATTGAAGTATGCAGGCAGTTAGACAAACTACACAGAACCTGCAGAGACAAGAAGATCTCCGGTTTGCACTTTCCCATCTCTTTGGGAAATTATACTTGTAAAACAGCCCTGGACGCACAGAACATAGAGAGAGCCCTGGTCCCTATCACCATTCATTTCTTCAAGCCAAGAACCTGCTTCGACTTGAAGAAGTTCATTGAACAGAACATCAAGATAATCTACCATCATAGGGCAGATACAGAAGACTACTGGGCTGACTGTGCAGATGATTTTGAGGCCAGGAGAAGGCATTGTGGTAGGTTCTCCCTGCAATTGATCCAAGAACTCAGCTTGTACCAAGTTCCCGAAGGACTCCAGGATGAAAATTCTGATCTATACTCATATGAGTATGACAGTGTGATTAAGCACACCCCCTTGGAGGACTTGGATTGGAACAGGAAAGAAAAAGATGATCTGGCTGAGATCCTTGCTCCAGTCTTAGTCAGGACTAAGGTCTGGTTTGACAGGAAAGTTTGAGATCTCAGAAGGCACTCAGGAGAATCCTCTTCCAAGGATGTTTCAACGCCGAGGAGAGAGGCATCAATTCCCAGGTCAGAAACACCAGTGCAAACCCCACCTGCCTCATCAACACAAGGACCTGCAGCTTCCACTCCTTCTTCATCCACTCAAGTGTACCAGAAGAAGCTCAAGGAGGTTAAGAAGGAGCCTGTGGAAAATGACCCTCAAAGAAAGTAGGTAGAAGTGCCTATGGGACCAGAGAACATCATTGTTCTCAGTGAGAGTGAAGAAAGTGAAATGCCAACCCCTGTAAATGCTCCTGAAGACCCAACTGATAAGGACAAAGAGGTCCAGAGCACTGAACTTCCAAGTGCTATTGATTCTTCTGCAGCAATTTCCTCCAGCGCCCCACTCACATCTCAACTTGAGACCACAGCCGTGCAAACCTTGAGTGTCATGAGCTCTATGTCTCTTGGTACTCTTTCCCCTCCTGCTGCTTCCTCTTCTTCTTTTGCATGGGTTCACCTCTTGATGTGACAAAGAGAAGAGGAAATCTTCCTCTCGGAGCTCAGGGTCAAACTTTGATGCTGTTGCAGCCTTGTTGGGCACCACTCCTTCTCATGCCAAGAAAGCCAGAACCACCTCCAGGATAGTGTCTGATGCTCAAGGTCAGCAATTCCTGGAGATTGCTAAGCCTACAGTGGACAAATCAGAGCAGGACTTACAGTCATCTGACTTAGAGCTCTCAAGAATTCCAATGGGAGATTCTACTCCTGAAGGTGAGATCCACAACCTCTAGGAAACGGTCACACGAGTCATTGGGAGGGTGGAGAAAGGGCAGCAAACTATTGAACAGTTGGAAGAACAGGCCCAAATTCTCACTGGCTTCATCAAGTCTCTTTTGTCTAAGGACAAAGTTTTGGACCCTACCCCGTTGACCACTCTTCCACCACCTGTAATTTTGAGCCAAGATAAAGTACGGAGTATCAAAGACATGCACAAGTATTCCATCTATGGCAGAGCTATGGAAGCCATGGTGGATGATATGCTTGTTGCAGGGTTGAACTTCATCGATGAAGCTTTTAAACTCCATGGAAAAGTGAACAATTTACAACAGAAGCTGTCCTCTACTATCGGGATCATGGATAAAGAGCTCAAACTCTGGAGCAGTTGCATAGTAGACCTCTGCCTTATGGGACAGACAGATGAGAACATCTTACTGGCGAATAAGGTTTTTGATGATGCAAAGGATAATCTATCAAAATCCTGGGTTTACAGTGTGGAGTGGAAGATCAAAGTCTTGGAGGAGGCTTTGGGAGAGCTGAAGAACAGCTGGCAGAAGGGTGAAGCTTTCAAGACACTGGTGGTCTCTGCTTTCAAAGACATACACTGTCATCTCCAAGATGAAACTTCTGGTATGCCCCTTTCCTTGCAAGAAATCAAAGCTCAATTCAGAGCTTTCGTCAAAGATAACTTATTCAAGGAAAGTTCCATCTCTAAGGAGAAAATGAAGGATATTTGCTCTCTTCAATCTGCCATCGAAGAAGCAAATAAAGATTATCATACTCATGTCGAGTTTGATAAAGAGATGGAGAAGTGTCTTGGATTTTGGACTCAGTCTGCGGCCAACACGTCAGTCCCTCGTGGCAGAGACATAGCTGAGGCGTTGAAGAAATTCAGGCAGCAGATTTTGAAGTCAGTGGGTCCCTCCCAGTAACTGGCCACCTGTCTTCTTCTCCTTATTCTTTTCTCTTCTTCCCTTTCTTTTTCCGTTTTCTTTGTAAGAAGTTGAGGTATTGCGATTGGCAGTCCTTAACTATTCTGGTTAAAAGAAGTGGTTACGAAGAGTAACTGATTTGTAAGTTATATAATGGCATTTCTACGCCATTCTGAAAGGAGGAAGAACTTGGCATATTTTCTGAAAGTGTAAATAGATTACAAAGAAATCAATACAAAAGGGCTTTCCATTCTTTGTCTATCTAATCTCTGTTATCTCTGAGCTTTCGTTTAATGTTTGTGAAGATCATTTGTTACTAATTTGTTAGTCTCATTGATTGCATACTCTTCAACTTTGCAATACATGGTGATCTTGTACAACCAAGAAGGAACTTTGTGTCCTTGATTAATGAATCTGTGATAAGTTAAGAAACTTTTGTTCTGGCAGATGTTATTTATAGAAATTTGTGTCTTTAAATTCCATCTTATTTATACGATACGAATGATCTTGTTCTAAATTCACTGTAACTTCGCATACATAAAGAATTACTCTGCTATCTATAATTCTGCATGTTGCCTTTCTGCTCATTCTCACACTCTCATTCCTCAGTCCTTTTGTGATTGATGATCCTTACGAAAGACACTTTCGTAATATCCAAGTTTAACCAGAAAATGATATTTTGTATATTTGTAAATAAGTTTGTTTCTGAATAAGGGAACCTCTCCCATTAAAGAGGAGGGACTTCTTGTCCCCTGACTGTTGCCCTTCATAAAAGTCCTATTTGACGACCAATAGTTTTTGGCGACTCCGCTGGGGAAAATCATATTCCAGTTCTGTAATTTTTGATCATCTTTTGATCTGGCGACTCCGCGTTTTACTCGAGGGAGGAGGGCCCTTGGTATTGAAGATTCTCAGTTTCAGCTTTTGGAGCAGCAGGGTTTTCCTTTCCCTTCGACAACGAATAGAAGAACTCGTTCAATAAGCACCCCACCCTCTGAAGATAGAAATCCTACGGGTGGTGTTCCTTCAGAGCCTGCTAGTCCTAATCTTCGAGCTTTGATTCTTGCTGGTGTTGCAGTTCCTCTCCAAGCTGTTTTTCCAAGAATGGCGGTACCATTGCCCTGGGGTCATCGTGTCGGGCCCCTTGCTCTTCCTCAGCCTTTGCATGAGTTACCCAGAGGTAACCGGAAGAACTTTCCTAAATTCAAAGGCGATGGCAAAGTGCATCCTGATGAACACATCGCAGCCTTCATTGTTGCGTGTGGAGTCCTGGGAGTTGAACATGAAGACGTCTCCGTGAGACTGTTCGTTGAGACTTTACAAGATAATGCTGCTGATTGGTTCTATCACCTTCCGGCTGGCACTATCACTAGCTGGGACACCATGAGAACTAGGTTTGAAAACCGTTTCAAACCAGCAGAAGATGTGCATGCCTTGCTAGCTCAAATCTCTCAGATAAAGAAAGATTCGCAAGAGCCCATGAGAGAATTTGTGGCCCGATTCAACAGGCTAATAAATAAAATTCCGGTAAATACTCGACCTGTTGATCAAATCCAAAAATGTTTCTTCCTAAATGCCCAAACGCCTGAAGTTAGCTATGCGCTGAGAAGGGCTAATCTCGCAACATTAGTGGAGGATCAAACTCTTGCTGTTAGTGTCGAGGATGATCTGATCATGTCAGGGAAGTTGAGGAGAGACCCTTCCAAATCTAAGTCTGTTGCTTCCTCCTCCTCCACCCCTGGACCTAATACTGATCCATTAGTTCAAAAACTTGCGAATGATCTCATCGCTATAAAGAAACAATTGGCTCAGCATGCTCCTTATGCAGATGTTCCAAGGAGGAATTTCCAGCCACTGAAATCATTTTCCTGCTTCTCAAACAAGATTAGCACTCGAAGGACCTCCTGTTAAAGTCCCTGTCAATGCACTGCGAAGTGGAAGAACCAGATGATGATGAGGATAATGAAGCTTGCGAGGAGTTTGTGGAAGAAGTTGATGATGAAGCAGACGAACTTGAGGGATCTCGAGTAAATTTCTTCACCACTGAGGGCATTGATGATGGAGATGACTATGATGAAGTGGTAGCAGACATGAATAGCGAATCATTTGCTGTCATGACTCGAGAGCAGACAAATCAGAGGGAGAAGGTGACACAACCCATCAAGAAATCTAAGGAGCAGTCGGCAACTATTCCCGTAATTGCAAAAAGAGGATCTCCTATTCCTACTTCGTCTACACCAAAGGTGAGTCCTATCAGTCCTGCTACTAAAGTTGCTTCTTCTTTTTCCCCTAAAGTTGATAAGCCTAGGATTTCAAATGATGATGGCCCGTCCACTTCTGGGTCCTTTGATATTGTTGATCACCTGAAAAAGACCAAGGTCCAAATCTCAGAGGCTGAGTATTATCAAACCCATCCCAAAGCTTTTGCTAAAATGATTCACTTTGTTAATTCCCATTCTAAGACCACCTCTAAAGGTCTTTTGCCCACTCCTCCTTCTGCACCACAGCCTAGTCTGGTAGCCGCTGTTACCTCGCCCAATGACAAAATCAAGCCTTTTTATGTAACACTTCTTATAGCTGGCCATAGGCTCAGTAACTGTGTCATAGATTCCGGAGCCTCAGATAATGTGATGCCCGCTAAAGTAGCTCATGCTTTAGGCTTGACCCTCACACGCACTTATGGATCTTGTTACTCCATGGAGAGTAAAGAAGTGCCCCTGGTCGGAAGAATTAAAGATGCACAAGTGGCTTTTGTTGCTTTTCTGAAAAGAAAGTGTTGGCTACCATCTTAGTAGCAGATATCCCTCCTTCATACGGGATGTTGCTAAGTAGGAACTTCTACAAAGATGTGGGTGGAGAAATCCAAATGGACTGGTCACATGCACTCGTGCTGTTAATGGACAAATGAAGAAGCTGATGCCTGAGAAGCAATCTGAGTATATTGTGCAAAAAATGGATGATCCTAAAGCACAAATACTCTATGAGGACATGGGACATGGTAACTACATGATTATGTCCCCTGATGAAATTCGACTCCCCAAAGTGTCTCCTAAAGATCCTAATGGTGTGTGGATTTTAGAGTTTGACGGAAGTTGTTCCTCAGCTGGTTCTGGAGCTGGTGCCCTACTGGTGTCACCTGAAGGAAGCCTACATCCTTTTTCATTCAAGTTGCAGTTCGAAAATACTAATAATACAGCAGAGTATGAGGCTCTCATTCTTGGACTGCAAATGGCCAAAGAACAAGGTGTAAAGAATCTTCTGGCTCGGGGTGATGCAGAGTTGATTGTAAAGCAAGTCAAAAACTGTTTTCAAGTAAAAAATGGGAGGCTGAAACATTACCAGAATCAGGTTTGGGATTCCATTGAATTTCTTGATGCTTTCTCCATTGAGGCAATACCTAGGGAGAAGAACAACAGGGCTGATTCACTAGCAGTCTCAGGGTCACTACTGATTCCTCATCCTGACTTCTCTCAGGATAAGTTCACCATTGAGATGGTCCATCGGCCTAGTGTACCTGATAATACCAATAACTGGCAAGTTTTCAATGATGATCAACATTTGCTTTCCTTCCTGGAACTCAAGGGTAATTTCGAACAACTGTATTTTGAGGGAAGTGACAACCTACCTCGTGAGAGTGTGCCCTTTGACAAAGCAGTCACCCAAGGAGAAGAAACAGATCAGGATGGATGCATCAATCTCAAAGGAAACAAGATTCCTAAAGGGTTGGTGAGTTTGGAGGAACTATTTGATAAACATGACAGGTATGTGAAGTCTAGAGCTTCTACTGGACCTCAGCAATCAGCTGAACATGACAAGATTAATATTGGGAGTCCTAATGACCCTAAGCTAGTGAATATTGGAAAATGTTGCACAGCAGATGAGAGGAGAAAAGCAATTGATCTTTTAAAAAGGTATAAGGATGTTCTTGCTTATTCTTATGAAGATTTGAAAGCTTTCAAACCAAAAGATATGCAACACTCTATTCCTCTTAAGCCTGGAATTAAGCCTTTCAAGCAGAAACAGAGGCAATACAACCCCAAAATAGCTGACACCATCTTTCAGGAAATACAGAAGTTGTTGAAGGCTAAAATCATTTTTCCCATTCACCATTCAACATGGATTGCAAATATTGTGCCTGTTAGGAAGAACTTGGCATATTTTCTAAAAGTGTAAATAGATTACACAGAAATCAATACAAAAGGGCTTTCCATTCTTTGTCTATCTAATCTCCGTTATCTCTGAGCTTTCGTTTAATGTTTGTGAAGATCATTTGTTACTAATTTGTTAGTCTCGCTGATTGCATACTCTTCAATTTTGCAATACATGGTGATCTTGTACAACCAAGAAGGAACTTTGTGTCCTTGATTAATGAATCGTGATAAGTTAAGAAACTTTGTGTTAGATGGATGTTATTTACGAGACCTTTGTGTCTTTAAATTCCATCTTATTTATACAATACGAATGATCTTGTTCTAAATTCTTTGTAACCGCATACATAAATAATTACTCTGCTATCTATAAGTCTCGCATGTTTCCTTTACTGCTCATTCTCGCACTCTCATTCCTCGGTCCTTTTGTGATTGATGATCCTTACGAAAGACACTTTCGTAATATCCAAGTTTAACGAAAATGATATTTTGTATATTTGTAAATAAGTTTTTTCTGAATAAGGGAACCTCTCCCATTAAAGAGGAGGGACTTCTTGTCCCCTAAGCTTTCCCTTCATAAAGTCCTATTTGACAACCAACACACGAAGGTTGCCAACATTTTTTACGTAGGTTTGAGCACGAGGAAAAGTGTTGAAGGTTGGCATTGGAAAAATCTTCCTTTATTGTGAAAGTACATTGGTAGGTGGCATGACATTTATTGTGAAGAAAATTAAAAGTTATAAATAGAAGATCGGGGGTGCGTTATTTCCTACCTTGCATTTTAAGTTATCAAAGAGCTCTCGTAAACTAGGGAATCCTTGTGAATAAGGTTTGAGAAGAGTTGTGAAGATTTGTGTGCATAGCTAGTTTGATCAGTGAACTAGAGTGGAAAGGAGTACACAGCGTAAGTGGAGAAGGTTGTGTGGAAGAATCCCATGGGTGTTACACCATCTTATGGAAAAATGGTTTTCCAGGTTAGGGTTGCATAGCTAGGGCACGGGGCTTGAAGGAATTTTCGCAAAGTGGAGCCACGAAGTTGAGCAGATCCAAGACTAGGAGAGAGGAAGAAGTTTTAAGGACCCGACAAAGGAATGGCACCAAGGAAAGTAGCAAATGTTTCACCAAAGAAGGGAAAGGGAAAACAAGTCATTTCTACTAGTTTCAATGAAGAATGGTACATGGAAATGCAATACCCAAAACGTATTACTTGGTAAGGAATGGGTGTCTCATGTCAAAAATATGGTCATAAGTGATTACAACCATTGAATGAGCACCACAGAGAATGAGATGACCCTAGAACTGGTTCACCCTATAGAGAAGAGGAAACCAGATGGAATGCCTATCTATGACAATGAAATGAAGGTGAAAATGGAGAAGGTTGGGTTGTTGCAACTCTACAATTTTCCCTATTTTGGAAAGCTTGAGCGACTATACCAATGGTTGATGTCACGCGTGCATGAAGACCACTTATTTTTACATGTCGGAGGATGCACATAACCTTGACTAATTTCTAAGTTCACCGGCCTTATCTACGAAGGAGAATCATTAGACAATGATTTGGGAGAAAAGGAATCCATTAAGAAGACCGTTGAGGCTTATGACTACAAGAAGGGTTCATACTACTTCAACATTTCTATAATTACTGACCTAGTGATGAGGATGGCCACGCTTTGTCATGAAGTTGAATGGGTAAGAGATATGGACACATATAAACAAGGCTTGGTTGAATTTATGTCGCAAGATCTCATAGGGGACCATCTATAACCTCTCAAATTTTATTGCAAAGGATATTATAAATGTCGACGCTACAGAGAGAAGATCATGTTTGGTAATTTCCTCCTCACCATTGTCTTTTTAGAGATTGGAGTGCTCGATGGGCTGAATAAGTTTTTGGGAATACCTAGATGTGAACTCCTCCCCGCCAAGAGGTTTGAATAGTATACTTGTGACACCATTATGGCTGCTCATAACGCACACCTAGAAAAGTGGTATAAGCGGATGCATGATGAATTCAAGGTTGAATGAAGAATACCCAAGTAGTTTCCTTCACTAGTACAAGGAGAGGTTGATTTCATCGTATACCATCATTTTTGTATCAGCAGATTTACTTTGATAGATGGCACTAAAAGTCCTTGGTGTAAGTTTCCTTTCTCCTTCATAGCGCAATACTTCTAAGCTGGGGTTAATTGATTCAATGAGGTGAAGAAACTCAAGTTTGATCTAAGTGTAGTAGATCAAGATTATCGTGAGCTGCACAGAAGTTAATATACCCAATGAAGCATACCTATGTGGAGGAGTATGTATCCCATGACCTACACATGTTGAGACCAGTAACCTTGCCTATTGCAGGGAGGACAACAATGAGGGTATATTTGTGCCTAAGGCCTAAGTATGAAGAATGCACTTATATTGAAGATGATGTCTCCATTCTTGAAGACTCCTTTGCGATGAAAAAGTTTGTGCCAAGGAGAAGTGAAAGAGGGGATAGTCAGAGAAAAATGTGCCGAGTGTGTAAATAGTACAAATAGTTGGGGCATAGGAGTCAAGAATGGACATAAGTATTTATGTCCACCGGAAGAGGTCTCTTGTTAAAAAAGTGTCTCCATAGAAGGAAGGGTTGATGGTAAAGGAAGAGTCATTCGAGAAAGAAGAAAGAGAGAATTCCCCTGAATTGGAGTCACCAATAATGAAGAAGCAAAGGGTAATAAAAGGGTCAGACTTAGGAGAAATAGAAATCATGGAGGTCAACAAGGGCAATGAAGAAAATGAAGAGTGCGGTGAGGCTTAGAATCATCCTTTGTACGATGTACATGAGTCAGAGGAAGAAGTAAATGAAGAGAGTGATGAGAATGAGGAAAGTGTTCATGAAAAATGGTGAAGTGAGAAAGTAAACATAAAAGATCGAAGAAGACCTCGACCCCGACCAAGGAGAAGATGGATAACACTAGAAAAAGGGAGGTGGCAGGTATTATCCAACAATTTATGGAGCACGAAGTAGAGCGAAGGGCCAAATAAGTGTTGAAGGAGGCTGAGGAGAGTGCAAGTGTAGGATAGGAGTATGGGAGCATGGGCGGAGATCCTGCCTAGCACTAAGCTTCCCTATGGTAGAGTGCACAAGTGGAAAGGGCATAGTAGACGTGCAGGAACATAATATGACTTACATTAATGATCCAAGCAAGGTACTACACATGTTCTTCCAAAGTACCATGCCTACCAACCAACTCCTCACTTGGTCTTATTTTGATGAAGAGGGTGCATACCCATGCACAAGGAAAATGTTATCCTAGGCTTTTGAGTCCCACATTGATGAACCCGAGTTTGAGGTAAATCAAGATCCTTTGATGAAGATACCAGATGCCAAAAGAGTAAACCTTCTTGTAAATTCCTAGCAACTATCAAATGAGAAAGTTTGCAACTTTCTCAACAAGGTATCAGTGGAGGTGGAAGCAAAACTCTTTGGTAGCAATGACAAAATAAGGGTCTTTGAGGAAGATCTTAAGAAGAAGAATGAGGAAATCATTGAGCGGGACAAGGAGATAAAACAAAAGGAATTGATCAATGCACAGTTAAGGTGTGCAATGAGGGATGAAAAGTCAAAGGTGCGTGAAGTCCATAAGAAGATAGAGGCCATTTCAAATACCATTATCCTGAAACACCTTGACCTAGCCCGCCTAAGCAGAAATATGAGTCAACCATGCACTATCTATTAGACTTGACCCATATCCTCACCATGGAAATGCAGCCACTCACATTAGAATCAGCAAAGGAGGCAATGACACACCAAAAGGAGGAGAAAAATCTAAAGATGGGGAGACAATGACTCAAGTACTCGAGCTCCTTTCCATGATAAAGACCCCCGAGTAGATGGTCAAAGCCGTATATGACAATTATGCCAACAGAGATAGGGTAGCAAGCATATTAGTTGCTACACATGACGTGGATTTGAAATAATTTCAGGAGAAGAAAAAAGGCAGTAGGGTAGAGTGTGACAATATCCTAGATGAATTTGAGAAGAAGTTGGAAGTAATTGAAACCTTGCGGGGTTCAATTAATAATAGACTAAAGGAACTATACCCCTAACTCACTCGCAGGATGGATGTGCTAGGCGATCTTAGCAAGAAGCTGGAAGGCATTGTAGATCAATGAAAGCTAAGAACAATGATATAATTTTTGATGAAGTAAGTTTATTGGTGAATGACCTACTTCGGTAGGTGTAGGGAGAAGTGGATGCCTGGGAGAAGATTGAGGCATCCGTAAAGAAGGAGTTCCCACTCCTCATGCAACAATAACATATTCTTCCATTCTTTCATTCTTTATTTATTGTAGTTCCACTATTCTTTATTCTTTGAAGAATCAAAATGTTCCCGAGAATAATAACATGCATAGTGTGAGGCTATGTTGGACCCTAAATATTGGATAAGTACCAAAAGGTGTGGAAACAGAGGATTAGTAAATAGAAGGGTGCTCAAGGAAAAGTGTGCAAGAAAAAGGGTTTAAGAAGGGTTTAAGTGAAACCAGGGCACGTGGGGGAGGCAGAACAAGGGATTAAAGGACTTAGCCATATTTGGCATCATGGAGTCACTTGAGGAAAAATGTGAGGACTCGACTAGGCGTGATAAGTGGATAAGGTTCCAGCCTAGAACCTTGGAGGCCAAGAAAAGAATATTCCATGTAGGGAATATTACCAGAGGCATCATTACAATTAGTGGAGGATTTTATAAAGAGTATAAGCATTTGCCAATGGAGGACCACATTGACACTTGCAACATAATCTACTCAAGAGAGAATTCATGGCGGTGGATGTTGATCCTATTTAAAGAAGTTCTTGGGACAAGAATAGAGGGAGGGGAAAGACATGAGGTCGCTAGAAGCTATGGGAGTGCTTTGAGAGAAGGAGGGTAATAAGGTGTTGCTGAAATGTTAAGAAATGCTAAGGGTTTGGACCTCATGGTACTAGGGTTAATATTTCCTAGTGCTAGAGGGTTTTAAGGGATGTAATTAAGCATATGCATGGGTACTAGGGTCTGTAACAAGGGCTATAATGGGAAAGCATAATTAGGATCTTTGATTAGATAGGTTTGTAGGGGTTGGATCTTTATCATTTGATGTATATGGTCCGAGATGACCCTTTTAAATGAAGTATGGCTACTAGAGACTCTTTTGAATCAATATACATGGATCTATTTTGTACATCTTGTTTATGGGTGTAACCCTCATGTTATTTGGCTTATCATGGTTCATATCTATTTTCTTATGCTTTATGCAATGTTTATTTAGCTTTTGTGATGCATTAATGTGTAGATATGTTAGTAATATCCTCTTCCCAATTGAGGAGATGAATGTACTTCTATTTCTGTAAATAATCCTCCATTAATGGTGAAACTCTCTTGTAAATCTCACATAAAGGATGAACTCGGTGCCCGTGTGTACCTTGTGTGCGTGCCCAGTGTATGTTGCATGATAGGTTAGTGCGTGTAGACAACAAAATTGAGTCACACTACCCTTGATCCCTATTCGGATAAACAACCTAAACATACTCATCTAACCATGGCCCCTTCCAACCCACATCACCATTAATTTAATTAAATTAATATATATCCTCACAATATTTAATATTTAATTGACCTAATTTCCACCTCACCCTAGACCTATTCTTGGCATGTTTCCATAGCTAACTAGGACATAATATTACTTGCCTTAATGAGCTAAGATTTGGTCCAACCCTAAAATCAATCCCTAAATTCTCTCTAACCACATTCCTGCCCATTAGAAGGGAAGTTTCCATTCTAATCTGTGAGAAGAAACTAACCAAGCCTAAGAAATTAGAAAGATCTACCCATTTTAGTAAACATAAGGAATCATGCCTTAACTAAAGTCGGTCATACCTAAATCGTATTTGGTCAACCGAAACCATCATTGGTTACCATTTATCCACCCAAACAACCTTATTTATGGGTTGACACATTCGAGTACAAGGAGATGAGAAAAGAGCTGCATGTAAGAAAAACCAAAGTAATCCATGCACCTAGGAATCCATAGCCAACACGAGGATAGATCCAGAAGCATTGGCACTCACGGTAACATTCCGGGAAGCATCACCACTGCACCAAGTTCCATCAACCGATCAACAACCATCTCCATTCAGCCATCAAAACATGCATCACAGTAAGTACATCTCTACCAACATTGTCTATTTCAGCATAGTTAACTTTTGTCATTCTTGTCATTAGTTTATACTTTGCATGTTCATTCCTTCATTGCTTATTATCTTGTAATTCAATCACTTCCCTTACCCACACCACCAAATCACCATTTTGACCTAATATTTGTTTCTGAGCATACCTGAGATCTCCACAGACCTTCTCATCCACTCTCTAAACCTCATTTGACCTCATATCAGCCCCTACCATTTTATCTATTCAAGTTTATTTTACCTCAACCATACCGACGCTGCTATCCACAACCATCATCAGTTCTACCTAAACCAGAATTGGTTATACCCGACCGATATCGGTCTCTGTGTTTTATACCTTGACCAAGAACAGACCCAACAATCATCTCACTAGTTGACCTAAACAACCCAGAATCAGACCTTGACTAGTCCCAACACCCTGACAACCACCTACCTTTCTAATCTGACCATAGCCTAGCCTATTATGTTAAGATTTTCTTATTGTACTTGAATGAGAAACCTAAATCATATCATCTACAGTAGGATTTTCTTTATTTCTAGCATTAAATTATTTTAAATAGTGGATTGACAGCCATCTAGGAAGTATCACACTTCCCAAAACTAGCATACATTGGGTAGTCCACTATCGTATATCATTTAACTATCTTTTTGTGGTCTTTTTTTCTATTACAGGTAGTTCCTCGTAGCCAAAAAGAAGCTCTCACGATCGACATTAGATCAAGAATTCAAAATGCATGCAACAACCATCAACCAACCCATTTAATAGGTATTCCTCCTAGCCCTTACCCTTATCTATTTCGTCATTTCGAAAATGTAAAGAAAATGGTGAAACATTTTGGCATGCCCGGTGGGACCCATCAGGGGTTCTATTGCATTTTCTTCATTCCTAGGCAAAGGTTGTGTGTTTGTTTCCCTTCAAAAAGCTTACACATTAATCTTCTTCCTTGTAATCTTCTCTTCTTTCTAATTGCTCTAAAGGATACATTTTCTTTTGGTGCATTTAAAAAGAACCATTCTTCTTGATTTTTGCATTTAGTGAAAGAGCATACCCTCTCCTATTCACCATTTGTGTCATCGAACATAATATTTCAATTTGGGCTTAAAATTGGTTGCATTACATTCTGATTTTCTACATTTAGCTCACATTAAAATGAGGGCAACCTATATGCTAGAAGTCATGCCCAGCTAATGGTTGACACAAAGAATCATAGAAAGCACATTCTCTCTCTCTCTCTGTGTGTCTTACCAAACTTGCACAAAATTTGAAATATACACATCTTTCTTAAACAACATCTTACCGGGAACATTTGTCTATGATCACATGATCAGATTGGTAGGTACTCCCCATCTCGTTTCCTCTGTCGATTCATCATCTCAAAGGACGGCCCACCCCCGCCATAACATACCTGAAACCTCTCCTTTTAGATATCTTTCTTCATAGGAAGCCTTCCTCACCAAAAACTCTATTCTAAAATTCATGAGTCTAGTCTTATAAATAACATAAGCTCAATACATTAAAAATCACTTGTTAGGAGCATGTTTTTAGTGTTTGATTGACGTGTATTTTGAGGTGTGAGGATACACTTCTCCATTTTTTATTTTGTTGCCTTACACACTCCAAAATCACAGTTGGAGTATTTTGACTTCCTCTGAGTGTGTTAGGACTTCATTACATCATCTCCAGACCTCTGGGTTGGTGGTTTATCTCATTAAAAACTCATAACAATCCATATTTCTACATCTTTCTAGTTTTCACGAAGAATCAAGGTTACCACTACTAATCGGGTATCGATTTTATCTTAACCGACATCAGTTTTCTGTTCTTTTGGGTTAAATTGCCTAAAAGATCCCTTATTTCATTTTCTTCTGTCAAAGTTCCTATGAGTCCCTATACTCTCTTTTCTCTGGTCATCATCATTCAACTTGTTCATTTGACCGTCAACAATCTTTACTTCATTTGATAAAATTGTTCCTGTTTCACAGTAACCAACCTCGGTTACCCCTTAACCAGCATCGGTCAACCTTAACTAACGTCGGTTACCTTGTATTGAACATCAACTGATATATTACCCAAATCTACCTATAGACACCTATTTTCTTCATTCTTTTCTATCTTGCTTTCTTTTTTGTCATCTCTGAGAATACAATGTTACTAAGTAAGCACTTGTTCACATGGTGCCAACTCACAACCCGACTAATGCCCTCATATTCCATGCTAGTCATTAAACACTCCCACCTAGTCACTCACTTCCTTCTATCCTATCACCCATGGATCCTACTCAACCTATCACCATTGCCGCAGGTGACGAAGAATTTACACAACTCCTTGACCAGAATCCCGTGGCCTTACAGTTCTACCTTTCCCACTCTTCCACTAAGACTCCTTAGGTCAATTGATATACGATATACCAAAGTATCCATTTCTCCTTCCCTTATTACTACTTTTGCATCGTCCCTTAATAATGCGGCGTTACCCTCTCACTGCTTCACCCCTAGTAGTTTCTGAGTAGGACCGATACTCTCCATGACCGTTGCGTCTACAATATCACTCACGCGCTGTCATATTTGTTGTCCCCTCATCAACCATTCGGACCATAACCTTGATCTGCACCCATTGTATTACAAATACCCATTACAACACTTTGCTCACCCGTGGTGTCGGTGACCCCTACCCCATTCTAGAATCTTGTCCTCTCCATCCCACAAACATTTCCCCAATCACTACTAGAGTCACCACAACCATCCCACCTACATACACATACTATCAACCACCCCCTATCTCATCTGTCACCCATTCGGGATATGTGCCTTCTATGTCGGTGCCCTATTCTCAACCTCCCTATCAGGTTCAATATCCACCCCCTTATGCCACAGGAGGTGTCTCTCCATCACAACCTACTAATGACCTCATCAAGTTGATGATGGAAAATATGCTGGACACTAGAAGCATCAGCTGCTCACGCAATTCCCTTACCTATGATGAAATTTGTAATGAGCCTATTCACCCATCCATTCCTATTCGACCATACCCCGTACATTGGGAAATGCCAAAGTTCAACCGCTTCAATAGAAAAGAGGATCCACAACAACATTTTTGGTCCTTTAAACATGGGTGTTACCTAATTTCCCATGATGATGCTTTACTTTTGAGGAATTTCCCAATGTCCCTGAAAGGACCTGCATTAGAGTGGTACAGTGGGCTACCAAGACATTCCATCTACTCGTTCAATCAAGTAGCCCAGGCCTTCTTAGACCACTTCTTGATTAATATTGTCAATAAGGTTACCATGACTGATCTTTATTCCACTCGACAGTATGATGATGAGTCTATCACTGCCTTTGTCACTCGTTGGCGCAACCCAATCAATCAACTCACATTTCAACTACATCAAACTAAACTCATAGAGTTGTTTACTCAGGCCTGCGCTAGACACATCTCACCAACCCTGCAGCTACAAACCTTCCATACTTTTAACGAGGCATTCATCATGGCACGGAAATTGGAAATTTGTGTTATCGAAGAGAAGAAAATTCATCTTTGTAACAAGAACATCGTGTTTAAATCCAATGACGATTATTCATCTTCGAAACCCCAAAACAATTATTCAAAACCCAAAGGATATGCCAATGCTCTAATTCTCAAGACTAGTCCCCCTCATCAATCAAACCCAACCAAACCCCCTCCTTATCTCTCTCCTGTCCAAGATTTCTAGTTCAAACAAGAACAATGAAAGTACACTTTGATAAGAGAATCTTTTTCTTTTGTTTTGGAAAAGCTTGTTAAGGCTAGTGTCATTACACTTCCACCTATAAAACCACATACTAGTTTTGACCCTGATGGTATAAGGAACATGACTTTTGCAACTATCATCGTGTCAAAGGTCATAGCGACAATAACTCTATCACCTTCAAAAATATCATCCAAGAAATGTTAGACAATGGATATCTAGTCTTGGATATCCCGAATGCACCCACTAACCAAAACCTGCATATCTTCAAGAAGCCATTCCCTAATCATGCCCCATCTTCCAACCATGCTAGTGACACCTCAAACAATGATAACAATTTCTATGAGGTCCATGCTATTTTCGATGACATACTAGTTGCTTCCCAATTACCTCATGTTCCTTCCATAGATGAGATCTTATCCCGAGGCTTCCTTACCTGCACAAGAGCCTATTTCATCTACTCCTCCACCCATAAAGGCACCCCCTTCATTTTATCCTTCACCCGTGGAAGAGCCTACAATTATCACGCCACCTTTGACCCCTCAAATTTCCAAGGAATTGTTAGTGGCACCTCTCCTACTCATAGACGATGTAGGTCTACCGCCTACACCAACACAAGGAGAGTCCACTTTGGCTGGTCCATCCTCTCCTCTACCCACGGAGGATCCTATTAAAGTACCTATGTCCTTTGATGACCCTTCACCATCAAACCTTTAAGATCCCATTGATTTACTTTCATCTCTCTTACTCATAGAGTCCGAGGCTATCCATTTCCTTATATCTTAAAAAATATTTTACAGGGATTGCCACTCGATCCACATTGGCCCCACCTACGTCAATACCATTCTCACGCTTGGCGATCACCTGGACTATGTCAATAGAGCCTTACTTTGGGGATGCCTTCTACTTCCTGTTTCAACACAAATGCAGTTGTCCCTTGTTGACACCTCCACTATCTATCCAAAAGTGTTTGAGCAACCAAACCAAACACAATCACAACTATTGCAACACCTTCCACATCACCACCCTGGCCCAACTCACACCTCTACCCATAACCCAACATACATCTACACCCAAACACCTACCCATGCCTATTTCATCTCCCTTACCTAAACCTATCACTACCTTAGGGGTCATACCAACAACTAGCCTTACTCACCCACCCATCAAATTATATTTAGCCACATCCTCCAAAACTAACACTAAAATCACTCGGCCCCTAAAACAAAGACCCAACCTCCTTAACCTCATACACTGACCTCTCCTACCACACCATTATCACCTTCATCCATGTCATCCATCCTAGGACCTCACCCCTCGACCCTGGCAAAACAACCCCTATCCACCGGTAAACCAAGAATGCAGCAACCCACCTCCTCATCACGAACCTCTAATGTACCCAAGAGACCCACACAACCTCTGCCATCACCCATAACCTTCTTACCACCACTACCGTCCATAACTACTTCACTACCCATGACATTTTCTTCTCTTCCACTCATGCCTCCTACCCAACCTACACCACCTACCTCCACAACATGTTGATTACCCCTGTGGGTAACCCCTCCTCTTCCACCATCAGCTTTTCCCTCCACATCTTGTACACACATGTCACCTTTGCCCAAAAAGGTGCAACCTAAAGCTAAGAATCTACTACCTTCCAATAAGGTAGTTAAACCAACCAAGCCTTCTATTGCCAACTCTTCTCATTGTGCCCCTAACCAAGTAGATACGACCAACACCTAAGACCACACCACACACCAAACTAGTGGACCAAACCGTTCCCCCACCTATAAAGTCTCTTCCTCTACAATCAGCCACACCTCTACCCAAACCCACATTCACCTCCCATTGTGATCCACTAGCAGGGTCCTACGCCAAAATCTTAACCAATCTCCTCGAAACTTCTGTCATCACATTACCACCCTTAGACCTTATGACCAATCAAACTCAAACAAAAAGGGTTTGATGAAACCAAAATTTTCACCTACCATCATGTGCAAGGACACGATGTAGAGAAGCGTAGGGCCTTAAAACGCCCTTATCTAATTATGTCCTACCAAAGAAAATTTTGTGAAAATGATCTTCTTGATGAGGACACCATTTCACCTTCACCAATTTCCATAGATATTCTCCCATTACCTACTCAACAACCAAAATCTCCACCCCCATAACTCTTTGATCCACCCCAAGATTCAAGATTAACATGGTTCGTATAAGAGAGTTGGCCAAACCACCACCAAAATGCCAATGCGCCCTACTCATTTCACAAGGATCGTATCCCCCACTAGGGTTTTGTCCCTCATGCCGCTATACCTTCCATGACACACCCTCTTCATCCACCTCTCCTCAGATTAACATGATCAACATTACCACCCGTGCTCAGAAAGACAAGGGCAAGGAAAAAGCAACTAGCCCATCAACCAACCTTATACCCAACATACCATCCACACCCATACCCAAAGTCATCATTTGAGGTCCTGCATATCCTATTTCCGATGGGGTCACACATCACACAATGCTAAAATAACTACACCAATCCCCCCTCAAAATGTCTTTATATGACCTCATCCAAACCTCGGAGTCACATCATCAAGCCCTCATGGAGGTCCTTCAATCTATTGAATTCTTACCAAATGACCCCACACCCGTAGCCTCCATCATTACCCCTCACCACGTGGCCTCTCTCACTAGGTCTTTGCCTTCCTCTACACCTCCACCTACTTGCCAAGTGGTCACCCTCTACTTTTCGGATGAAGCGATTTCCCCCTTCTAGTCTGATGACCCCGACCCTGCTCTTTTCATCTTCATCTTTATCGATAATATACGCATATGACATGTTATGATCGATGGTGGTGCTAGCATTAATATCATCTCCTCCCATGCATATGACCAAATGTGGATACCTGCCAATTACATGTATGGTATCCCTGTTATGTTGCGTTCCTTCAATGATGCCATGACCTATACCCTGGGTATAGTTGTTCTCCATGTCCGCGTGGGTCCCCACACTATCCCGGAACTTTTTATATGTTTTAGAAGGGGAGTTCCAATATAACTTGCTACTCTTGACCTTGGATCGGTGTTATGGGTTTTGTCCTTCGAATTTACATCAATGCCTCAAATTTGAACACTAGGGACTTAATTACACACCCTACTGACCCCTCACCTTTCATGACTTGTAACATGCTATATCGGCCCAATGATGTGCTTGTGTCGGTAAAGGCATCTGCCACTGTCACCACTTTACCTTCACCCATGATCCCATATACCAATATTGCCACTACTTCTATTGCATCTAACCTTGTTATCCCTACTACAGTTGTAGCCTCTACTGCTAGCACCCCTGTTTCCCCATCATCTAGTGAGCCATCTATACCCGCTACCAACATACCAACTACTGATCCCTTAGAAGGTGTTTTTCAATGCCTCACTCTGGGGGATACCGCCTATACAGTAATGATACCTTCCTCACCCCACAAGAGTATGGGAATCTGCGTCAACACCCCAACTATCACATCCACATCGGTGATGTTTTCCCTTATGGCCCTACCCACCTTCGCATCAATCTAACATATGGGGACTTGATATTTCCACCTATGAACCCAAGCTCCATCCCAAGCCCAACCATTTTCATCTGACCTACACTCCCTTACTAACTACCGCTTTGATCACACTTTCCTCCACCGGTGCGTGTGGAAAGGATTTGGCTTTAGATTTTATAAACAAGGCCACCATATTGTCATTTCATGTACCTCTTGTAAACACAATGACCGTAGTGGTATTGGTTTTGATGCTCCACCCTCCAAGAAGGTTCATGTTGACCTTATCCAAGACAAGAAATCTTCCCCCTCTCATTCACCCACATTACCATCTTCACCCATGGAGTCCATAGATCTTGAATCTATTCCTCCTAAAAAAATTATTCGTAAACACCATTTCCCTGGGACCGCTGACCTATCAACGTGATGGCGAGGCTCCCTCTTCTCTCCCATTCATGTATCCTGACATGATCAATGACAATACACCTTCAATTAATGTCATTCAATGTTAGGACAATGAGTCCATCCTCACCTACCTTGGTGTAAAATAATATTATATTCATCGGTCATTACCCTCTGAGACACAAACCATGTTGAATGAATTGACCATCAAAATCAACATTAATACTCAGGACAACCCACACATTCTAAAGATCAGCCAATCCTTAGACGCTACTAAACAGGAAGCCTTCACCTCTTTCCTGGGGTCCTATGCCGATATGCCCAGTATCGACCCAAAAATCATGGTTCACAATATTATAACCATTCCTAATGCCAAACCCATCAAACAAAAGCTACAAAAATGCATCCTCACATTGCACTTCTTGTCAAAGAAGAGCTTCAATGCCTTCTCTCGGTTTCCTTCATTCTACCCATTGATTATCCCCAATAGATTTCTAACATCGTTCATGTCACAAAAGCAACAGGGGACTCCACATTTGCATGATTTCCATGACCTCAACCTCACTGTCCCAAAGATGATTTCCCACTACTAGGCATTGACTAACTAGTTGATCTCACTGCTGGCCATGAAATGTTATTGCTCATAGATGGTTTCTTGGGCTATAATAAAATATTACTAGCTCCCAGGATCAACACAAGACTGCCTTCATCACCCCTTGGGGGACTTTCTACTATCGAGTCATGCCCTTTGGCCTCAAAACACTGATGCTACATATCAATGAGCCATGACTTACATCTTCCATGACATCATGCATTACATATTAGAGGATTATGTAGATGATCTTCTTACTAAATCCAAGCATCGAAATGAACCCCGCCATTCTTAAAGTCATCTTTGACCGCCTCATCAAGTATTGTGTTCATCTTCAACCAAAAAGTGCGTCTTTGTGGTACTTTCTAGAAAACTCCTAGGTTTCATCATTTCTTTGTGTGGCATAGAAGTCGATCCTACTAAAGTCAAGGCTATTCTTGAAATGCCGCCACCCACTAATCTTCATCAACTTTGCAGCCTACAAGGAAAGTTGCAATCAATTTGTCATTTTATCTCATAGTTTTCTAACTATTGTCAACCATTCCATCATCTTCTCAAGAAAGATGTTTCATTCAAATGGGATGATGAATGCCATAAAGCCTTCAAAGCCTTGAAACAATACCTCCTTCAACCACTAGTGCTCATTCCTCCTAAGGATGACCAGCCCTTCTACCTATATATTTTACGCCACTAACCATTCTCTAGGTGTCATGCTCACTCATCACAATGACCAACACCGAGAGCAAGCGGTTTATTACATAATTCATACCCTTCTTGACTATGAAACTAGATATACCCATGTTGAAAAAAATTTCCTAGCCTTAGTTTTCATTGCCACCAAAATTTTCCATTACCTACTCAACCATAAAACCTTCATCATTACTAATACTAATCCATTACACTATATGTATGCCAAACCTTATCAAAATCAATGTGTCGCACGTTGGCTTATGCTTCTGGCTGACCTCGACCTCGAATTCATCCATCAAAATTCCATCAAGGGCGGACTATCGCCGACCAATTGGCGATGCACCTATTTCTAGGAATCAACCCTCTAACTTTAACTTCCCAAATGAGTCTATAGCTACCCTTTCCCTAGACGAACCCGCTTACCAAATGACACTCTTCTTCGATGGCTCCAAGTGTTAGCATGGGGGTGAGGCTTGTGTTATCCTCATTCCGTGTGATGGTGAACCTATGCCTTTGTCTTTCAAACTCGATTTTGATTATACAAACAATATTGTTGAATACAAAGCACTTGTATTGGGTCACTAGGCTGCTTATGCCTTATATGTTAAGTCAATCAACATCTTTGGTGATTCTCATTTGGTCATAAATCAAGTCAATGGTATAGACCAATATTGTAATGAGATACTTCAAAAGGATAAACATCACATAGACATACTGTTGACCACCTTTGACCATTACGTGCTTCAAACCACCCCATGTTCTACCAATAAATTTGCGGATACCATGGCACCGCAGCTTCTCAAATACCTTCGCCCGCCGACTCTAAAATCTGTCACTTTATAAAGGATACTATCACCCTCTTATTTACCTCATGAATTTTACTCCATCCGAACTATTGCCCCGACCGATGTGACCTTTGGTATAAGCAATATATACACTATATTTCCCTTTCCATTTTACCTATTGTTCTCACTCGTAATGGAAAACGTTCCTTTCTTAAAAGTGTCTCCCATTATGTCATCATGGGCAGTCTTCTTTACAAGTGTGGCTTCAAAGGCATCCTCTTACGATGCCTTACGAGTTCTGAAATTCCCTACACCATTAAGGAAGTCCACGATGGAATTTGTGGAGGTCACTTTAGTGGTTTAGCTGTCATAAAGCACATTCTTTGCCTAGGCTATTATTGGCCAACCTTAAACCATGACTATTGTCATTATGTCAAATGTTGCATAAAATGTCAACAACATGCTAATCTTCATCACACACCTAGTCATGCCTTACAGGTCACATGAGACCTTTGGCCTTTCTCTCAATGGGGTTTGGATCTTGTCGGTGATATCAACCCCATTCTTCATAATGCCACCAATGGATTGTAATGCGTTACCAAATACTACACTAAATGGGTAGAATCCATTCCCCTCATTTCTACAAAAGCTGAGAAGATATGTGAATTCATCAACCATCACATCATCTATCACTTTGGTGTTCCTCACCGCATTATCACTGATAATGGAAAATAATTCAAAAACAAAACCCTCCACAAACTATGTGATGCTTTTGGAATCCAACTCAGTTTCTCATCACCTTATTACCCACAAACCAATGGTCAAGCTGAATCCACCAATAAAACCTTGAACAAAATTATTATGAAGGTAGTCAACGATACTGGGAAAGATTGGCATATGCACATTCCTTTCACCTTGTGGGCTTATCACACTAGTATTCGCACTTCAACTGCTGTCATCCCCTTTTCTCTAGTCTGATCTTGAGGATGTCTTACCTCTCAAATTCCAGATTCCATTTCTCTGCATCTCGATACAAGACATGCTCAATGACAATGACTTTCACCAGGATCATTTAGCGCAACTTGAATTATTAGATGAGCATCGTCTCAATGCTCTTGACCATATACAAATCTACCAAAAATGTATCGAACGTTCCTATGACAAACATGTTCACAAACAAACCTTTCAAGTCGGTGACCTTGTCCTGAAGGAAAATCAACATGTAACCAAAGAGGAGAAAAGTAAACGGGGAAAGTTTCCTCATAATTGGCTTAGAAGTTATATAGTTACCCATGCCTATGGATTAGGTGCTTATCATTTGTCTTCACTTGAAGGTAAACTAGAAACCGAGCCCTCAATGCCTTGCATCTTTAACCATTTATTTTTGACATTAAATCCTATATCACCTTCTTTCTATTGACCGCTCATCCCTTGAGCATCGTTCACCTTCCATGTTACCCATTTTGAGGATCCACAACTCAAAAAGAATCATGTGATTCTCATCACCTTTCAGCCTTATCTTCAATATGAGTACCATGGCTCTACTCATAGCATGATTCTCATGGATACTTTTCATCTTCTTCAAGATGGAATACCATGTTCGTTCATCACTCAAAACTTCCTCTTCACAGTTAATCTTTGTGTGCTACGGTCTTGTCTTCTAAACAAGAACCTAATCATCCTCTATAGTCTTGTCCATGACTTAAACATCTAAAAACAAAAAGGGATACAACTCCTTGAGTCAAACTTCCAACAAAAGATAACTCCCTCAAAAGGGACATCTCTTCTTTCTATTCTACCACTATAAATAGACTACTCCCTTGAAGGACAACTATATAAAGTCATTACAAAAATATAATAAATATTCAAAAGCTTCCCGCATCGATCAGCTTCACGAAGACCTCAAGGAGATAATATACCCATCCCATATAGACTTCCTGCATTGATCAGTCTATTAAAAAAAAGATGAAATTTTCATCATGGACTTGCCTATTTTGGATTTTGGGTTTCTTGTTCCGAAATACACGTCATCATACACTAAGTTACGCTAAACCTCCCATTCTCACCTCCTTTCCATTTTTCACCTAAATTCGTTGTTACTCAAGGGACTTGTCACAAACGCAACATTTAGTGATCATGCAACTTTCTTCACCCTTAGAATAGTCCATTATGCAAATCCTTTAAGGTCTTACGTTCATAAGCCCATCTAGGGTATGGTAGACTTGTTAGGGTTCTTATCAATTACGCGGCTCTTTTATGACCTCTTACCATTCACCTTCCTCATTACTTATTGATTATCCTATATAGGACTAGACCATCGAAACTTACATTTAAAATGACTCAACCATGCCTATAACCTAAACTCAACCATGCCTATGACCTAAACTCAACCATGCCCATAACCTAAACTCAACCATGCCTATGACCTAAAATCAACCATGCCTACAACCTAGACTTAGTCATGCCTATGACCTACATTCAACCATTCATGTGACCTAAACTTAGTCATGCATATGACCTATATTCACCCATGCCTAGCACCTATCAACCCATTCCGCTACTTCACCCTAATCTTCCCTAGCTTATGGGAGAACTACATTGGCCTGAGGTCCCTTTTCATCGGGACTATGTAGGTACAACTCCGAAGGAATGGGGCCCTTGGAGGTTAGCTTGGCCACTCTCTACCCTAACCAATTCCCTCTTCCCCTTTCCTATTCACATTTTACCCTAGTTAGTTTCCTTTTTATATCAATAATTGGAAATTAAACCAAACAAACAACAATTTCTTAACATCTTTACCATCATTCCTCATACATTCATTTCATCTGGTCTACATTTTATTTTCCATAATCATACATTTCCCTACAAATCATCTTAACATGATCCACATCATCATTAATTGCACAAATTAATAAATTAGAAACTCCATCCATGCCTAAATAGATCGACTCAATCCTTGCCTATGACACGACTCCATCCATGCCTAAACCAACCTCGACTCCACCATGCCAACACGACCTTGACTCTATCATGCCTAACCCACTTGATTTCCAATATATATATATATATATATAACAATGAAAATTAACGCATGTACACCATCCTTACTATAAACACCATCATATATAAATCGGATAGTACGTATAAAAATACATGTGAATATATATCCCAATAACAATCACAATCATCTCAAATCACTCATATACAACCTCACCATCTTCGACATGTAGGCTGGTATATCATCAAAAATCTCAAAAACTCTCATGTACATCCTCACTCTCTTCAGCACGCAGGCTGGTATATATCAAAAATACACAACTATACAAAACAGGAGGTATATATGGCTATCAGACATCACCTTGTTGGATATCCTCCATATCTGTCTCACCTATCTCCTCCTCCTCCCCTACCCCGTACGATGTCTAGCTAGCATCTCACCACCCATCATTAGTCCTGGCCGGATCTCTGTTGGTACCTCACCTGGGCTAGCCTTCGTGAACTGGTGGCCTCACCCTGACCCTGTCTCGGGGCTCGATGGCCCCCTGTGCTCTCTACACTATGGGTACATGACCTGGTCCTCTCACTCGAGGCCTGCTATGCTCTATACTCCCCATAGGATAGAAAATCTATCCTGCGGCCATCAAAATATCCTGATAATATCGGACCTTACCTAAGGCATCTCTCAACCAGCCTATCAATACTATCTATGGTGGTTCCATCATCCTCAGCCCTGTTCCTTTTCTCTCGAGACCTTGTCCCACCGATACATGTAAAAGAGGGACCTGTCCCTATACCTATGCCTGTCTCGAGAGGACTTGTACTCACATCCTATATCTGGTCTGAAGGGTCATAACATGTGCTTGTGCGGTGGCCAATTGGCCATGTAAACCTGTAATCTACTCCTATAGGGCGGCCACGTATACCCCATTTTCATCTCCACCATGTGCGCAGTACACTGTCCTACGTTACACTGGGGCACAGAGAGTCACCACATGTGCCTGCAAAGTGGCCACCTGTGCCTCTGAACCTATCATCTGCCCCTTCACTATCCCCAATTGTGTAACCAGGGTAGCCACCTACCCCTGTAGGGTGTCCCTTTACACTGTGATGGTGGCTAAATATGGTTGCCCGGCCTCGGCGATACTTCTCGTAAATGCGCAGCCCACCACTACCTGTATCTATCAGTCACCTTAGCATCATCAATCCGTCGGTCTATCACCTGCTCCTCCTACCCTATCAGGACTGCCATCGGTTGTGGTAGAAGTAGTGGCCTCTCCACATCGTCCTCCCTGTACTGTGGGAAAGGTGACGGTATATCCTGAAGCAGCCCAAACTTCCATCTAACCCTATCCATAGGTATCATCTTGTGCTCTCCTGCACATCGCTCCTTTATCCACCGGAGCAGATGTAGCTGTTGTAGCTCCTCTACCATCTGCCTATATGATGGAAAATCCACATAGGGCCTCAAATGATGTCCATGCCAGAAAACCCGTCTAGCAATTGCTTGTAATAGGCTACATCGTGTGTAGCTCTAGCAGCTTAGTGCTCCCCAATCATAAGCACCCATCTCCTGAAGCCCACTCGAACAAAACCCAACTTGAATGCATCAGCTTGGGGCATACTGACTGGACACACACACATGTAATGTGCTCATATGCTCAACAAATAAGTAGGAAAGTATAACACAAACTAAACCTTCGTAGCCACCCATAAGCCCATAACTCTATATATAATTGAACCAGAAATGTTGCTTACCATGAAAAATGGGTCCTGTCCTCCACTATGTCCTGCAAAACCCCCATCAAGGATCATGGGAATCTCCCACCCTCTGCATTCAAAGCAATGCAAAGCATCAGATCGCCTCTATCAGCAACACTACTGACCTCATCTCCTATGGATGGGCCGGTACATATCATAATAGCTCATACTGGCACTATGGAACCTCAACTCTATTAGCCCATCACCAAACACGGTCAACATCAACTCCTTAAGGCCTCTAAGAAAATAGAGTATGCATGCATCTCGCATTATCGGTGAGACAGGATCTAGTATACATCCTCCATGGTATTTGTGATCTCACTGTTAGAAAAATGGAAGGTATTGTTCATTGAGTCCCATCGTTGATGCGAGCAACCATCAAACTCAACTCTCGGACCACGTGTCGGTGGCGTCGACCCCAATCGGGCTTACCTCTATAACATGGCACCGGTCCTCGGTTGTCACACTCCTCGCACCTCCACAAGAAAGGGAGGTACCCTATCCCACATCCATAGCTGGTCCCTCACCTACACCCAACAAAACACACTATTGTCAAAACCTTACCATACCAAACACACCCCTTACCTCATAAACCTCGTATCCAACCCTCACTTCTTATTGTACCCACCCAACCACTTACCCCTTGCTAGACCAATATATTCATGCCATTTATACCTACTCCCCTATTTTTCTCTCATGAAACCTACCCTTACATCTCCTGACATATCCTTACCTCTTACCCTTTCTCTCTACTACCCTATTTTCCCATAAATTCAGCCAACACCGGTCAACAATGACCGTTATCGGTCATGTGTAACCGACATCGGTCACCCATTACTTGACCGATGTTGGCCAAATACCACCGACGTCGGCCAACACTTGACCAAGTGTCACCATCCTTTGTCGCGACATCAACAGCTGTAAACCCCTACCCTACTTTTCAAAAATTCCCAAAATCTACCCTAATCCTCCACTCTAACCTACCCAAACCTAGCCTAGCTTTATTCCCAATCCTATTTAACCTACATTGGACCTTCCCACCCCTCATTTCCTTCCTTCCTACCCATACATTCCCAATAATAAACTTACACCCAAATTTTCACCCAACCCCATTTAAATAGCCTATTTCAATCACAAATATAGGATCGGATAGAATCCTACCTCATCTCGGTGTCATCGATGCGGTGGCACGTCTGGATGTTGTGTCGGTGGACCACCGAACCTTCTCTAGCCTCTGTCATGTATAATCACCAAATCCAATCCTTCTGACCTCCACCCAATCACAATCGATCCCCTGTGCTTGTGGACCCATCTACCTGGCTCCTCTAACCAACCAGATCTCCCCACCTCAACAGTATATTGTCCCTCATCCTTTCCTCCCGACAAAGCACAACTCGTTCAGCGCTCTGTCATTTTCACAAAAGCCAAAATGTACAAATGAATCCATATTATATGGATTTTTTCTTTTTATATACCCACGTCAACCTAACCGACGTTAGTTATAGCTAAACCAACATTGGTCCTATGCCCTAGCACACCATGGTCGGTTATACCCAAACCGACATCGGTCATCTACCCTAATAAACCATGATCAGCTTACCTAGACCATCACCGGTTACGTATGACTGGCATCGGTTACCTGTCATACTCTTGCCCATACCCTTTCCCCATTTCCAACCAACACTTAACCAAACCGGCCACCATTTGACCTTACCCACCCTTATTGTAACCAACCTCCATGCCTACCTTACCTATACATGTCCTTAATTACATTTTGGGACTTGTTATTTTACCCATACCTCAGCCTTACCTGTGTCATGACCTAGCTACCTGGACCTGGAACATTGTTACTGACCTATGACCTCATGTGCTTGCTATACCTTGCGACATTGTTACCCATGTTGTTTGACCTAATGACCTTACTTTGCCTATTGTCATGTTGTTTATCCTAACCTTACCTTTGGTGTACTAGAACATACCTAAATGTTCCTGCACCTAACCTGTGAAGTGCTTCCGCACCATATCCTATACCTTGGATACTAGAATCACCTCAACCTTGTTTGGATAAACCTATTGACCTTAGATGATGTAGAGTTTGCATGCTCTTCAACTGGTATTGTGCCACAGTTTATATGTGTTCATGTGTTCTACTATCACTACCTTTGACCCTAGCCCATTACCTTGATTACCTAATTAGACCTTTACCCCATTACCCTCATTGCCCACCTTCCTCTTCATCACATCCACCTTTATCAAACCACTCACCGATTTTGTCTTCTACCTCATTTGTTCCTAGTTTGAGGGGATCACCTTCACCCACACATGGGGCAACCACATCTTATTTTTTTCAATGTCGCTTACCAATACAAGCTACGTAACAAAAAGGGGCAAAATGTAGACACCAAAATTGGGTCACACTACCCTTGATCCCTAGTAAGATAACCAACCTAAATATACTCATCTAACCATGGCCCCTTCCACCCCACATCACCATTAATTTAATTAATTCAATATATATCCTCACAATATTTAATATTTAATTGACCTAATTTCCACGTCACCCTAGACCTATTCTTGGCATGTTTCCATAGCTAACTAGGACCTAATCTTACTTGCCTTAATGAGCTAAGATTTGGTTTAACCCTAAAATCAATCCCTAAAATCTCTCTAACCACATTCCCACCCATTAGAAGGGAAGTTTCCATTCTAATCCGTGAGAACAAACTAACTGGGCCCAAGAAATTAGAAAGATCTTCCCATTTTAGTAAACCTAGGGAATCCCTCTTTAACCGACGTCGGTCATACCTAAACCGATGTCGGTTAGCTTGGAACCATCGTCGGTTACCATTTATTCACCCAAACAACCTTGTTTTTGGGTTGACATATTTTGAGTGCAAGGAGACGAGAAGAGAGTTGCATGCAAGTAGAACCAGAGTCTTTCATGCAACCAAGCATCCATAGCCAACACCAGGACAGATCCAGAAGCATTAGCACTCATGGTAACATTCCGGGAAGCGTCACCACTACACCAAGCTTCGTTCCATCAACCAATACATAGCCATCTCCATTCATCCATCAAAAACTTCATCATAGTAAGTACATCTCTACCAAATTTGTCTATTTCAGCATAGTTAACTTCTGTCATTCTTGTCATTAGTTTATACTTTACATGTTCATTCCTCCACTTCTTATTAGCTTATAATTCAACCTTTTCCCTTACCCACACCACCAAAGCACCATTCTGACCTAATATATGTTTCTGAGCATACCTGAGATCTCCACAGACCTTCTCATCCACTCTCCCAACCTCATTTAACCTCATATCAGCCCTTACCATTTGATCTATTTGAGTTTCTTTTACCTCGACCATACCGACGCCGGTTATCCATAACCGTTGTCATTTGTACCTAAACGGAATCGGTTATACCCAAATGACATTGGTATCTGTGTTTTATACCTTGACCAATAACATACCCAACAATCATCTCACCAGTTGACCTAAACAACCCAGAATCTGACCCTGACTAGTTCCAACACCCTGACAACCACCTACCTTTATAATCGACCATAACCTAGCCAATTATGTTAATATTTTATTATTGTACTTGAATGAGAAACCTAAATCATATCTTCTACAGTAGGATTTTATATATTTCTGGCATTAAATTGTTTTAAATAGTGGATTGAGAGCCATCTAGGAAGTATCACACTTCCCGAAACTAGCATACACTAGGCAGTCCACTATCATATATCATTTAACTATCCTTTTGTGGTTCTGTTTTCTATTATAGGTAGTTCCTCCTAGCCAAAATGAATCTCTCACAATCAACATTGGATTAATAATTTAGAACGTGTGCAACAACCATCAACCAACCCATTTAACAGGTATTCCTCCTAACCCTTACCCTCATCTATTTCGTCATTTCAAAATGTAAAAAAAAACGGTGAAGCAAAGTGTGCTTAGAGTTAGAAAGAATGATTGAGGGTAAAATAATGATTACAAATCCATTTTTGTATTGTAACCTATGGTGATTTTGTATTGTGTCGATCGTATATTGCTCTAAGCTATTGTGGGGGTGATTTATTCACCTAATGTATGCCCCCTAATTTGGGGTGCATGCGATGATTATAGGAGAATGTGGCCCAAAGGAGAGGACCGATGCTGATCTAAATGTGATACCTATAGAGGGTAGGGGATGTGCATGGCAGAAACCAAGGAACATGCAAAAAAAGTGGGCTAGTAACATGTGTTAGTAGTAAAAGTAGAATGTAAAAAAAGATAATGTAGCGATCAAGCATGTGAATAGATAAGATAAACCATGGAAATCAAGTTTCAAACATGGTACATTGATCCATAGGGATCTGAAATAACTCTACTTCATCAGAAACAAGCACAAAGAAGGAAAACAATGAAACGGAGGTTCTGTCTTTTAAGTAATAGGACTGCTTTGGCTTGCGTAGGGCAGCGATTCTGAGAACCACCCGAGCTAGGGTGGTGTTCCCAGGACCACCGGCCTCAGTATAGGGCAGCGGTCTGGCCATTATGGATAGAAAACTAAAATCAAAACAAACAACCTCTGAATTTGAAAGGATTTTTGTTTCTCTTCTCCTTCATGACCTTTCCCATTCTCCAATGCACGGGAGGACATGGGAAAGGCTAAAAATACATGATTGTAGATGTGTAGAGGATCATCGAAGGATGGGAGCAAGTGAGAAAAAATTCTTAGTCTTTGGAAGTTGTAATTTTGTAGAAGAAAGGAGTGTTGAGATAGAGCAAGCAAGTAACTAAAAGGAAGTGTTGAGATATTATCTACTTCTCTTTCTTACTTATTGTAAATTTTGTACCTGTTGATTTGAATTGGCCAATAGAAGTGGGAAGAAAGAGTAATTACCCTTCCCGATTGGTTTTTCCTCCATTAGAGGTTTTCTAGGATAAAATTGTTGGTGTTATGAGATTATATTCTTTCCTTTACTACAATTGTTGATTCTAAGCACAATAGTAATTCATTCACTAGCTATCTCTATTATTTTCTAATAGAAAGTAAACAACAATGATTAATTTGTGATTTTGTGAATAATTCCAAAGTTGAAGAGTTTACAGATCATTTTGGTTTAGAGCTAACAAGTGTCCAAGGCTGTGGTATTTCATTCTTGAATTTGTATAATGTGACAAGATCTAAAGGTGAAGAAGCTTTACCTTGTGATCTGCGGAGATTTCTACGAAGAAGTGGAAACACGAGAATTCGAGAGAGAAATGGAGGAAGAGAACTTGGTCCGTAGAATCGAGATCTTTGGAGAACATGATGGATAGGATGTTTAGAAGGCAAGAGGAACTTGCAGATTCACGAGAAGACAACACGTCAAGCAAGACTCCATGGACTCGGTGGTTCGAGGCTTAGCCGAAAAGTTTGGTATAAGAAAGAGTCTCCATGAGGAAGATTATGGGGAAGAACATGAAGAAGAGACTTCTAACACAAGAGAAAAGGTAAAATTTGAACATACTCCTTTTAAAGTTGAGACTACAGTTGAAATCAAAAGCTTTAAAGGAAAAGTAGATGCAAAATTACTAGATAAATGGTTGAAACAATTAGAAGTTTATTTTAGCATCCATAATGTCACTAAGGCACAAAGGATCACCTTTGCATGTCTCAAAATGGAGGGACATGCTCTAGTTTGGTGGGAAACTTATCTAACTACTTGTGAAAAGAAGAAACATCCTATTGTGAAATCTTGGCAAGAATTTAAGGAATTACTTAGAGATAACTTCTATCCTATTGGCCATAAAACTAACCAAATGATTAAATGGCAGTATTTTAGACAAGGTAGTGGTCAAAGTGTGCAGGACTATACTACATAGTTACAAAGGCAAGCCATGTTGTTCAACATGGATTCCGAGGATGAGGATATTCTGACCAAGTACTTGGGAGGACTTCACACTCACCTTCGAAGAAAAGTCATCTCCACAAAGACCAAGGATCTCAATGAAGCATGTGTACAGGAACACTACATAGATGATGAGAAAAAGCAAGGAGAAGTAGAGCCAAGCGTAAAGCGGTCAAAAATTAGCGAGAAAAGGATTATGGGAAAACAAGTAACAAGAGTAAGTGGAAAGGGAAAGGTAAAAATGTTGCCACTACTTTAAATACTTGTAAAGATCCCAAGAATTTTTGCAAGAATTGTGATATCAATGGTCATACTAAAGCTACATGTTGGAAGTTACATCCAAAGAACCAAACCAAGGACTCCAAGAAGTCCGTGATAGATGTAAAGACAGAAGGGGAGGTAGAAATCGAAGACAACTCGATGTAGATAAAAGTATTGGATGCACGACCACCAACATGGACAAAGTGAAGAGGAGATGACTAGACTATTCGAGATCAAAATCCAGATCAAGAGGAATAAGGTAAATGCTTTGGTTGATACCGACACTCAATCTAACTTGATGTCTAAGGAAGTTGTAAAGAATCTTGGTCTTGAGACTTACGAGCATCCGTACCCATATCCTTTGGGTTGGGTGAGCAAGGGTGTTGAAATTTAGGTAACAAGAAGATGTAAGGTCAAGTTTGGGATAAATTCCCAATATATAGATGTTTTGAAGTGGTGTTATTCCTCTTTATGCTTTTGATGTGGCATTCGGGAGTCCTTACTTGCATGTTAAGGATGTTATATTTATGAGAAGGTAAAACCGGTATAGATGGGTCAAGGATGGGATCAGCTACAACATCTTGGAACACTAGCATAAGACATGGGTTACTATGGTAAGTGCTAACCAAGCAAAACGACTTATTTAGTCAAATCATAATCAGTTTTGTTTACTTTTATTAAAGGATAAACAAGATGGGGTAGAAGTTTCAGAGATTTCTAACCAAGGAAAACAAGATTTGGATAGTATTATTCAGTCTTTTCAGGAAGTATTTTAGGCTCCTAGTGGATTACCACCAAAGCAAGAAGTAGAGCATGAGATTTGGCTATTGTCGAGTCACCTCTACCGAACATCGGGTTGTATAGGCAATCCTTGCTGGAGAGTACTGAGGTAAAGAAATAACTCCAAGAACTAATAGACCAAGGGGTGTTACGTCGAGCACCTCACCATGCGGTTCACCTATTGTGATGGTGCCAAAGAAGGATGGTTCTTGGAGAATGTGCATCGACTACCGCACTTTGAACAAAATCACCATAAAGAACCAATATCCACTTCCCCGTATAGATGATCTCTTGGACTAGCTTCAGCATGCCAAATTTTTCACAAAGTTGGATCTCAAGTTAGGTTATCACCAAGTCAGGATGAAGGAGGAGGATATATGGAAGATTGCCTTCAAAACAAAACAAGGTTTATATGAATGGTTAGTACTTCCTTTTGGATTATGCAATGCACCCGCTACATTTATGAGATTGATGAATGATGTATTGTAGGATTTCATAGATTTATGTGTCATTGTATACCTAGATGATATCTTGATTTTTAGTGCCACATGGGAAGAACATCTAACACATTTGCAGTAAGTCTTGCAAGTTCTCAAGGAGAAACAACTGCTTTGTAATATGAAGAAATGTGAATTTTCCAAATAGTCACTTGTCTATCTTGGGCACGTGGTTGGAGGAGGAGAGCTACGAGTGGATCCAAAGAAGGTGGAATCCATCACAAATTGGCCAACACCAACAGGAGCCACAGAGACTAGAAGCTTTGTGGGAGTAGTACAGTACATGCGGAAGTTCATTCCAGGTTTCTCGGTAATTGCAGCACCTCTACACACAGTGGCCACAAAGAGTAAGGGTTTTGACTAGGGTAAGGAACAAGACAAATCATTTGAGTTATTGAAATACAAGATTAGTCATGCTCTAGTACTTGCTCTTCCTAGTTTGCAGCAGCCTTTTGAAGTAGAGACAGATGCCAGTGATTATGCCATGGGCGCAGTGTTGCTTCAAGGAGGTAAACCCATATGTTATCATTCTGAAACCTTCACTTCAGCAAGTTAAAGGATATTCAATATATGATAAATAAATGTATGCACTAGTTCAAGAAATTAAAAAATGGAAACATTATTTGTTGGGTAAAGAAACTATTGTGCACAATGACCAGAAACCTCTTTAGTATTTGCGCAATCACGCCTAAATTGTAGTAGGAAAAGCACTACAAATGGATGGGGTTTCTTCATTCAATCTAATGATCAAATACAAGAAAGGTAGTACAAATTTGGTGGCAGACATGTTTTCTAGGCCACCCACATAGGAAAAGTTATCCTATTTGGAAACTATCTCTACAATCAAGCCCTTCACGAAGGAAGCTTACAGAGAAGCATATGCCCAAGAAAAAGACTTTGGGGTAACATTTCAGAAGTTGCAGTCCCAAGGGGCTGAAAAGATGGGGATTGAAGACTGTTATCTCAAGGACGGGATACTCTACCAATGGGGGAAACTTTGTGTGCCTAAAGAAGAAAGACTTCTATTGATGAGGGAATCACATACCTCAAAAGTAGCGAGGACATTTTGGTGTTGGTAAGACCCTAGCCCACTTGCAAAGGTATGTATATTGGCCTAACATGCAAGAAGAAGTATCAAAATTTATTCGTGGATGTAAACTTTGTTATACTAGCAAGCCTAAAACTAGGAAGGAAGGTTTGTATATGCCTTTACCAATACCTACTCATCCATGGGAGGAAATTTCTATGGATTTTGTAGGAGGATTACCTATGTCTAAACATGGCCATGACTATATCTATGTTGTTGTGGATAGATTCAGTAAAATGTGTATTCTTATGGCATGTAAAAAGACAATAAAAGCACATGAGGTAGCAGATATTTTCTTTGCTAATGTATGGGTGCATTTTGGTTTGCCAAAGTCTATTGTCTCTGATAGGGATTCCAAGTTCTTGGGGAAGTTTTGGACTACTTTGTGGGACAAGATGGATACCAGAGTTACAGAGGAGCACAACTTTCCATCCACAGACAGATGGACAAACAAAGGTGGTAAATAGGACTTTGGTACAATTGATCAAAGGGTATAATAGTAAGTACCCAAGGACTTGGGATGAGTCCTTAGCCTACATTCAAGCATTCATATAACCAAGCAGTACACACATCCACTATGAAGTCACTTTTTGAAGTATGCTTGGGATATCTACCTACAAATCCACTGGACATAGTAGTTGGACAACATGATGAGGAGGATACATGAGACACAGAGGTGACTAGAGCCAACAAGTTCATTGAGAGGATCCAAAAATCCATCTCAAGGTCAAAGAATAGCTAGAAAAATCTCAAGCAAAGTACAAAGCTAGGCACGATCAACATAGGAGGGAACACAAGCTTCATGTTGGAGACAAAGTTTGGCTTTACTTGAGCAAGGAGAGACTACAAGGTCAAGCACGAAGCTCAAGCCACTACGATATGGACCCTTCACCATATTGGAGCAGGTTGGGGAAAATGCTTTTCAACTTGACTTACCATCATTCATGAGGATGTACTCTATAGTAAATTGTGAGAACTTACACCTCTATGAGCCATCCATGCTAGATGAAGATGAAGAACTACAATTGCTACCTTCTATTGAGGATTGCGTCTTGGACTCACAAGGTGAATTGGAGGAGGATGTAGTGTTATAGTAGAAGGTCAGAGAGACTAGAAGAGGTCCGCAGGAGTCTTGGCATATTGAACTGAAAGGAAAGACACCAAGGTAGGCCGGTGGTACTCGAAGGAGAAAGCAAGGGAATTTTTCCCTCATCTACTCCCCCACTAAGCTTTTGTGGGACTAAAATCCTCCTAAGAAGGGGAGGTGTGATCCATAGGGATCCAAAATAACTCTACTTCATCAAAAATAGTCAAAGCATAAAGAAGGAAAACAATGAAATGGAGGTTCTATCTTTTAAGTAACATGACCACCTCCTTGCACAGGGTGGTAGTTACTGGAGAACCATAGCCCAGCTAGGGTGGCGGTCCCAGGACCACCTGGTCTACATAGGGTGGCGGTCTGGCCATTACGGATAGAAAACTAAAATTGAAACGAATAGCCTCTGAATTTGAAAGGATGTTCATTTCTCTTCTCCTTCATGACCTTTCCCATTCTCCAATGCACGGGAGGACATGAGAAAGGCTATAAATACATGATTGTAGAAGTGTAGAAGATCATCGAAGCATGGGAGCAAGTGAGCAAGAAGTCTTGGTGTTGGAAGTTGTAATTTTGTAGAAGAAAGGAGTGTTGAGACAGAGAAAGCAAGTAACTGAAAGGAAATGTTGAGATATTATCTACTTCTCTTTCTTACTTATTGTAAAATTTGTACCTGTTGATTTTAATTGGCCAATAGAAGTGGGAAGAAATATTAATTGCCCTTCCCGACTGGTTTTTCCTCCATTGGAGGTTTTCCAGGATAAAATTGTTGGTGTTATGAGCTTATATTCTTTTCTTTACTACAATTGTTCATTCTAAGCACAATAGTAATTCATTCACTAGCTATTTCTATAATTTTCTAATAGAAAGTAAGCGACAAATGATTAATTGTGATTTTGTGACAAATTCCAAATTTGAAGAGTTTACGAGATCATACATCGCTCACAATGTCACAAGACAATTAGGGATGAAGTGTCTAAAAGCATATAATGATCAAGAAAGACATAGGAATGGCCCACAAATAACAACATATAATAGCAAGAAAGATTAAACAAAATGTATCATATATCCATGGTTGCATATAGATCTGCAAGGAGAAAGAAAATGTTACACGTGAGGCACCGTTGGCATGTTAGAAAGATAAGGAGTATGTCATAACATGTATATATTAGTGAAAAAAGAAACTACTAGTAAGAAGTAGTAAATGATGAAGTGATAAAATCCTTAATGTGTCGGAGTAATAAAGGTAGATGCCCCCAAGAGCCTCGGGGGAATGGTAAAAGGTATTGTGCCGAGAATCATAAATTTTGTAAGGAGCTATAATATTTCTTCATTCACATCTAGAGACCAAGTGAACATGCATGTTTATATGATACAAATAATGACATACTAAGTATTTATCTAGCATAGTAAGAAAAGGGCAATATGTAAATAATATAAACTAGCAAGAATACATGCAACCAAGATATGCAAATGATGTATGAGTGTCGTGTGATATGCAAAGTGTGAATATGGTAGGAGCAGCATGCCTCCCTGGTAGATTTGAGTGAGACGGGGTTCATTTATTAAATCCCCCTTAACAAGTCAAGAATGAACCATAAAACAAGAGTGTGTCATCAGGAAATGGTATGAGAGTGTAAATGCTGGAAAGATGTATCATGAAGCATAAAACATGAAGAGTGTAGGTGTTGCGAGGTTCATTTCAGAATTAGACCCTACATAGTCGAGTATGACTCGTGGAACTAGAGTGTGTCATAGGATAATGATGATACAATGTGTGTATCAAAGGTGTAGGAGTGCTTAGAAAGATTTAGAAATGAAACATGGAGAGTAAGGTGTAATATAAGATGGTAGACAAGGGATGATATTAGGAGGGTGGAAAGCATGATGAACCCAAGTGTGTGAGGGATATACGGCTATCAAATGATATTAAAGGGGAAGGGAACTCCACCCGATATCCGAAGAGATAAAGGCATTAGACAATGCTCTAATATCGGTGGTGTGTCGGAGGAAAGATGTACATGTGAAGGAGGCCTGTGTGGTGAAACGGGTGGTGAAAACCTATGTGAGTGGCTACCCAAGTAGGGGAATTAATCCGAATAGGTGAACTAATGTATCTATGAGGATAATACAAATGTCGTGAAGTAGGTCGTGTGAGCATAGGAGAGGTGCGAAGTGTACTTTAGACTTGATAGTAATATGAATCCTAAATGTTGAAACTGGTGTATAGATGTCATGAAGAGGAGGTAGAGGTAATGATGTACGTGGTGGAACACATTTAAGATTGATAACTTGTTTATTGTGAATGAATTTGAGGTACAAGTGATTCATGTAAGGAATGGCTTGGGTGCGTAGAGCCAAGTGAGACCTAAGAGCATATCACAGCCTTTGATTAAAGATGCCACAATGAATGGCATAAGCATGGTAAGTTGCCCAACTATAACAATAAACCTGATGTAGCAAAAAAAGTTAGGAATTGGAAAAGTGATATTAGGAAATGGACATTTGCTAGTGAGAAGGAGTGCAATAGAGCACATATGGGTAGGAGACAAAGGATAAATCATAGTATTAATAATGGTATAGGAACTAATAGAGGCATTGATATGTAATGAATCATAGGTAAATGTAAAATGATAATCATGATCCAAGTATGTAATGACTTGTGGTGATGTAGCGTAGAAGCGGTGAAAATAAAATCAGAAGGTACCAAGGAACAAGGAATAACATCGTGGTATGTATGATTGGCAAAAAATTAAGTAGTTTTCTTATCATGCATAGGAAAAAGGTCATTAAATATTTTTAGCTTTTTGTTATCATTTACCGAGTTTAGAAGTAGATGGCTTAGGAGAACAATTGCATTATTATCGATAAGATATTAAATAATATGTTTAATCTTGAACCAATGATCATTAGAGTTCCTATGCATTGGTGATAGTCACATCTAGCATTTTCATCATAATTACAGCCACGAGGGTGACAAGGATGAAGATTGAGTAGTGGAGGAAGAGTGATGCGGTTGATTTCAATAAGTTGTGGCAATAGGAAGCGAGGTGCATAAGGTAATTTGGTGAAATTACACTTTGGAGGTTGCAATTGAAGATTGTTAGGTGTATAAACAACATTAACAATGTTCTTTTCTTTAGTGAGCTTAGGAAATGGCTTGGAAGTAGATTTTTCTTGAAACTGATTACAATAAGAGGATGAATCATTGTCATAATATTTTAATTCGCATAGCTAAGAGTTTTCTTTCACCTAATTTGAGATTGTGGCATAATTGATCAAATGAGGGAGAGATCTCAAAGATAACACTCTCTTGAAGTGGAGATAAGAGACTTTGAACAAAAAGATCTTGCAATTGAAGTAGCGAGTACATTTTTCATCTTATAGGTTGTTCTTATAATGCAAAACATATTAGATAAATTCTCATTAGATCCTTTTTGACTTGTGCAAGTTGTGCATAGAATATTTTAGAAATTATGTTGGTAGAGAAATTTGCAACAAAAGCACCAGCTAAGTATGTAAATTAAGTTACCGAGTAAATAGGTAGATCATAAAACCAATGCATGGTGTAATCTTGCAAGATTTAAGGAAATAGCTTAGTTAGTAATGTATGATCATCAACATAATTCAAACATGCCACATGAAAATATTAGAGATTCTCCTGAGGATCACCATGGCCATTGAAGGTGGGAAGCTTAGGTGTGACGAAGTTGAGAGGAAGTGGATAAGTAGAAATGGCGGGTGAAAAAGGGGTGTGAAGGAGCAATGAGGAATTGAGAGATGGAGAGGAGTGTGAAGTAGCTTGTTGTAATTGAAATATTTTAGTTTGCAGATCCTAGTATAATGAAGCTAGCTCATGAGTTCGGAAGAGGAACCAAGTTGTGTATTAGAAGAATTGAGATGAACGAGGGAGCGGTGGCAATAACAATGGTAGTAGGAATGGTAAGGGGTTGGGTGGATGTCATGGCAGCCGAGGAGGAACCTACAAGATGCACAAAGGCAACAACTAAAGATTGTTTAGAAGAAATTAAAGCATTGAGAACATGCGGAATAAAAAGTGGGTTGGTATGCAATGCTTGACGGAAATTAGTGATCTTTTCGAGTTGTTCTTGATCAAAGTTAGTGTCCTCATTGTATGATTTTTCACTATCGAGGTTTCAATATTTTCAAGATGAACATTATGTGAGTTAGCAAAAGGATTATTAGATTCAGACATTGGTTGAGAAACCCTATGGGTAAATGGAGGAAGCTCACTATGCTCAAAAGACCCAAATCGGCCACTATGAGTGATGGGCATAAGAAGGAAGCATTTGAGCGAACGGATTCACCAAATGATTTAATAAACATAAAATAAAATCCTATTGAAAAGTAACTAATGTAATAGATGATGTAAAATTGCTAATGTATAGTAAGACGCAAGAAAATAAGCATGTAAAGTATAAAAACCCTAAGCAACAGAGGGTGATAAGGAGACTTAGCCGATTTTTGAATGAACGGAAGGAAGTGATGCAGGCGAGGTGGCGATGAACAGATCAGTAAAGAAAGTTATCACTAGTCACTTCAAATTTTGTAACTTGTGAACAAAGACGAACACAAGAACCCACAACGGGGAAGGGTGCAGGCTCTGAGACCGATTCAGGTGTCGATGATTGTCACAAAAGCACATGATCTATTTTGTTCTATTTCGCAAGGGCTTCACTATTTATTATTGTTGGTTTCGATATTTGCTCCTTGATTTCCAATGGTACTTGTACCATGCAAGAAATAGATTCACCTATACATACCCATAAATCACATCAAAATAAGAAAGAAAATGATTGGAGATTCGATTTGACCCATGCGGCCACTAGAAAAAGTGAACTTACAACTGAGTGTTTCTCTACATCTCATACTTCATGTAATTCTTATCTCAGTGTGTGTAGAAATGATTCCCTAGGATGCCCTTGTGCAAGTTTCCCAATGATAGTGGTTTGTAGCTATAATGTAGCGATGTAATAGTATGTGTGGATGGAATAAAATAGAATTCCCCTTCCTATGTTGTGTATCCATAAGATGCAACTCTTTTCCCTTTAATGGATGCTAGATGAATACCTTTTAAGTGCTTTAGTGCCTTTATAATGCTAACAACCTAGCTTAGGTGATGATAGTAATGCTTAGTGTTTGGTCCCTAATTTTGAACATAGAACTATGTATTCATATGATTCCCTTCTTTGAATTTCATAATTGATAACCTGAAAGTGACACATAAGTGAAAACGATGCCCAAAATATAAAAGAGACCCAAAATAAGCAAGTAAGATAAGAAAGGGTCAGGAGCACCTAGAGGGGACATGAGCACTGGGTCTGCTACTTGGCTAGGTGTTGGTGTCTGAAGCCATGAAAGATAAATAAGTAAAGTTCTAACCGATTCTGTAGGGTGTGTAAGACCAAAGAGAAAATAAGATACAAATAAAATAAGCTAAAGATAGTTGTCAATTAGTAGTTTTCTTGCTTAGGATTCATATAAATGCTAGTATGCTTTTAGGACCTAGAAATGTACCCAAGTGAGTAATTTTGTGTCTACACGAACAACGAGAGTCTCCCATCTCGGTATCCACAAATTCTTTGAGTTCTTAGGATAGATCTACTTCCACACATATCCACTTTTGGGGTCTAGCACTATAGAACATTTTAGGTTTCATGCAAAGTACTCTTACAATGGAAGATATTATCTCGTTGAAAAATACATGCATGACAATGACAACTTAGACCAAAACTTTGAGTGTCCTGTAGTTAGACACTGCAAAATCCTGAGGTCATGAGGATAAAACTAGTAAAGCATTACGGACGTACCAAGTGGCTGATTTATTGAGAATGACAGGGGCATGCGAAGGGTTGGAAAAATGAAACACATTTTTTCATGTGTTTTGCACACTTTCCAACTTGATGTCATGGGAAAACCATGCAAAGTTAACCCATGTCTTAAGCATACTTTTGCAAGGGGATACAACCCACAAAGTATCTTATTAAGAAAAATTTCTCTAGCCATTGACATGCAACATTAAAATTAGAGACATGAAGAACAACATCATGGGGGCCATCATGACCTTGTAAAATATCTTTGGGTCAAACTTTCGGGCGCTTCTATGGTGAGTCCTTTGTTCACAACTCGACTCAGGACATGATGTCAATAATTGAACTAGAAGGGAGTGGGACATTATGTAAGCCCAAGAATGGGCAGTAGTTGCGATATCTTGCAGCATCTAGAAGGATCGTGGTATGACCATGTACTTGTTCAATAGAACCCTAGAAGAGCGAAAAAAACTTAAAAAGATCACCAAATCCTCGGATGATGAGTGCATTCATCATTTTGAAACCAATTCAATACCGAAAGTTTTTTCATCAGCCTCTTTTTTGTTACAATCATATTGCATGTGTGGTCGACTTCCAATCGTTGACTATAGTTGAAGTTGTGTATTCTCCACCTTTTGGAAGTATTACATAGTATGGGTGATATTGTGAAATGCATGTTTCATATTAATTAAGCGCATTATAAGAAGCATCAAAGGTATGAATATTGCATTTTGAAATGAAAATTATGTACCAGTCTTTATCTGTAAAACTATTTTCCAATATGAAAGATATCCGAAGTCATTCTCAGTTCATGCATTAAACGCAGCTATTCAGATATACCTCAATTCCACTTTGTTTGCTTCCAAAAATGTCGAGGGAAAAACAGAAAAGAAAAGGTCTTATTATCATGGCACTATAAAATTTGCAGATAATGAAGTGTGAACAAGATACACACAATAAACAACAATAAGCGACACAGTTATGAATTGACGCCATTTACTAGTATATCCTTATCTTTGAGCTTGTGTCGGATATTATTAATGACTACATATTTTACAGGAAAGTACAGTTATATTCCAGACCGTCGAGAGTAACACCAAAATCTCTGCTTCCCAATGGGAATTATTGTTCAGTTCAAATATAATAACATAAGATACAAAAGCGTTATCACTGCCAAAATTTGCAGCCTGTCCGACACTGTATTTGAGACCATAAAACCTAGCAAAAATGTCATAGTTTATTGGGTAAGTACCTAAATACAAAATATTTTTGTAATTTTACTTTAATCATGGCTATGGAGAAAAAGGTATATACAAAAATAATATCACTTGGCACCGATATTATTTAAACGTGGCATCGACATGATAAGAAGATTTTGTGTCTCCTTACAAGGAGACAAAACAATCACACAAGTGAAATGTCTATTGACTCTTGACAAAAAAATTTAGGGTGGGGGAAAATGGGGGATGGGAGGATAGAAAGATTGTGATTAAGACCCATAAGATTTGGGGAAAAAATTGACACCATCTTATTTAATATTCCTTATCATCATTTACTTTGTGAACACCAATTTTGCTATATTTTTGTTCATTTTGCAATTTTTTTGAATTTTTTTTTGGTAAATAGATATTTTTTTGAGATATTTGACTTAGTTTAGTTCTTTTTGGCTTTATTTTCTCATTTTGAATATTTGAGGAATGTTAGAAAATAAACAATGTTGAATATGTCAAGAAAGATTGCATATGCAATGAATATATGAATCACTTATCTTAACATCTGCTGAATATTTGAATATAAATAAGTGTTGTCTTTGTTTATGCAATTAATATTTAAATATCCATAGTTAGCTTTATATTGAATAACTAAATATGCTAAGGATGTCGAAAATAGATAGAAAGTTAAATACAAGAAGAAATTTTACATATGCAATGCAAACGTGAATCACTTACCTTAAAAAATGTGAATTATCTAAAAATAAATAATTGTTGCATTTGTTTATGCTATTAAAATATGAATATCAAGTGTTAAATTTATATTGAATGGACGAAAACATGAACAATATCGAAAATAGAAAGAGTATTAAATATGTGAAGAATGTCTACATATGCAATGCATATGTGAATCACTTACCTTAACAAATGCGGAATATCTGAATATAAATAAGTGTTGTCTTTGTTTATGCAGTTAATATTTGAATATCAATTGTTAACTTTATATTGACTAGATGAAAACATGAACAATGTCAGAAAATAGATAGACTGTTAAATACGTGAAGAATGTCTGCATATGCAATGCATATGTGAATCACTTACTTTAACAAATATGAAATATCGAAGATATGCAATTGATATTTGAATGTCCACTTTTAACTCTACATTGACTCGTTGCATACGTGAACAATGTCATAAAATAGACATAATTTTAAATACATGAAGAATGCCCGAGATGAATATATGAATCACTTACCTTAACTAATGAGTAATATTTGAATATAAATAAGTGTTGACTTTGTTTAAGAGTTAACATTTGAATATCCATTATTAAATTTATATTGACTGGATGAATATATACTAGAAATTATTGAATATATGGTTATAACTTAGGCATTTTCTACTACACATTCAAACTTTAATTGTGCACATAAATTATGAATATACAATAAATATGTTGTTCTGCTCATTACAAGCTCTTATTACATTTTTATTATTGAATAAATACTTATATTACCAAAGTGAGGCCACATATTCAGGAGGTAAATGACAGTTGTCATTTTTACTTCCCCATTCATAAAAAATATTGTTATTGACCATACACTATTGTTATTAAGTAATGAGTTTCATTTTGACCTATTGTCTTTCAAGCATGCATGCTGAACTATTGTATTTTTAGTGTATATTCATTTATTTTAGTTCATTTTTTTATTCCTCCGTTCGCCACAAACTCTTCTAATACAACATAATTTTTTTTTCCCAAAAATAGGGTTTTTCACCCATGCGTCTTATAATTTCAAAATACAGTGTTATTATTGACTATACACGTTGTTATTGAATATATGGGAATTAATGAATATATATTGAATATATGGTGGTAATTTTGTTATTTAAAACAATGCATTAAATGACAAAATTATAGGAACATATTCGATGTATATTAGGAAATTTTACAAGTATGTTGTTCGGGAAGCGCAATGACTAAGAGGGGGTGAATCAGTCCTTTAAAACCTTTTACTTAGATGCCTTAAGTTGTATACACCATTCAAAGCATAAAATAAACATACATTAACCAATGAAAAATATTAAGCATGAACAACCATACACATGAATGAGAGAGTACACAAGACACTAAATATAAAGTGGGAAACCCTCAAGGGGAAGAAAACCCACTGAAAATTCTGAATATATTACTCAATTCAAAATAATTTTATGAATATTACACATCACACAAGATTTATTTAGTGAGACACCAATACCACAAGGAGCACTAACCCCTCGTTTAGTAAGGCACCAACCCTACAAGCAAAGCTACAACCCCTAAGATGACGAAGCTCCAACTCGGCCACCGAAAATGAAGATCACATATGGCTTTTTGCTCAAAAAATTGATTGTGATCACAAGATTAGCTCATACACCTCAAAACCCTCTCAAACAACCCTCTCTTCTAATTCAATCAATCTTGCTCCTTCATAAGATGATTAGGTCTAATGACCTTGAAGACCTTCAATTTCTACCGCCTCGCTTTCTCATGTTTCTTCTTATCTATACCTTAGAGCCCTCTAACACTCTTTATCACCTCGTCTAGTTCGCTCACAACTCTATCCTACTTCACTTGTCATAATGAACAAATATAACATACTTTATATACATGAATCTTCCGTACACAACCATATAGGTCGACTAATACCAATAAGGTTAGTCATTCACACTTAAAAAAATCTACCATATAATCTAAATCACACAACTAGACCTTATGTTTGCATGTGGATGTTGATTCGTGACTAACGAAAAAGGAAAATTTATGAAAAATCATGATTAGAAGAGCTAAAGGATATCTTGAAATTATTTATACATGGTAGAATAGAACAAGACTTGAGAACACCGGTTTGAGACTCAACTTCGAGGAGCCGGTGACTAGCAGATGTTAAATGATGATGTGAGAGCACACCAAGATGATGTTAGAACCATTCTAGCATGTATATTCTATGAAAACAAGGTCGAAGGATGAATACATGGGTACATGAGTGGAATTGGTGAGACTAGCTCAGTTAAGTAAGCCTAATCCCTAGGCCTATGTAACAAACTCACCGGAATGGTGGATTAAAGGCTTGAGGATGATGGTGAAGCATGGTAGAGGAATGAAACACATAATAGGACATGGTTAAGGGACTACATGGTGAATAACAGGATATACATGCTAAGATGTTGTGTAAACTAGCTTAATTTGGCCTATTTCAAGACACTAACATGAGGGTATGAACAAAATATATATATATATATATAAAGAAAATGCAAGATTAGGAAGTGTGTACGAACATTTCTAATAGTCCTAAGATGAAACATCAAGTCATAAATTCAACACTTTGGGTCATGGTTAGGATAATTGGTATGACTGCCCTTTAGAACAAATAGGTTTAGCATGCCCAAATGAGAAGGGATTTGAATTTTCACGTGAAAATGAAAAAATAGCCATTTTATATCATGGAAGAGGTATTCAAGAAGGTTTGGACCAAATTTGAGGACCAAAGGACATATTTTGTGCAAGATATTACAATTTTGTCAAAACCTGGGTTGAGTAAGGTATGCTAAAATAATGCCCTGACTTCTTAACATTTAATAAAAATTGACAAGAATTATTCAGATAAATCATAAGATACATTTTTAATATCATAGAGATAGAAATATTATGAAAAAATTATGAAGTCAAAAGGATGCAGGATAAGAAAGTATTATCCATTTTCCTAGCACTATCTAAAACCCTCCTAAACCCATGTTTGAAAGCGATATGGAGAAAATTCACATGGTGGTTTGAGTTCATGAAACATGGTGGGCCCTATAAGAAAATAACTATTTTATGAAGAATTCAATGTACAGACAAAATTTACAAAGGAACTCTTGCTCAAAATTTTGGTGAAGGATGTTTGGCATGTGGAATTTATTTTCATGAATTTATATTGTTTTTTATTTTATATAAATGTTATTATACGGGTAAATTTTCAGTCCTACCGCTTGAGAATGTTATGAAGGAAAAAAACACTCTTTGTGTTTGAATGGTAAATGTGTTTTTATCCATATAATCCTTGTAAGTTAGGGTTTTAAATTTAATTATAGGTCCTCTAATAATTTTTTTCATGTATTGGATAAGCATGGAAGTGAAATTGAGGTGTGTGAATCCATAAAAATCAAGACTAGTCTTTGGGTGTTTTGAAACTAATATTATATGTCTCTGAAATGCAAGGTTACTTGGCCTATATAACTTGATAAGATGCTTGTTTTATGTATGATAAGTTGAATAAGGATTAGTTCCTCTCATAAATTTTGATTAAGATTCATGGAGGAGTGTTTCAATGCATGATCAAGCTTACTTTGTGAAGGAAAAAATTCTAAATTTGAAAGCCTTTTTGTTCTTGTTAAAAATCAGTGTCTCAATGAATTATTCGAGATGATTGAAGTTCTTAATTTCTATTCAAGATTAACCTCATGTATTACATGAATCTCACCAAGTATTAGAAGGGTGTGAATGTGCATACATTAATGGTAGATGAATATACTTCATGACAACCTGCTCTAGAGTTTTCAAGACTTTGTGCCTTATTGAAATAAGGAGATTGAATGAAGTAACATTGTCCAAGATATGAGATTTCAACTCCATTTTTTTCAGGAGTCCAATTGAAGAGTCTTTTACCTTGGCATTGATTTCATGACCTGATATGATCCATACACCATAGTTCAAGACTATATTTTTGAAGCATGTGCACCTAGTTGGGAACATGTAACTAAAATGGTGTCCTAACAATGAAATGGAAAGATATATTTCATATAAAGAAGTTAAAGAGATAAATGTAGGTATACGTTACATTCCCACATGACCAAGACACTTGGAATATTATTCCTTTTTCTTCAAAGTTAGGTTCATACGTTGTAAGAACAAGACAAAATTCCATTTGACTCTTACAAAATTAGGTTTGTCACAATTACAAAATAGAGATGCAGAGGTCGAAAATAATCTTAGCAGTCAAGGTAGAAATTCATAGAGTTTGGGAGTATCCTACGGTCATTATTTCTATCGATAATCTAGACAGGGTCTACAAAGACCTGAATTTGAAGGCGAAACCAAGTTCAAAAGTAATCATTACTAAATGGTAGTTTTTGTGCGATGTCACATTTCCTCCTTGAATGAGCTCATGTGTGAGAAAGTGAGTAGTCTTTGAAGATAACATGCAAAATTAATTTTGTGAGAGTATTTCTAGTGTATAAAAACTTATCTTTGTGTTTGAATAAATGGTTGAAGTAATTCAGATTTTTTTGCTGAAGAGAGAGAGCTTACCATGATTTAACACTAGGTGAAAGTATATACAAGAAGTGTGAATGAAACCTTGGTTGATGCCCATGCTTTGAAGGAGTATAAATACATGTAAATAAAAGAAAAATATAGAGTGTATGTAATGCCTTCATTATTGTATATTTGCAGGAGGTTGAACACTTGAGAGGATGAGTGTTTGAGAGGATAATTCAAGGGGAGGATTATGTCAATAGTATGTGCATGAGAGAATCCTTTTACAATAGTGTTTATAGAAAATGATGAGAGTGAAATGAGAAGACAAGGGATATGATTTAGTTGTCACAATCTATTTTATGAGATAACCAATTTAGAGTGATCAAAACATTGCAGAAGACTAAGTGGATGCTTAGCTCACATGGAGTTGAAGCTTCCTAGTAAGTGGTAGCTTATGAAGATCAAGTAGAAGCTTGAATTGAAGTTTTGGGAGTTGTGGCTTCCAAGAAAGTGGTGGCTTGCAGAAGGTCAAGTGGCAGCTTGACTAAAGTATGAATTTGTAGCTTTATGTTGAGTGGATGCTCAATAGTGAAATCATTGTAACATTTACAAGACATTTTTGTCCAAGCTAGTTCTTTGGTTTCAGTGGGTTTTTCTCCTTGAATGGTTTCCCACATTAAATCTTATCTCTCTGTGTGTGTTCTTATATTTCTTTCTTGTGAATGATGTTGTTTGATCATAACAAATTTAAGGAAAGTGAATTGCCTTATAAATTTTGAATAAGCATTTATTCATCCCCTCTCAGTGCCTTGAATTTCCAACAATAAGTATCATAACATGGTCATCTTGAATCAATTTTAATGGCTTAGAGGAGATCCTTGGAGAAAAACATGGGTGTACTAGCTAAATAAGTTTTGAAAATGAAGTATGATATTTTTCAATCATTGATTAATGGATTGAAGAATGAAATCAAACTTATGCAAGTTGAACATGGTCAAGCACTCAAGGAGATGGAATATATAGTTGAAAGTGTGAAAAATATGAAGGAAAAAGAAGATTATTTCCTTAGACATGAATAAGAATTGACATCCTTGAAATATAATCTAGAAGAAGCCAACAAAAGGTTGAGAATGTATGGAAAGATGGAGAAGAGTAATGAAGTTTTTTATGAAATTCTAGAGAGTCAAAGAAAATCGGAGTAACAAGACAGAGTAAGATTCAAAGGAGAAACTATGGAAAAGAGAGATTACGACTAGGCTAGTCCAAACATGCAAACATGCATGAAGATTACCAAGGAGAAAAACACAAGAAGGCCTAAGTTAGTTAGGCAATCAATTGCATTCAGGTACGAAATCAATTTCACTGGTTATTGTTTTTCTTGTAATAATTTTGGACATAGAGCTAAGGAATATAGAAAGCATGTCATGGATGAACATCCATGGAGATATTGTAGAGAATATTACTCAAGAAACATAGTTTGTTTCAACTATTAAGAGAAGGGTCATATTGTCTAGTATTGTCTCTATTAATCATATTTTCAAAATTAGAGAAATGAAGGTCCTAGAGGAAAGAATTATGTGGTGTGATTCAATTTTCATGGACAAGGAAGTTTTGGAAAACATTTTCATGAATCTTCTAGATATTAAAACAAATTTCATGCATTCAAAAGGTAATTCAAAAAGTTATTCAAGGTGAAGGAAATTTCTAAGAATGAGACCAAGTCAGTTATGTTTGAAAAAGATACTAGAAAGAAGAATGTGAAATACATATACAAGGTTAAGGAGTTCAATCCTATAGTTGAGGAAGAAAAGAATGACTATATAATAGTATGGGAAGATGATGCAAGTTCAAGAAAGGCATCAAAATTTGATGATCGAGTGAAGATGAAAGAAAGCAAGCCTAGTGTTAGTCATGAAGGACCTCTAGTCATAGTTAAGAGAAAGAAACTGATTTAATTTCATCGGTATGTCTATCAAACATTCAATCAGAAAGTGAGGGCTTAGGAGATGAGGTTTTCACACCAAGAAATGCATCCAAGGAAACTCATAAGGTCTCAAAAGAAAGAAGAGCAAGGATAGAGTCATCATGTCTCTTTTATGACTATCTATTGTTCTAAGGTGATCTCAAAGGTGGTGTGCCTTCTATAGGCTTATAAAAGGCATGTATCAACTAAAATAAGCAAGCTATGTTCTTGAAAGTAAATTATCACCAGTAGAAGTTGATCAAGGTTTCCACAATGTTGTCAATGTATGAAGAGTCACAAGGTATGTCCATGTATTTCCTAAATTTTTGGTTACACCTTGGGAGGAAAGTATTAAAGAATCATGTTTATTTTGATGGAAAGACAATAGTTGTATTCTACTCGGATAAATATTGGTAAAGAGATATAGCTAATTATAAGTCAGGTTGTACATTATATCTATTATTTTGGGAAATTCATATGACTTGATCTTGTAAAAGTATAGTAGAGTGGATTTTTCCCTAATAAATACGAGGATTGTAATGTATTCATCACTAGAAGATGTGAGCTAACGTGGATATGATGATTATTTTCTAAGTTTGGATTTCCGTATACTAGGGAAAAATTAGTGGTTAATATTCGTTTATTCACAAATATTCGTGTTTTGAAATTTGAAATTTGAAATTGACGAATTTTTATGGTAGGAATTAGGATTCGGTATCCAAAATTTTCTAGGTACAAATTGAGTTTAGGGGTCAATTCACCATTCCTGCGAAATATAAATTTGTGATATTCACCTTTATGTTGTCAGTAGCATACAAAAATGTTACCGTTCGGTAGCATTTTTTAGTGTTGTCATTAGACAAAAAAAAGAGTATGGGATTTTTTTTGCTTATGTCATATTTTGGGAAGATAAATTTCTTATTAAGACGATCATTTTAAGTGCTAACATAACAAAAATTTCAAAGAAATAAAAAATATTCCATACAAAATTAGGACAAATTTTCTGAGGACAGATTTCTTGTCGAGCCAATCATTTTAATCTGCTATTGACAAAAATATTTTTTCAAAAAATTACATATGCTTTTGTTGACATCATATACTATTAGTCAACAACATAATATATGTTTTAGTTCAAGAAGCATAAAACATGCTACCAATCAACAACATATTTTACTTCGAAACCCATTTTTTCATATTCACCACCACTACAAAAGTCAATTTTAACAAATTCGCCAAATACTTTCTAAGGTTTTTATTGGAGGCACCCTTAAAATTTTCCCTTCCACATACCCAACTTGTAGTGATTTGGTGTGGTAATTAGAGTGCTATTCACATCTCTTACAACCTAGTAGACCACATACACACAAAGCACATTGAGACACACATGCATTATATTTAGTAGTGACATTGGGACAAGGTTGTTCATCTTAAATGTTTCTAAACAAAAATTAAGTTTTTAGACATCTTTACAAAGCCCTTAATAGAGGCCCATTTTCTCAACTCAAAAAACTATTGGGAGTGAAGGAAGGTGTCATCAAGTGGGGGTATTTTTGTATTCTTCCTTCTTTTCCTTCATTCAAGTATATATTAATGGGTTATTTTCATTGTATATAAAAACCATATCATATTGTAATATTTTAAGATGCACTTGTAATATTTTTTATAATATAATAATTGAATAATTATCCCATTAGTGTACACTTATCGCATGTATTAATAGATAAAAGATTCAATCAATTTATTGAATTGATTAAATTTCACTATTAATAACATGTTCTAAGAATTTGTTTGTAAGTAGATACTCTTAAAAACCTAACCTTATCCTCTTAGATTTTCTCTATAAGAGAATAGAAAGATAGTGTGCAATGGATCATTGCGGAAGATAGTTGTTTTTACGAGATAGAAAATTCAAACTAGATATTCATAGTAAAAATATTAGTATTCATACTACCCTTGATAAATATTTGTTATGTGTTTCACTTAATATTGTATTGATTTATTAAATATCCATGAATGTGGGTATTTGTATTATGGTTTTCCATCGTGATTATATAGAGTACAACAAATATTAATATATTACCATATGGAGGTTTACACCCTAATTAGATTTATGTGAAATATAAGAATTAGTGAGATGAATACATTAAAGGATGTAAGGGTTAGCAACAAGTGATTATTCTGATTAATTAACTTCCAACATTAATTACCAATATCATAATAATGCACCAATACTTGTAACTAATATGATAAAAATATAAATCTTGAAAACACAAGGAGATGAGTGTACTTAGTTGATTACATATGATTCTAGGAAGTTTTAGGAGGATGCATTATTGAGAAAGGAAGATCTAAACTTGATGACGCTTCATTCTAGACATTGTAATTGGAAATTGACCTAGGGTAAGACCATACACTTTTGTCATGACTGTTCATATGGTATTGACCCTTCTATAAGGTCTTGGATTTTTTTAATTTTTGACTCTTTAAATTTATGACACACCTACCTCGAACTATTTTTCATTGTGAAACCCTAGTTTTATGTCATATTGTGAAGCTCTCTAAATATTTTGAGCATGATCTCAAACCCTATTTATGGATGGGAAGTCTTGCCAAAAAATATTTGTTGGGTTTTGGGGACCCCATGCACGGTCGTCATTGGAACTACATAGAAGAGGCCTCAAACCACATGTAATTCTCTACCTAGCATGTGATATTTGAATGAATGCAACTAGATTTGATAACCATATTTGACAATGCTTGAATTGAGTTAGCTCTTGTTAAAATACTTGGAGAAGGGATATTTGAGTGTTTGTAGATGAGATGGGTTGACATCGTGACTTGGTAAGAAGCTTCATACCTATAGAGATTACTACCCTAATGACTATAGATATGCTATTGTGATATTTATGTAGCCTTGGGTAACTTTTGTAAGTGTTGAAAGTGATCGCATCAAACAGTAGTGTCATAGGATTTTCGTGTTAGCAAATGTGGTAGGTTTTAGTTGTTTATATAGGGTTCCATAGATGATTTATCTAAAAAGGTCAACCTAGAGGGATTATAAGACCCAAATTAGAATATGAAACTAAAAGAAAAGTTGGAGAACATGTTGGTTCAATACCGCATGTCGGTTAGGATCAAATATAATATTTCATTTTAACTAGATGGTCATGACCATGGATGGAAAACATGCAATCTAAAGTTTATAGCTTGTTACTTGATGTTTGTCTATAGAATTTCTACATCGTGTTTGTAAGGAATCTATTCTAAGACAAGTAATTGTTTTCATATGTGTCCTATAGTAGGTGAAATAATTTACGAGGAGCTAAGATGAAGAATAATTATCATCTAATTGTATTAGAATGTAGGATAGAGTGGAAGGGTGACTTAAATTGGTCATTTTTGTATAAATGGGTTAAATATTAGAATAAGTGCCAAATTCCATATCACCAAGTTATCAAACTAGATTCTTGTTACTACATCAAGTTGTAGGATCTAAAAGTTTGCACAAAATCACAGTTGTGTTGAAAATCAATGTGATGAGGGGATTCCTAAGGGGAGGATCTAACAATTATTATTCAGAATTTACATAAAACAATAGAATTAAGTATTACATGATGTTTATATAGCGTGTTTTTATATGAGTGTTCCTTTATGGGTATATTTAACTTAAGCATATATTTTTAGACCAATATTCAACATAGTTATAGGAATTTTAAAATAGAAACATATATTTAAAATATTTTCCTTAATATGTTAAATTAATAAATACAAAAATGGGTGTTGATAAAGAACAATGAAATGGAACAAAAGCAGAGACCATTATAATTATGTGAGAGAAAATAACCCACCTAAGAAAAGAATCCTACAAATTGATTCACACACTTGCATGAAGAAGATTAAATATGATGCTCCAAGCTTTGTATAAATGAATTAATTTTTGAACCTCCTTCTACGTATCTAAGTTGATACAAATCTATGTAAGAATCATTCATCCAATTTTATTGTTTATTTCTATTTTTGTTAGAAATGATTGTTAAGAGATTCTTCAAAATACACAATATGCAATCAATAGGGGCAACCTGTCCACCTCAACCCACCGCGAGAATTGAATGCTAGACAGTGAGATAAAACCCTATAATATTTGTTGATATTTAATATGATGCAAGAATGCAAAAAATATGAAAGCGAAGACAAGACTAACAAATGAAATTTTCATGAGAGTTCTCTTATTTATGTGTTCCATTGACACATAATAGTATGTGACTACCCTCCTTTCCATAAAAATTCAAATTGTTATCGTGTTTTAATAAAGTATCAAACTTTTAATTAATTTAGTGTTGCAAATGATATCACAATTATTTATATAAGTTTATGTGTCACATTTTTTAATTAAAATTTAATAATTTCCATAAAAGAATAAAAATTATTTATCAAATCAAATATTTTCAGCTAATAAAGAAAAAGAACACTAAATAACTAACTTTGAGTTTGGAAAAATCAAATATATAATATGTGAACTTTTAAAGAGAGATTTTGAGTGGCCAAAAACTAATTGATTAGTAAATGCTATGTGAATAGGGACCACAAAAAGGTCCAACTAAAAAATGATGGAGAGTGATGATTGTACATTTGTAATTGCATGTACTCATAGATTGGAGGAGATACAATGATATACTAATTTCTTGCGGTGAGACAATTTTGAATATTAATACTTATTAGAGTCTAAGAGTGATTAATGGAATTTAAGAGAAAAAGGCATGGATTTGATATATAAAGGGAGTCCCAAAATATAGTTTAAAGAGGAAAGAGAAAAATATATGAGAAGAATTCAACGAGAACCAATAAAGTGTATTATTTGACAAATTTGGGCCATGTTTTTTTAGACATTAGCTCTCTTACAATTTTGATGACTTAAACAATGAAAATTTGTACTACTAGTTTTGAGACCATCAAATTATGAAGGATTTAATATGAATATGTCAAAATTAAAATACCTCACAAATAACCTTAGCTAAATAATTTTAATCCTCATTCTAAATGAAGGCCCTCAAATTTTTTTAAAAACTCTAAAACAACAATAATATCTTCCATAAGTTAGGAAAAAATCACTTATGAAAGTCGTGACTTAATTTCATCTCAAAAGTAGACTAGACACGGAATGAAAGGGATCGCCGAGAAATTTCAGCGTTTTTATAAAATTTGAAATAATAAAAAAACTTTGATACCGAAGGGTCTTTTAGATTTATCCGTATAAATTAAGAATCTCTGACTAAATGTGTTCTTTCCTTGTATAGTTGGCGATTAGTCGTTTATGAGGCCATTCCTTCGCGTACGGGGCACGTGTAAAACTAATTGTTCTATTTAATTGGTTACCTCTTCGTGCGTTTACTATTAGCCAGCATAGGACCATAATCCATTCTTTTAAGGGGAGAATGAAAAGCAACTTTTTCGAAATAAAAGCTAAGCATGACTCATCATATATGGTACTGAATTTTGTCCCAATTTATGGGATACATGTTTTAAGATGAGAAACATAGGTAGTTTAATACAATGCTTTTGCATCTCAAACACTAAATCCGTCAATTGCCAAGAGAGACCTAAGGAAATATCATAAATAGAAAGTATTGTTTTTACAACATGGATACCTATGTATTTTAATGGTCAAAATCCAAAGAAAACTCGGATATTCTTTGCCATAAAGATCCACGTCAGAGAAAGGATAAGTAACCCTATGTACAGACATTGATTAATAATTCAACCAGTCCCACTCCCACGTCTAGATCGGCCGCGCTGCATTTGACGTGTAAAACACCCACACGATCTACCGAAGCTTCTTCAAAACAACAGAAAATAAAGTATTGTTTGTCTGCTTACTTACTTTGTTGTTGGAAGTGAAACAAGAGCTTCCCCTTCAGGGTCCATGTTCATTATTGTTTGTTGCGTATCTGCCGATCTAGTAGAGTACTGGTCTGCGCTGGTTAGTTCAATTGCCCGTGCCGCCTGTAAACTCCAATCAGTGCGAAACAAATGGTAGAGCATCAACCCCAAGCAAGACGCCTGTGCGGCCAGCATTCCAATCCATAATCCCACAAACCCAAAGTTGAGAAGAAAGCCAGCAGCCATGGCGACTGGAATTCCGATCAGATAGAAGGCGCCCAGATTTATGTTTGCACCCAGCGTGGGACGAGCACTTCCCCTCAGAACACCGCATCCTGTTGTCTGCGGACAGTTGCCCAGCTCGCAGAGCCCTAAAACAGGCAGAGCCATGGACGTCAGGGTAAGAATATCTGGATCTCTGGTGAACAGTTTCGCCCAGCTGTAGCGTATGCTGTTTGCGAAGGTCATTGCCATGAAGCCCAATACGGAAGCGCAGCAGAGCGCAACTATCATGGCTCTCCGCGCCCCGCCGGGCCTGTTCGCGCCGAGCTCGTTTCCCACCCTCGTCGAAACTCCCACGCTCAGAGACGAAGGAAATATGTAAATCAGCGACGTTGTCTGGATTAGGATCCCCATGGAAGCTACCGTGGCCTTTGGGTTTATAAGCAGACCGCAGAAAATGATCATTAACTCGTACCACCACCACTCCAAACACACCGACACGCAGCTCGGTATTGCCAATTTCAGAAGCTGTGTCCACCCAGCAAAATACTCCCTACAACCAACTGTTATAATTACCTCCGCATCCCTTGTTTTTTTATAAACTCCGGACAAACACACATAGCAGAGCAACGATATGACGAGGTTGACATTCGTCCAGGCTGCGGCCACGGCAACGCCTGCAATTCCCATGTTGAGAATCTCCACGAGGAAAAAATTAATGGGCACGTGAAGCACCACTGCAACGGCCGCCGTGCAGGCGAGAGGGAATGTAATGTTCTGCGTTCTTAGATAAATTCTGAGCGGATGAAGGATCCCCTGCGCCAAGAGATCGGGTATCGTGAACATAATGTATCTGCCCGCCATTTTTGTAACAGCCTCGTCTTGCCCGCAGAATATAAGAATCTTTTCCATGTTGAGCCAGAGAAGCAGAATGGGCAACACCGCGGTGAGAAGAATGAGGACCATTCTTTGAAGGGTGAGACCGAGTAAACCCCAGCGCTTGGCTCCGTAAGCCTGTCCGCAGATGGGTTCCATTCCCATGGCAAGCCCTGAGATGACCGAGTAACCCGTTATGTTGGCGAAGCCTATTGCCAACGACCCGCCTGCAAGCTCTGTTTCGCCCAGACGCCCCAGAAATATCATTGATATAATGGCCCTGCAGTAGAGCAATAAACCCGTCAACACCATCGGTCCAGAGACTGCACCCAACGCCTTGAGCTCCGCCATAATCTGCGGAATCATACGAGAACTAATGAGGATGGTATTTCGTAGACTCAACGGCATAAACTGGGTAGGTATATGCCATTTTCAAAGAAAGGGTGGGTGAGATATTTTTGATACAAACCTCAGCAGAAGTTGGAGAACGGTGGAGCTCGTGAGTGAAATCCTGGACATGAGAATCCTGGACGAACATGGATACAAAAAGAATCCCTTCCTCTTCTTTTGCTCGCTCAGCTGCCGGGTGTTGCTGTTTACGCAACAGGAGGGAGAAGTGGTTGGCCTGCACATGGTTGTTGTTGTGCTGCAATAATGCCCAACACTGGGGATCTCTAAGCTTTTAAGATGTCTGTCTGGCCCAATTTATTCACAAGTGATAACGTCATATGGAGCAGCAGTAGGGCCATGCAATTGGCGTTTTAGCTGGCTCATTCAGGGCTGCGCACATGAAGTAGCCATTGCATATGTCAGCACGCTATTTTCCTATGTTTGCGCACATGGAGTAGCTGTAGAACAAAGCTCCCAACAACATATTCCCTATATCATGTTCGTAATATATATTAATAATATCAAGTATGCCCTCTTTTAGTTATACGTGTCGTCTTTCAGATGGGATCTCCATTAAATACGATTAGCTGGCAGTAAAAAACGTACAAGGCGCTCAACGCTGCAGAAAAGTCCATCCAGTACGGAAGACTATTTTGATATTGATAACGGCCTAAAGCGCGCTTTCCCTTTCCTTTATCGATCTGTTTCAGAATGGTGCCGAGAAATTTTGTGGTCCACAGACCTACCTCGAATGGTATCAACTCAAATAAAATAGCAGTGGCCGGATAGAGACGAGGAGGCGGGCGACACATTTTAATAAAAACGGGTGGTGGCCCGAGTGAGGTTTGATTATCAGAAAGCGGCCGGGGCCGTTAACATCAAATTATGTCTCCAAATCTATTAACAAGACTCCAAATCCTGCACATTTTTTCACACTTATAGTTTCCGGCGGCCAATTGTAGCATGGAAAGTGGCCACAAATTTTGTAGTGCAGAAGAGTCGAGTCAAGGCCTGGGGACACGCATTATAAATGCAGCTGGATTTTCCTATCCAGACAGACACGAAATCTTTGTCTATGGTTGGGTCCACATTCGGCGCAAACGATATGTCATTTTTACTGAATGTGTTTACTATAGTAATCTCGTGACTCCAAGACAAATAGTCTTCTTTTCCTCATCAATTACCAATGTCCTCCTCCCTAAACAATTATCAATCTTCTTACATACATGCACAATCATATTTGTGATTCTTTGCACAAAATTCTACATGTTTGGCGTGGCTTGATTGCTTTGTGTTTTCACCGTTCATAATATGGTCACTATCATCTCTGAAATCAATTTGTATGGGAAAACCGTTAACTCCCGATTCGTACTTGATGGTTTATCCCACAATCGGTATTTAAATGGGGGTGCATCTATAACATTTTTATGCCTGCATAGAGTGGTAAATCTGGGACAGTCAATTCCACTCAAACATTTATAAGAGCCGCGAAATCACACAGACTATAAATGGTTTTTAAGAAAAATATCCTTAACTACATCTTCAATGTAATGAACCATGGGCTTTGTTTAATATAATTGTAATTCCATTTTTAATGCCTTTGCAAATGGTTCACAAATCTAAAATAAAAAGTTTAGTGGTTAAAGTTTGTTGTGTTTCGATTTCAACTACTTATTTTGAATGATGTATTTATTATATTGATTCATAATTTTATTATTGCATTTTTAAATTGGGACGTGAGAAATTAATCTATTAAAAGATGGCTCTATATTCCATTATATGGATGTCACAATTTTTGATTGAATTCTCCAAGGAAAAAAATAAAACTTTAAAGTGAGGTCAAATTGATGTAAATTCATAGTTTAACATTTCCAACAATAATCTAATAAGCATTAAATATAAAATTGACTACAATCGTAAGCAACTCACAAACATTGGAATCATCATCACCACCTAAACTACCATTTTAAAATGTTCCTCCATATAAAAATAATAATCTAAATCAACACAACGATACAATATTCTAAAATAACATATGACAAATGTTGGGAAGAACAAGACATTATTATATTTATCTTGATTGATGTTGAGACTAAATTTGATTGTTATATGGCCTTCTTTACAAATTTTTGCTGATTATAGTTACAAACTCTAAAAAAGTAGTAACTTGTTCTAATAAATATATATTAACTTTAATAATTTTTCCCTTGTCCACTATAGCTATACTAAAATTTAAAGAGCAATGTTGAATACTTCAACATTTTGGTGTAGTCAAAGCATATCTTACTAATGTAATTATATTTCAAATCCATTTTATTATCACACATAATTGATGGTGAAATAGAATCAATCATCCCCTAGAATTAAGCATTAGAAAAATAAAATGTGATAAACATTAATTGATGTCACGAAAGTATATATCTTATTTTTAAAACATTTAATTACCACATATGAGTTGCACAAAAATAAGATAATCTTCTAAACGTAATAGAGGTCTATTATAAGAGGAAAAATAATAATGTATGATGGAGTATATGACACCTCTAATAAGGTAAGCAGTGGAGTGTATTGCACCTCCGGACATATTTTTCAACCATTTTTAGATATGAACAAAGAGAATAACTATCCTAATGTTTTTATGGAGGGGCATTCCAAAATTTATGATGTGGGTGTTGTTAATTTTTTTAGGAACATCCTAATAGTGAAATAGTCTCATGTTAAAAAAATTGGTCTCAATTACATTTTTTGGTATGGCAAAAAGCTATAACATTATAAAGGGAAATAAATCTTTAGCTAGTAGGATATGCAATTGCAACGTGTTAAAAAATCATTTATGCGGATGTTGAAAATTACATACCCCTTTTTATTACTCGCACAAAATTCCTTGCAAAACATTTGGAGCTCCATTTAGAAGATTCCATTCAATTCCTTATCATTTTGGGTAAAAAATCATGGGGTTTGTTATACATATAAAAAAGGGTGGCAACCCCACCATGGGACTTGCTATAGAGATAAAATATTGTTAATAAACTAGTCGTAGATAAATACTTCACTGTAGATAAATCCCAAAATTGATAATAGAGAAGTAGGAATTGGTTTCAAGATGCAACCCTGCTTCTAAGTTGAGAAAGTTCAATTTTATTTTTAAATTCACAATGGAATATGTTTAATGGTGAGGGTATGTTATGTATTTAATCATAATATAATGTTTTGCTAAATATATGCCCGTGAACCTATTTTATCTCTAAATACACAATTTAGGCAGTAATTATAATATTAAATACGTGTCATTGGACCTATTTTATTTCTAAATACATAATTTAAATATTTATTAAAATCTTAGATATATATTATTGGGCCTATTTTGTCTCTAAATACACAATTTCAATATTAATTAAAATGTTAGATATTATATATCCAAATACATAATTTAGATGTTAATTTCAATGATATAATTGTATATTAGTTAATGTTTCTCTTCAAGGTGTTCTGAGTTGGCATTTCTTCCTATTTGTTATAAATAAAAGAAACCCCTATTTTTTAATTTCATTTGAAGGAAACCCCCGATTGTCTCATTATTTTGAAATAATTTCTAACATAAAAACAGCCCTCTTTGTGGTCACCATCATATCGCGGGTGTGGACGATATTCAATTGATAGTTATAGCTGAATTCGACAACAGTGAACAGTGCGCACTCCTGTTTTTGCTTGAGTCTCATATCCCGTCCTCCCCACATCCATCAACTTGCTTGAGCGTGCATTTTAGAATGTATTTGTTCACTATAATATTTATTGGTTACTAATGATGCTAACCATGTCAAAATAAGCAAGTGCTTCCATTTCCTTATAATTTTACTTTACACAGTTCTGCATTGGTGATGTTTCTGAGATGCGTGTTTCATAGTATTAAAGGTATGACTATTGCTTTGTACCGTTGTTTTTCTTGGAGGAAATCCGAAGTCATTCTCATCTCAGCTATTCAGATACACTTCAATTCCAATTTTGTTTGCTTCCGACGGAAAATACCGACAAACTTACATAGTTTGCAGATAAGGAACGGGAGGACCATATTTATAAAAATAAAGAACAACACAGTTAACAATTGACGGTTTTTACGATATCCTTATCCTCCAACTTGCCTCTGTTAACGTAATTTTCACACGAAAGTACAGATCGATTTCAGATTGTCGGGAACAATCCCACAATGTTGTCCTTGGAAGTTGCAATGGGAACTATCGTTTTAATTTAATTAAATATAACGCATACATATGCTTTAATTATGTGTATATAAAAATGGACAAATTTACTATATCAATCTGATTGCGCATGACCACCTAAATATATATTACGACGAGTTAAATTTGGTGGCCACCTATACCTGTCAAACAATTTTCGGATAACAATAATAGTTCAATATTGCCTTTCAGAAATATTAAAAAATATTTATTTAATTTTTAAATGTATATTACACATCGATATAATTTTTAATATAAATTTATTTTAAAAATGACGTTCATATTGTAAATATTTAAGGCACGTGTGATGGTTTATTTCATATATTTACACGAGTATTTTACTGCTAAAATGACGATAACACGTTTAAACGGACGTCAAATATAACCACGAAGGACGAGGTTTCTCAAAGCAGAGTCCCTAAAGACAATATTAAATGAATAAATATGACGTAAGAGTCGACGAACGGAATCGGTGTCTTTGATAAGATTGTATTTTAAAAGTGGCACCGACAGTAGACGAAAGATTTTGTTTGTGTTTCTTTACAAAAGTCACACAAGTCGAATGTCTATTGACTCTTCTTGTCATTTCTTTTTCTGGGGCCCACCAAAGTAGTCTCCGACTCTCCACTTTCCCTTGCTTTCATTGAACGTTGATCTGGAATCCGATGTAGAGTGAATAGAGATTGGGATAAAGCCCCGTACAGAGTTGGACTAATAATCAAAAATTAATTCCGTTTAAGTTGCTCCCGTCAATCTATTATTGCCATTTGCTGGCACGCACTCAAAGGGATGTCAATGTTTTATTTTTTTCTTTAAAAATATATATATTAACATTCTTTCAATAACATAGTTCAATGTATACAAGTCGGCACAAGTGTTATAATTATATGTTAAATGAATCTTTGTGAGTGCCTTCCTCGATGCAACAAACAACTTGAAATTAGATCCTTACGGTGCCAAAAATAACGAGCATGGTACCTCCTACAAAACACTGTGCGCTAGCCTTTCAAATGAATATTTGTACACCTTTTCTCAAATACACTTAGACAAATTGCAATTTCATAAACAAATACATGCTATTGAAATGAAGCTATGATGCCAGTGCAAAGCTTTGGAAAAGACTTATGTGATACCACACATGAAAGAAGTGAATCTTTGTGCACAAATCTAAGGGTTACATATGTATTTATTTGAAGTCTCTTGGTTTTGGACTAAGTGATCCGATCTTATGTCAAGCATCTAAAACATCGTTCAACCATTTGTAGACGTATACATACCATGGAGTAGTCGTGATGTATGTTAACTACCTATTTTTTGTGATGTTTTGAACCGTAGAAGATACCGTGAACATGATAAACCACTTTGATAATATCGTAAATGAAAAGAACTATCCAAACATGAACAATGCTTTTGGTTGATAGAAATTATTTGTAAACCCAAATGCTCCGATACCATGTTTAGTCCCTCCAATTTTTACTTTTTCACAAGGTATTGTAGATATATTAGTGTTCCAAAGAATTAGAGCAAAACCTCACTGCCCCCCACTGCCCTAACATTTAATTTTGGAAAAGTGACTAGACTTTTTAAAACTCAAGAAATAACAAACATAATTATACGGTGCAAGGGTGTCTAAGTGCTCCCCAGCCACCCACCCAGGGTCTAATCCTACAGCCACAATGGACCGGTTACCCTTACATTTACACAACCGATTGAGAGGCCTCACGCTAATGTCGTATGCCTGGGTTCAATTTCATATTTTCTAAGAGTTACTAGATTCATCATAGTATAACTTTCGTGGTGAGGTTCTCCATTTTAACCAAAATTTCCAAGTTTATTTGGCTTGATTGCCTAAACATGTTATCCATTATTTCTTTTTCGTGGCTATCTCGCTGTTTGTACTAGTTAAAGATGGTCCATATATGTTAAAAATGTGCCGCTTGCGGATACGTTTTTGGAGTAATATTTCTTCTTGTCGACTAGTGCCAAAGTTGACGAGAATTTGTATACCATGTAGTGAGGAATAAGCTCGTCCTTGTGAATCCACCCCGACTGAGCAAGTTTCTCTATCTTCTTTTTGTTTAACCCTTTAATCTCTTTCTTATTTCCTTTTTTAATTTTTATATCGTCTAATCTTATCCTTCTGAAAATGTAGCACTTTTTTTTTTTTTGTATTGTATGGATGGCGGTGAGATGCGTGTTTCAACGTATTAAAGGTATGAATATTGCTTTGTACCAGTCCTTATCTCTAATTAGATGTCTCAATTCAAATTTTGCTTGCTTCCAAAGAATACCGACGAAAAACAGAAGATAAAAATCCGCAAACTTATCATGGCAATATTAAATTTGTAGATAATGAAGAGTGAAGGTGATATTTATAAAAATAAATAAAGACATGGTTAGAAATTTACAGCATTTACTATGCATCCTTATCCTCGAACTTATGTGTGATTTTATTGATGTTTACGTAATTTTTACAAGAAAGTACAGATCCATTAATTCAGACTGTCGGGAACAACCCCACAACGTTTGTCTTTGGAAGTTGGAACAGGAATTCATATCCTTTAAATTTACTTATAGTGACATATACATAAGCTTTTGGACCACCAAAATTTGAAACCTGGTTGGCACTGTATTTGTCATAGTGAAACTTTGAATAAAATCTTAAACTATTTTTGGAAGAGGACAAACAACTAGTAAAAATCCTAATTAAGACTTGAGTTGAGAAAAAATATTGTGTTTCTTCCATAATGATGTATGCATCGCTTAATGGCACCCTTGTGAGGCATTGCCTTGTTTAACTAAATGCAATGTAAAACAAAGATTTAAAAGAGCATATGGACATCCAAAGTAAATTTAGATATACTGGGGATGGTTATGAGTGCCTTGCTATGGAAATGCATAAAAATGTTGTTGGAAAAAAACTTCAATTATAATTAACCTTTCTCAACATGTATTTTTCAAAATTAAAGTATATTATTTGAAGCACTCAATACAATTCTTCAATCTTATTACAGAACACAATAATATATACATGATACAAAACAATTTAAAAGGTAGAATAACAATAGGTGTACAAATCCCTTGATTTTTCATCAAGTGAGACTCAAAAAAGAGGGTGTCAAACAACCAAGACTATGAATTGAGTTGTAAATAAACAAATCCCTCGGTAGTTTGCATTCTTTTTGGGTAGTGGGTGTAAAGGCGTTAAAAATTAGAAGAACTAATACAAACCCCGATTAAGGATTGTGTTGGAAATAAACTAATGTTTTTCTTCAATAATGATGTATGCTGGATTTAATGGGACACTTATGAGGCATTAACATTGTTTAACTAAATGCAATTTAAAATGGAGACTTTAAAGACCATATGGACATCCATCAAAGTATAATAAAAATTGGATTTTGAGAAGATGGGGATGGTTATAAGTGCCCTATTATGCAAATGTATAAAATAGTTGTTGAAAACAAATCTTAGTTATAATTAACTTATCCGAACATGTATTTTCTTAAATGAAGGTTTGTTATTTAAGGCCTTTGAATATAATTCTTCAAATATTTTACAAATTGAAATAATATATGTATGATATAAACTAATTTAAAAGGTATAATAATGACAAATGCACATAACCCTTGATTTTTCATAAAGCGAGACTAAAAAAGATGGTGTAAAACAATCACCACTATGAAATGAGTTGTAAATAAATAAAACCCTAAGTAGTTTGCATTTTTATTAGGTAGGGGTGAAAGGGGGCTAAAAATTGTTTGAACTATATGATAATAGAATAGCTTGATTTAACAAAAAAACTTTATTAAACCCTAATTGCGGTGTAATAGATGTAAACTATCATAAATAGCTGCTTTAGATACCAAATGAAACAAGAAACGAGCTTATAAATATGAAACCCTAAAAGAGAGAGGGAGAAGGACTTAGCTACTTCATGCCGAATTTTGGGACCGAGAAGACCGGAGTAATTGAGAAATAGGAAGGGTAGACTATCGCAAATATGTTCAATAAATTATATAGGCTGTCAAATGTTCTTGGACTAGAGTGTCCGGATCTGGGTTAGTGGCGCCTTAGCGGCTGGAGTTTCTTCTTAGGAACCCGTGACTACAAAAATGGTTAGAACTGAATTTCCTAGTGTCAAACGGTTGTCGGTGTTAGTCATTTGTATGTCATTTGGATGATTTTGAATGCGCCTAAAACCTACAAAGAGATAAATACCGCAAAACCCTTAAACGCCATCAAATCCCAGAAAGAAAATATGTAAAATGAGGAGTTGAACTGACTGCAGAGATCACCCGATTGAGTGAGCTTACAACCAAGCACTGCACTACATTTCAGACTCTATGTAGTTCTTGTGTGTGTGTGAAAGAATCGTGCCCTAAGAATCCCTTGTGCAAGTGCACGTGATAATGGGCGATAACTAGATGTACCAATGTAAATAGATGTGTGGATGGAAAAATGAATTTCCCTTCCTATGCATGTATGTATAAAATGCAGTCCCTTGTCCCTTGAGTGAGTGTTAGATGGATGTCTTTAATGCTCTTAGAATGCCTTTGGATGCAACCTTAGGTGATGATAATAGATGCTTAGAGATTGGTCCTTTATTTTGGTCACATAACTTTATATTTATATGATTCCCTTGGTTGAATTTCACAATTGAAAACTGGAAGGCCGACCCATAAGAAAATAAGATGCCCAAAAGATAAAAAATATGAAAAAGAGTAAGTAAAGTAGAAAGAGGTCGGGGTCGCCTGGGCCTAGCGTCTTGTCTGGGTGCGTGTGTCCAAAGTCATGAAAGATAAAGCAATAAAGTTCAGACTGGGCTGTAGGTTATAGAAGGCCAAATAAAAAAATAAACATAGAAAAAGGAAAAAGATAGCTCTCAATTGCTAGTTTTCTCACTTAGGAATCATATGAATAATAGTATGTGATTAAGACCTAGAAATGTACCCAAGTGCGTGATTTTGTGTCTACATTTTCCCCAATTTATGTTGTTGAGTGAATACTCGATAACATAAAGTAGATAGAAGATGTGTACTGATAACCATGTAGAATGTGATGGTGATAGCATGCCGAGGAGACAAGTGAAAGCGTGAAGTGATAAAAATGAAGCGTGGAAGCTAAGAAAGAGGAAGTGACCCTAGGGGTGAAGCGTATTGTGTTGTTCCGTGTTGTATTTGTTGTTATGCTTGATGTAGGGCTATGTTTTGCTGCATATTAAGGATATAACTATAGAAAAAAGAGCGAAAGAGTAGTCAAAGTCATGTATTATGAAAAATCTTGCAAAAGTATGTAAAAACATGTAAATGTGTGTAAAAAGTAATAAAAATAAAGTGTGCACTGATCTGTGAAGAGTGAAAATGATAGAAAGTGATCGAAATGTTGTAAAGAGAAATTTTTTTGGGTGATCTCACGCTACACCGAGAAGAGTGTTGGGGAGAGATGTATAATGTTACTCTCCTTCCATGAATGCTTTTTGAAATAAGCACCACTATAGATGGTACATCTCGTATTTAGTTCCATATTGTTCCATGTAGAAAATGGAGAGAGAATAAATTCTGATTGTTGGAGGACTGTTCATGTATTGTGAAAATTACTTTGTGAACTTCCATGAATTTTCCTGATATGAGAAAGTAATCAGTAATCGCCCATGGTCATAGGCACCTAGGAAAGGTTAGGAGCACTTAGGTGTTACTATATATAGCTAGGCATTGGTGTCTATTCGAATTGAGGACCCAAGTGAGAATCTGGGCGTTTTTGTAACTATAGTCCATTATGTTCATGTCTTTGAACTATTTTTGTCCTGTTGTATGGGGTAGATGATTCACCCAATTTATACCCCCCTCGTTTGGGGTACATGCGATGTTGCTAGGAGAATCTTTGTTAGGAAATAGTTTTTACGTTGGGTAAATTATTAGTATATTGTTATTTGTTTGTGAGTTTGTTGGTACGTGTGTCTATTACTGGGTTTGTTGTTCCTATTTGGTAGGTGATGGTTGTGCTTTCTATATGGCTATATAATAGCCAAATGTATTGCTCAAGATATTTGGAGAGTAAATATAATATATTGTTGCTATTATTCTCGTGTATCCACTTGATTTGGTATCACAGCAATGATATCCGTGTGAGAGTCTATGAGAAGATTAGTTTATGCTTTTCAATTACCCCGGTTGATGAGTAAATTTCTGATTGGTTTTTAGAATAGCTACAAAACTGCATTTTCTGTGATCTGATCCGTTCTAGTCGAATTTTTCTTGTTATAGTGGCGTGAATTTGTAATAAATAAAAATGGTGCCAAAGAAAAGTGTAATAAACTTTGCATATAGGAACTATAAAAGTTTGTTTCATGTTCTCCATTTGTCATATATAATTCTCAATTGTTGCAGACTAATACTCAAGCCTTTTTTTGTGCTTGCGTTGCGTTCTTCTTAAACGCCGTCTCAAATTATGTTTATGGTACCCATTATTTTCTAAAGAAATATTCTAAGAGAAAGTTAACAGATCACCATTTACATGAGATCAAAGACAGGTAAAGAAGACGTCGTCATTGAAGGACGTCAGTGGAAGATATACCTTCTCATACGCATGTACAGTTAGAGCAACATGGTCGATTCACCTCCACACGGTTTATGCAAGTTGTGTCACTACAAAGATTTGTAAATAGCCAAAGCTTCTTGCCCATACAATTCTGAGTGTTGACTTCCTGCCCACGGGTCTCAGGATTAATAATTTTTCAAACACAGAAGCTCCTCGTGCAATATAGATTCGTCTTAGCTTCCTAACGGCCATACATTCCCCTTTCTGGCACAACAAAGTGAGACTTATCTTTCTTGTCACATGTTTTCAAAAAGAAATTATTCTCACGGGGGATACAATTGTGGAAGGTAACTCATTAGTAACTTGTAATTGTTATGCGCGGATTTGGTTCAACCCAGATCTACTTCCATCAAAGTTCCATTCGCTTTCAAGATCGTGAGGGTGCAGTTGTGGTATTTAATATTTGTTTAGTTTTTATGTGTCTCATATTTTGTGAAAATATATAGTCTTTAAGACGACTTTCCAAGCATTACTAGTCGATTTGTTATGCTAAATAGTATATTATCTAGTTCCCAATTTATCATAAGAAGTTTATACGGACGAGTATAAGGTAGAGTTTTTATTAGAAATAGTCCTAATGATAGTGAAAAAGGTCATTTTGTAACATTTTAAGTTGTAATTTTGTTGTCATTAGTCATCAGTAGGTATTTTGTCTAAAAATAGTCATCATTTTATTCATTATGTCAACTATTTTCATTGAGTCAAGTCAATATATATTGTAAGTTGGAAATCCAAGGTGAAATAGGTGATTTTAGGTTTTTTTTATCAAGGTGTTAAGAGTAATTTTTAAAAGTTGGAAAAAATAAAAGAAATTGCCTTACGAGACACATTTTTCTCGTGTTACCCGATGTCCAAAAAATAAATTATTTCACGTTGTGGTGGGGCAATAATAAATAATGTGTGAATCATTGAGCAACATGATCACATTCCACCGAGGTAAAAGAGTCATTCACGGGAGGATGGAGGAAGCAGAGGTGGAGGTCGAGATAACAACCTCTCATTAGTCATCAGCGCATGTGGCTACACTTCGGTATGATGACATTTATTTCAATTGTGTTGTGTGGATTTCAGTTTTTCAGTGTGGCTTGAAAAATAAGAACATATGATGTAAATTACTGTTCTCTTTTGAGTATTCCTCATGTAACCCCTTTTGTAGAAACTTTGTAGAATATTGATCAAAATGTATTGTAGCAATCATGATGTGAAGGTTATTGGTAAACCATGAAAACCAATTGTGTAAGGATTTTGGCGAACCTGTAAAACTAATTGTGAAAGGTTATTAGTACACCTACAAAACCAATTGGGTAAGGTTGTTGGTAGAAGCCAGAGAAAAACATTAGTGGAGGAAGAAATGTGCGTTGGCACATGTGCGAGTTTTTTTGCAAGTCGTATGTTGTATGCGGTTAAGGGGTTGGTCATGAACACACAGAGGTGGCACGCTACAATCAAAGAATGAAATATGTTTTACCATGTAAAAACTAAGAGGGGGGGATGTTAGGAAATAGTTTTTTACTGGGTAAATTATTAGTATATTGTTATTTGTTTGTGAGTTTGTTGGTACTCGTTTCTATTACTGGGTTTGTTGTTCCTATTTGGTAGGTGATGGTTGTGATTTCTATATGGCTATATAATAGCTAGTTTTATTGCTTGAGATATATGGACAGTAAATATTATATATTATTCTATTATTCGGGTGTATCCGCTTGAAATGTGGCCCAAAGAGAGGACCGAATGCTGATCTAAAACTATGTCCCTACAGGGGGAGGGAATGTGCATGGTAGAAACCAAGGCACATGCAAAAAAATTTGATAGATACATGTGTTAGTAGAAAAAGAAGCAAACATGACATAAAAAACAGTGAAACAAGAAAATGTGCATACAAAGAGAGACTGCAAAAAGTGGGTTTTATACATGGGGCATCGCTTACAATGTCACAAGACAATCAGGGCCAAAGTGGCCAAAATCATACATTGTGCTCACAAGATAAAGGACATAGTCCGTACCACGAAAAAAATGGCATACAATAGAAAATAATGTCAAACGATTGTGAGTAACGTGTCACCCAACCATGATGGCTATTAGTTCTGCAAAACAATGTTGCACATGAAGCACCCGTTAGCATGTTAGAAATATAAGGAGTATGTCAAAACATGTATAGATCCATAGAAAATAGTGTGCTAGTAAGAATATGAAGTAGTGAATAATGAAACAATAACACCTTGTGCAATACCAAAACTCTGCTAAGCTAAATAACTAGATTAACACCACATAATCTATTTCCAAAACTATGAATTAATAGTAGTAACATCAAGATCTTAGCTTATTGGAATGCTTAAGAAAACTAACATGATATCAATCAATATAAGTTAAAGCATGCTTACTTAGTGTGAATTGCTAATTAAAATGGACCTGTGAAGACCACTAGAAAATCAAATTGGGTTATTCTTTACTTCAAAATGGTGAAAGGATCTCTCTAACAATGGCTACAAGGCCATATTAGATATTCCTTTACTAACCAAGCATGAATATTAGATGCAAAGATTGAGCAAGCTAATCCATCAATGGAAGTAAGGATCTAGATCATATGTCTTATATGATTAATGCTATTCAAAACATGGTGTAAAGTATAAAGGTATGTGCTTAGTCATTTTTATAGTTTTCTATTTGGGGAAAACTTGCATCTTGGTGCATATGGGACTAAAAATGATAAAGTAGATTAAGGCTTGTTAATCATGATTAATGAATTAACAAGTGATTAACATGTGAGGAGCCTTAATTAACCAATTAGGGTCAATTAAGAGGATAGGATAAGCTTTTGAAGCCTTTTGAGATGTCTTGGAGGGAAAAGGGGTGATTTTGAATGGTTGGAAGAGGGTATTAACCAATAATAGGGTTTATTGATCAAAATAAGGGTAAATAGGCCTAATTAGCTAATAATCACTAATTGTTTTCTCGGAAGAGGATAATAACTAACAATGTGTCGTCAATTGGCATCCAGAATGTGATAGAGGTTAGTTAATCAACAAAGTGTCGTTAATTAACCAAAATAGAGGGAAACATTAGTTAATTAGCGGAAATCACTAATTATAATGGAAATGGTAAGAATGAGGGTAATTAGTGTGCTTTTAGCAATAAAATTGCGTAAGTGGAATTTAGGTGTCTACATTTTCCCTTGTTTGAGGTGAAGTAAGTGACATCACTTCAAACATAGTAGACAAGCATAAAAAATAATTTTTGAAGAAAAATTAGTAGAATGAAGGATGCCCCCTCGAGTTTTGATGGGGTGATAGAAGAAGTCAATCGATGATCAAAATTTTTGAAGGAAACAAATAGAAGAAATAGGGTGGGGATAAAAATGATTTTTTAATAGCCCCAAGTTTTTGGAAGAGAAATGAAAAGTGATAACACATGACGATGAAGAATATAAGAATAGTTTTGTATCAAATCATTGATAAACAACTCTATTTCATCATGTTGCTCGTGATCTACATCATCGGTCCTTATTAAAATAAATGTATATAACAAAAGTGTAACATAACATGAAAATTTATAATACTAACATTTGTTCATTGCTAAAAATGAGTAATTCTAGGCAACACACATAATGCAACATACATAATGTGATGGAATACGAGAAAGTAAAGAAGCTAACCTAACGAGAGAAACAAGCAAAATCACATACTCAAACAAACAATGTTCAAGATAGTTGCACCAATGTTTTTGTTATCAAGCTTCAATTCCCAAATGTTCGTGTTTTAACGAAAAGGGTTAAAAATGGTGCCCCAAGCAAGGATACATGCAAGGGGAATAACAAAGGACACAAGTAGTACCGTGAAAATAATTCATGCACTATGACTCGGTCTATGGAAACTCATTATTGTATGGGAGTACCGACATAGTATGCAAGTCAAATTTGTTAATCGAGGTAGATCAAAATGATATACGAGCCATTTGAAACAAGAACAAATAAGAATAAACAAGAACCTAAGAAATATTTTTGTAGGAAAAATTTCAATGTTCAAGGACAATGCATTTGATACAGGCTTTAGTTGCGTGCATGCCATTTACCAATTTTTGAAAAATAATTGAATTTTACATTTTTTTGGATTTTTAATGAGTTTTACCAAAATTTTTGGGTTTTATAAAATTTCCAATTTTTTGGGTGTTTTGTGATTTTAAAATTTTTCAAGAAAAAAATCATTTAGAAGAATGACGATATCGTGGGGTATCGCCAAATAACTCTAGAAATCAATAATATGCCCCTGTAGCGTGTAAAAGGTCAGGAAGCTAGAACATGCCCCAACGTAGCCAAAACGAGTGAAAACCAATTATTTATTAAAACTAATCATTGTGGCGAGTGTTAGAAGAAAATAGAACGATCACAATGGTCACACCACCTCCCACAACCATCGTGATGAGTGAAAATTACTGCGGGCGGGGGGGTCAAAATACCATAGTAGACAGGCATAAACAAATAACGTTTTGAAGAAAAAATAGTAGAATGAAGGATGCCCCCTCGAGTGTCAATGGGGTGATAGAAGAAGTCAATCGACGATCGAAAATTTTGAAGGAAACAGATAGAAGAAATAGGGTGGGGATAAAAATGATTTTTTTATTGCCCCGGGTGATTTAGAAGAAAAATGAATAGTGATAAGACATGATAGTGAAGAATATAGGAATAGCTTTTGTATCAATCGTTCAATAAACAACTCTATTTCATCATGTTTCTCATGATCTACATCATCGGCCCTTATTAAAATAAACACATACAACAAAAGTGTAACATAACATGAAAATATATAATACTAATATTTGTTCATTGCTAAAAATGCGTAATTCCATGCAACACACATAATGTAACATACATAATGCGATGCAGTATGAGAAAGTAAACTAGCTAACCTAACAGAGAAACAAGTACAATCACACATACTCAAACAAACATTGTTACCAATGTTTTGTTATCAAGCTTGAGTTCCCGAATGCTCGTGTTTTAATGACAAGGATTAATAATGGGGCCCCAAGCAAGGATACATGCGAGGGGAATAATGGAGGACAAAATTAGTACCATGAAAAACATTCATGCACTATGACACAGTGTTTGGAAACTAATTATTGTATGGGAGTACCGACAGAGCATATATGCAAGTCAACTTTGTTAATCGAGGTAGATCAAAGCGATCGTGAGTCATTTGAGAAAAGAACAAGAAACAACCTAAGCAAGATGTTTTATAGGAAAAATTTCAATGTTCAAGGACAATGCATTTGATACAGGCTTCAGTTGCATGCATTCCATTTACCTATTTTTGAAAAAAAAATTACTTTGAATTTTTTAGTTTCTTGAATTTTATAATTTTTATGGATTTTTTAATTTAAATTTTCTAAGAAGAAAATGATCTAGAAGAATGAAAATGTCATGGGACATTACCAAATAATTTGGAAAGAAAAAATATGCCTCGGGTAGCGAAAGGGTCACCAGGAAGCAAAAATATGCCCTAACGTAGTAAAAATGGGTGAAAAATGATTATTTGCTGAAAAATAACCATCGCGACAAGTGATAGAAGAAACTAGAAGAGAATTTCATTTTCTAGTGCATTAAATGCACTTATTAGCCGGGCACACAAGTGCAAAAGGGGCGCGTAGGCACAACACTTGATTGTGACGCTTACCAAAATGTTTTTGGATTTTCAAAAGTTATATGAATGTTTTTATGATTTTCAAGAAGTTTTCCAAGGGTATGTAAATAAAACCAAGAAGTGTGGATGCCCCTAGTGTTAGATGTGATGTAAAAGAGAAGAATTTCATGCGCATGTGCAAGAAGGTGAAGATGCAAAATTTCCCCAAACATTAGATGGGAATATACAAAGGAAAACTCTTCATATGCAAAATTTGGATTAGGGACAAGATAGATAGGTTCAATCATGATGATGAAAAAGTCAATGAAGTGCTAGGAATGAGCAAGCATGCTCCCTAAGCATAACCTGGCCAAGAAACACATGATAGAAAAAAGTAGAATATTGTTTTATTGAAAGTGGAAAAAGGTACTCACAAACATGGTCAAAAAGGAAATATTATACACATGGATGTTCTAAACGAAGTAAAAGAACAACATGAATGTTATGAATTTAGCTTAGAAGCCTCACAATGAAGAAGTGATTATTCAAAAGCACAAATTATGAGACAAGATATGGACTAAAGAAAGAGTCTGATCAAGGTCCAAATAAAGACACTTGGTAACATACTAATAATGTTTTCTCATCAAGATCCAGTGTGTGCACATGGAGATTTATTGCCTCTTGGAGGGAAGATTTGATATAAAATTAGTGAATACACCTTAGATAATGTGTAGGAATTATTTATTTTCAAAGTTGATTTGTGAATGGATGGTGGAAGGAGATCTGTACATTGCTCCGCTGCCATCTAGGCATCCATATCCCTGAAAAAGATGTATTTGATTCTAATCGCAACATTTCTCTACTACCAGTCAAGCATCCATAGCCCCAGTAGAGATTATTAGAAACACCCCAAGAGAGAGTTATATATCAATTTGCTTTTTCTTTTTGATTTTTAACTAATTGATTTTTTTTTCTTTCTAAAAATTTATTTTAGCTCTCTTGATTATTTTGACAAGGGGTTAAGAATCACTTATGGCTTGATGAAAGGATGTAGAATTGATTGCAATGATGACATTGGCTAGTGTCAAAAATATGCCCAAAATTTCTTCGTAACAAGTTTATTAGATGTAGATTGTGATATGATCTCTATGAGGTTAGTCATTCTTTAATTTACCAAGGTGATGAAATACCAAGGTCAAATGGATACCATAGAGATAAATGTCACAAAATGTGTGTGAATAGACTAACCAAAATATCATCGAAGGGATGAAAATGGTGGATGACTTGTAGAGGGATGGAAAGAAAGGGAAGAAAGAACATCCATGTGTATACAATACCTGATTGTAATGTTTGATCTTTGTATCTTTGTTTTTTTGTATTGTTTTAATGTTTTTCTTTTTTTGTATTTTTAAATTTTTTTTATTTTTTAGATTTTGGGAAATTGGGACCAATCAATATCAATCTATGTGATAAGATCCAACAAAAATGTTCACAATTTCCTTAATAAGGGAGATTAAGCATGTTTGCTTATCAAGAGTCATATTATCTCCGATCTTGATGATCATGGTGAGCTCATACTCAACAAATGACTATGATTTATCTTGAAACATGGATTTTGTATGTGGGAGCTTGAGTTCCCTATCCAGAGGTTTATGCACTTTGCACCATACTTGATGGTTGCGTTGGTGTGTATTCTTGAATTGCGTTTGATTATGAACTTTATGATTGTTTAAATTATTGGGAGATTTGGAGCTCTTGGAATTTTTGATCTTAGCTTGATAAAGAAACTGTTTGGGTTTCCTATAAGCTAATATGTGACCTATTTTTATCCGAGAAGTGGGAGAAGAAAGTGGACATTTAGAATTGATGTGAGAAATGACAGTGGGATTTCCAAAATCATTGATAGAAGGATAATGTGATGGATGAAAAGGATATGGTCCAAGAATTGAAGAGGATGGGCTACCAAGAGGTGTCCCATAGACTAAAGATGAAGGAATACTAGGATGTGGCCCAAGTATAGAAGAGGATGGGCTACTAGGAGGTGTCCCATAGACTGAAGATGAAGGACTACTAGGATGTGGCCCAAGTATAGAAGAGGATGGGCTACTCGAAGGTGATCCACAAATAGAAGATAAAGGGCTACTAGGATGTGGCCCAAGAATAGAAGGTAACGGGATACCAAGAGGTGACCCCAAAATAGATGATGAAGGGATTCTTGGAGGTGGCCCACATATAGAAGAAGATGATGGGCTACTAGGTGGTGACCAAGGTGAGATTGTGATTGAGGAATCATGATAGATAAATAATGATTGGGTAAAGAGAAGATATGTCATGGATCAATGTTGGACCTAGACATTTTATCATGCAATGAATAATGTGAAGATGAAAGAATAAGAGGAGGTTCAAGTGCGATGATCTTAGGGTATTCCTCTATTTTGTGATAAAAGGAATCATCCTATTCCCCGCTATACATGAATGTATTGAGGTCTAAAGATAATTATTTCTCGTAACCTTCTAGAGGAATATCTTCATGTACCCTTATAAATTCTCCAATCGCTTCTTCATTCTAAAATGAATCAATTGGTATGTGTTTTTTGGTTGACCATAAGAGGTTGATTTGGAATAAATAGGTCTAATAGGTATGGAAGATTGTTTGATGATGTAGATGAGGGGAATGTTTTACCTTATTGTGTCCATAAAGGAATTAGATAGTGCATCGAAAAGATATCTTAGCACATCATTTCTTGTGAATGGTTCGACATGGACACAAACATCGATATTTAGAAGATGGATGAATATAGAATAAGGCATGATCAAAATGAATCAGGGGACAAAGAGGGATTGGATTCCAATTGATAGAAGAAGATGAATCGAGAGATGAAGTAGATTTGTATTGGGATGTCTCATGAGTGGAAGAAGATATGGCTTTGAAATAGCTTGGTATAGGTTTTCCTAGAAGATAACATAGTGCAGGTAGACTAATAGGATCAGTCATCCAGGTAGGGTATTGCAATGTAGGGGTTGACTTGGATGATCGATTAGAAGAACCTTGAGTCATAAAAATATTCAAAGGAGGAAGAAATTTTTGAGGCAACTGATAAAGGGGGTCCTGTAGATAAAGGAAGGACCTTGACTCAAGGTTCGAATCAAAGGAATCTGAATAATAGTTCAGATTAAAATCATCAGAATACTGAGAGGAATCAAAAGAATCATTTGGATTGGAAGCCTCAGAATCACACCACCGACTATGAGATGAAGGTGGGGAAAGGGGTAACTGAACGGCTTCTCCATCGCAAAGAACCAACCGAGTTTTAGTCATTATGGGCATCTTTTGATGGGAATTCGAGACCTAGGTTCCCCATTGTCATAAGTATGAGGAGCCATGCAATAATCAATCATGGTTGGCATTGTTGATTAAAAATGCCTAGACCTATATGGTGATTGAACTCCTTCATGGTGAAGAAATTTCTATGTCAATTCGAGTAGCATAATGACAACCAACTAGACATTTTGAAAATATGGGTCCTAGGATAAACCAAGCAACGTAACGACATCAAATCATCACAAAGAATGTTAAATAATAAATGGTAATGAATCCAAAGGATCAATATGAACCAAGGACACCAAATAATAATGAATGACACACTAATCATAGTATTATATAACAAGAAGTATCTAGGACAAGACAATTAAGTACAAGACTATAATCCAATCACAAAAAATAGTTTACTCCTATGTTTTTCCAAGATAGGTTTAGTGCAAATAGTGATAACACAATATCACCACTTAGGTCAAGTTTAAAATAAACAAGACCTAAATACTAAGAAAGTGTTGACGCGATCTCCCAAAAAGGTATACTAAAACCAATTTTAGACACAAACAAAGTCTAAGTCTTTGAAAATGGAAGTTACAAATGTGAGCAATATAACAACACTATTTGGACACGTTAATCAAGATTTGTAATGAAAGAAAGATTTTAGTATCAAAATGATGTTATCGCAATGCAAACAACGTAACGTCAACACTCTAAAAAACTTAAGGCAATGTTAGGATAAAAAAATAAGCCTAAGTATATCAAGAAGTTGCTATGTGTGCAAGCAACGTAACAATACAATTTAGAGACTTAGATCAAGTTTCATAATGGAAACAAGATGTAAGTATCAAAATTGTATGGATATAATGTAAAGCGGTGTAAGCAACTCAAAGGAAGTAAATGATGAGAAAACCTAGCTACAATATGAAATCTTGATTATGGGTATCGAGATGATGGCTACCAAGATATAAAGATGTACCAACACACTTTCAACATTTACATCCAGGTCTCAAGAAAGGACAAATGTAAACGGGTGCAAAAGTGGTGGACACAATCAATCAATAGCACTATGTAGGTATGTTTTCTTTTGTCCCAAATGGGAAACAAGAAAACAAAGGTGTAAACCAAGTGGTGATGAAAAATACTTGGTGTAACTTTGGTGGAGTTTCACCTTGTCTTAGGACACGTGCAAAACTAGGACAAAGTTACATGTCATAAGTCTCATGATGAAGTAACACATGGTTTCAAATTTAGTTGAATCTCCCCTTATTTGAATAATAAGGTTTTGACTCCAAAAAAGTTGTCATGTTGTGAGAGCTCTTTGAAACATGACATCTAATCCACAAGCTTTCTATTGGTTCACTCTCTAGGTGTCACAAACTATCTTTGTGAGCACGGTTTTCCAAGAAAGTCACACTGACTAAATATTGGAGTATCCCGGCTTTACTTTACCCCCTTTGATACAATGAGAAATAAATTACGTTCAGTTGTATCTCACTGGGGTCACATGAAGATAATTTTAACTCTAATCTCTCTAAGGTGTACTAATCAATTGGGTAGTGGATCACTTTCCCATTTTGTTCACAAGGTTCTCTCTCACGTGAACTACTTTGGGGTTCTAGGAGAATCCCTCTTGTTATATTAAGGATTATGCCAAAGGGATTTTCTCCTAGTTCAAAGCGGACGAGCTGTAGCTCTTAACCAAAACCTACATATATAGTATGTTAAATAGAGGTGGTGTTTTTATTTTATCTTTTGGATTAATAAATTTGGTTTAGACCACCATTGGCAACCTACAACACACATGTAGTTAGAGTTTTGTTTAGATTCTCCTTTCTTTGGAAATTGTTAGGTCCTACACACAAATAGTTAGTAGTTATCCAAAAATATCTACAATATCTTAAAAGAGGATTAAATTTTGTTTTTGGTTCTCAAGATCATCCAAGGATGCAAGAGAAGAACATACACAACAAGCAAACTAACTAGATAACAATGAAAAACTTGTAAATCAAATAACCACCATAATGCTTTGTAAATCAAGGTTCATTCAAAATTAATCTTAGTACTTTTTAGTGAAAAATAAAGTTGTTTTTGATTCTCAAGATCACACAATGGTGTAAGAGAAGAGAATACACAAGATTTAGCGTTAATTGTTTATCAAATGAAAATATCTTAAATCAAAAGAATCATGTAAATGCCATATGAAAAGTTCATTCCCTAAAGCATAAAAATGAATAATGAAATTTCTCACTTACTCTAATGTTAGCAAAAGATGTTAGAGTAGGTATTTACCTTAGTTCATGTTCACCTAGGTACTTTATTTACCTTTATTGTATTATCCTCACCCACTTATGTGTGTGAATATTTCTTTTATCTTATTTAGATATTAGGAGATATTATCTAGTTGTTAGGTATAGTTCTTTCCTTGATCTATGGTATTGACTAGATCCTTGATGTCTAGTTCTCTCCTAAATCTATGGTCTTGACTAGTTCTTTGATGACTAGTTATTTCCTTGATTTATGGCTTGATCTACGACCTTGACTAGTTCTTAGATTGTTATTCCTTGCCTATTTAAGCAAGGCCCATTCTCATTGTATTGAATTGAGTTCCATAATAATATATGATATTGTTGCTCATTTTTTGCAAAGGTTTTATGTAAAGCTATTCTGGAAAATTGCTTTCATCTTATTGATCATGATGTTTGATTAGCATCTGTGTTCTTGGCTTGATACGATCTGGTTATCGTTCCTTTTAAAAGAAGGTTTAAATCTTATTTTTTTTCTCAAGATCACACAAGGTGCAAGAGAAGAGCATACATAAACTTTATCTCAAACTCATACAAAACATGGAAATAAAAGCATTCATCAAAACTTAAGAAAATGTCAAAAAGATAGAGATCAAAGTTGTTTTTGATTCTCAAGATCACCAAAAGGTGTAAGAGAAGATCATACACAAGCTTTGGTCTACATCAAGTAAAGCATGGAAAAAAACATTCATCAAAGCATTAGACATGTTAGAAAATGACTAGTTTTCTAAAAAATGAAAACCCTAAATTTTTGGTAACTCTAAACCCCAAATTTATGTTTCCATTGCGTAGTTTTCTTCAATAGATTTCCAAATTTAAAAAGGAGTTGTTTTTATTTCAGGAGTAAAATTTATGGCCTTCATAAGATCCTTGTGTATGTAGTGTTTCACATGCATGTCCAAAATAGCATATGCGTGCCCAGAATGGTGTATGCGTGCCCAAAATATTGTATGCGTGCCGAGGTAAGAGCATATTCGCGCCTGTGTAAAAAAAAAAATAGTAAGTGTTGTGCTTGTGCATCTAGAATAGCGTATGCACATCCATAATATCGTATGTGCACCCATAATAATGTATGCATGCCCAAAATAATGTATGCACACCCCTATCTAAAAAATAGTAAATGTTGTGTATGTGCACCTGAGAATATCTTATACATGCCTAGAATAGTGTATGCACATCCCCTGTGTAAAACAAAACACAGTAAGTGTTGCGCTTGCGTGCCCAGAATAACATATGCGCGTGACAATTCTGTAGATCACCAAAACACGAGAATTTTTGGCAAAATTCTCAAAAAGCTCCAAACTTTGTCGATTTGGATCAATTTTAGTAGCACCTCATCTCCTTTGATCATGAAAAGAGCACAAATATAAAGCAATCCTAAATAAAATAGTTAAGAAATGTCATAATTATAAAAATAAAGCAAGAGAGGGTTAGTAAATCAAAACTTTGAAACTAATCTAAAAATCTTGAAAATGAATGCAATGGGGTAAGGTCCCATCAGGTATGCCAAATGTGCACTACCAAAACTCTTGCAAAGCTAAATAACTAGACTAACACCACATAGTCTATTAACAAAGCTAGGAATTAACAATAGTAACATCAAGATCTTAGCTTATTGGAATGCTTAAGAAAACTAACATGATATCAATCAATCTAAGTTAAAGCATGCCTACTTAGTGTGAATTGCTAATTAAAATGGACCTATGAAGACCACTAGAAAATCAAATTGGGTTGTTGCTACTTCAAAATGGTGAAAGGATCTCTCTAACAATGGCTACAAGGCCATATTAGATATTCCTTTACTAACCAAGCATGAAGATTGGATGCAAAGATTGAGCAAGCTAATCCATCAATGGAAGTAAGGCTCTAGATCATATGTCTTATATGATTAATGTTATTCAAAACATGGTGTAAAGTATAAAGATATGTGCTTAGTCCTTTTTATAGTTTTCTATTTGGGGAAAAATTGCATCTTGGTGCATGTGGGACTAAAAATGATAAAGTAGATTAAGGCTTGTTAATCATGATTAGTGAATTAACAAGTGATTAGCATGTGAGGAGCCTTAATTAACCAATTAGGGTCAATTAAGAACCCAAGATAAGCTTTTGAATCCTTTTGAGATGTCTGGAGGGAAAATGGGTGATTTTGAATGGTTGAAAGAGGGGTATTAACCAATAATAGGGTTTATTGATTAAAACAAGGGTAAATAGGCCTAATTAGCTAATAATTGCTAATTGTTTGCTCGAAAGAGGATAATAACTAATGATGTGTTGTCAATTGGCATCTGGAATGTGATAGAGGTTAGTTAATCAACAAAGCATCGTTAATTAACCAAAATAGAGGGAAATGTTAGTTAATTAGTGGAAATCACTAATTATAATGGAAATGGTAAGAATGAGGGTAATTAGTATGCTTTTAGCTATTAAAATTTGTACATGGAATTTAGGTGTCTACACACCTACATTGTGTAAGAGTAGGAATGTAGATTCCCTAAGGAACCTTGATGGGACTGGTAAGAGTACAGTGCAGTATCATTCTTGTGTGGAAATATCTATAGAAAGTCTACATTCACAACTAAAGAACAAGTGAACGTGCATGTGTATATAGAAAATATAATGACATACTATATATTTGTCTAACATAGTAAGAAAAGTGTACATGTAACTTTTATAAGCAAGCAAGAGTATGTGCAACCAAGATATGCAATATGATGTGAATGAGTGAGATAAAATAGTATGTAATATGGATGAGATAAAAGCAGCGTGCCCCTTGAGTGAATGTGTATGAGTATGAGATGAGGTTCATTTATAAAATACCCCTCAAAGTCAGTCAAGAATGAACCATAGAACAAGAGTATGTCATCTATAAATGGTTTGAATTGTGTATGCTAGATAGATAGATCAATGACATATAGAACATAGAGTGTAGAAGAGGATGGTATGATGTGTGAAAATGGAAATATAGAAAGATGTATCCTGAAGTGCATAACGTGAAATGTGTAGTGTGTGAGGTTCATTTCAGATTGAGACCCTCAATAGTCAAGTATGAATTGTGGAATAAGAGTGCGTTATAGGGTAGTGACGATACAAGGTGTATCAAGGTGTGTAATGATACTTAGAAATAGAAGTATGAAGCTTATAATGTAATAGAAGAAATAAGAGACACTTGACGATGTTAACATGGGGCATAGAAGTTAGTGATTTAACAAATATTAGAATTTGTGAAATCTTAATTACAGAGTAATGTAGGATAAATAAATGCTAAGTATAGATTTTGACACAAGAAAGTATGTTAATAAATTTAAAACCCTAAGTGAAAGAGGGGGAAAGAAAGCGTAGCTGATTTGTATTATCCTCGGGATTTTTATGGATTAGAATATTGATGAACAGAATAGAAAGGTTATCACAACCTGGGCACAAAAATCCACGAAACTACTAGATGAGCCTAGACTAGGGTGCCTAGACTAGGTCAGGGGCATCCGGGAAATAGATACCTTTGTTAGGTGCTTTTGACTACACAGGAGCTCAGACAATGGTTTTTAGTTTATTACACAAGTGTTTCTAACCTTCTCTTTTGGTCACACGTATGTCACCAGATGATCATTGAATTCACCCATAACCTAAAAAGATAAGATGTCATGCAAAACCCTCAAACTACATCAAATACCAAAAATAAAAGATGCAGAATGAGGAGTTATACATACCCGGTGGTCACTGACTGAGTGATCTTACAACCGTGCACTTGTACTACATTTTTAACTCCGTTTAGTTCTTTTGTGTGTGTGTATAAATCATGTCCTAGGAATCCCTTGCACAAGCATACATGATAGTAGATGATATCTAGATGTACCAATGTAAATAGATGTGTGGATGGAAAAATGAACTTCCCTTCCTATGCATGTATGTGCAGAAAATAAAGTCCCTTTTACCTTGAGTGATTGTTAGATGGATGCCTTGATGCTCTAATAATTTCTTTGGATGCAACCTTAGGTGATGATAATATATGCTTAGAGCTTGATACTTTATTTTGGTCACATAAATTTGTATTTATATGATTCCCTTGGTTGAATTTAAAAATTGACAACTGGAAGGCTGACCCATAAGAAAATAAGATGCCAAAAAGATAAAATATGCCCAAAAAGAGTGAGTAAAGTTAAAAGAGGTCAGGGGAACCCAAAGGGGATGAGGGTGCCTTGGTGATGGTATCCAAAGGCATGTAAGATAAATAAGTTAAATACCGACTAGGATGTAGGGTGTAGAAAGCCAAATAGAAAACATAAGACACAGACAAAAGGACAAAGACAATTGTAAATTTCTAGTTTCCTCACTTAGGAATCACATGACTACTAGTAGTATATGATTATGACCTAGAAATTTACCCAAGTGCATGATTTTGTGTCTACACTTGCTCCCACTTTATGTTATTGAGTGAATACTCGATAACATAAAGTAGTTTAGAATTTGTGTACCTTTTTTCCTTGTAGATTGATGATGAAAGCATCTTTGAGGAGACAAGTGAAAGCATGACATGACAATAATGAAGTGTGGAAGCTAAAAAGAGGAAGTGACCCTAAGGGTGAAAGCGTATAGTGTTTTTATTGTAGCTTGATGAAGGGTTGCTTCTTGTTGTGTATTAAGGATGGACCTGCAAAAGAAGAATGAAAGACTAGTTAAAGTCATGTGTTATTAAAATTATGTAAAACCATGTAAAAGTATGTAAATGTGAAAAATTAGTAAAAAGGAAAGTGTGCACCTGATCCATGAAGGGTGAAAAGGATAGAAAAAGTCTTGATCGATGTAGAAGATAATTTTTTTGGGTGATCTCACTCTAAGAAAGAGTTTTTTGGGTGATCTCATGCCAAGAATGAGTTTTTTGGATGATCTCATGCCAAGTGCGAGTTTTTTTGGCAATTTCACACCACGACGAAGAAAAGTATTGTGGAGAAATGTCTAGTGTTATTCTCCTTCCGTGTTGCTTCCTAAATTTATACACTAATGTAGTTTGGTGTGATCATGTTTTATTTCTTGTTGTTCTAGTTCGATCCAAAGAGATAGAAATAATGAGATAGAATGCATTCGATTCTTTGGAGTATTGTTCTGTCTTGTGAAGAATGCTCGTGAAGCTGTTGAAAATTGTGTTGATATGAGAAAATAGATGTAACCTCCGTAGTCATAGGTGCCTATGGAAGATTAGGAGTGCTCAAGAACTAGTGTGCGTAGCTTGGCACTAGTGTCTATGCTAAAATGAGGATTCAAGTTAGATTCTAGGCCATTTCTATGACTATAGACTACTTTGTTCTTGTATTGTCTAGGCTTGTACTAAATATTTGAGCTATTGTATGGGGTGAGTGATTCACCCAATGTATAACCCCACATTTGTAGTGTATGCAACATCACTAGGAGGATGCGGTCTAAATGAGAGGGTCGAGATGCTAATGTGAGGCGATGGCCTACGGGGAGGGAATGTGCACAAGTAGAAACTAAGGCACATGTAAAAGGTGGCTAGAAACATGCGTTAGTAGAAAAAGTGACAAACATGTCGTGGAAGAAAATGTAAACAAGTAATAGTTTAGATAAAGAAGAGACCACGAAAAGTGGGTTTCATACATGGGACATCACTCACAATGTCACAAGATAATCAGGGCCAAAGTGGCCAAAACATACAATGTGCGTATAATACAAAGGGCATAACCGCAAACATTGGAAAACAATAACAAATAAAGTATCAGACAACCATGGTGGAAAATAGTTCTTGCAAGACAAGTGCTACACATGAAGCACCCGCTAGCATGTTATAAAGTTAAAGAGTATGTTAAAGCATGTATAGATCCACAAAACATAATATGCTATTAAAAGTAGGAAGCAGTAAAGAATGGAAAAATATCACCTATGATGTGTAAGAGTATAAATGTAGATGCCCCAAGAGCTTCAGTTGGATTAGCAAGAGGTACATTTCCAAGACTCCTTACTAAGTGTAAATATTTGTAGAAAGTGTGCATTCACAACTAAATATTGAAAGTGAATGCACATGTGTATATAGAAAATATAATGGCATACAATGTATCTATCTAGCATGTGAAACAAAGTATACATGTAAGCATAAATAAATGTAACCAAGATATCGATTATGCTATGAATGAGTGAAATAGAATGGTATGCAACATGAATTTGTATGAATATGAGAGGAGGTTCATTATAAAATACCCCTTGACAATAAAAATGAACCATAAAACAAGATTACGAACCATAAAACAAGATTACAACATCATGAAATGGTTTTGAAAATGTGCACTAAAGAGATAGGTCAATAAATCAAGGATGGTCAAGAGTGTGAATGTGGTGAGGTTCATTTGAGATTTAAACCCCTAACAACCGAGTGTAAAATATGGAACTAGAGAACGTTAAAGGGTAATGACGATACAAGTTTTGTAAGATAAATGAGAAAGAATAGATGTGGAGCATGAAGCATAATAGTAGGAATGCAAGACACTTGAGAATGTTAGCAGGAGGAAAAGTAAGCATGATGCTCCCCAAGTGTATGATGATGATCGAACTATCCAAAAAAAGTGAAGGGAAAGGGTCCTCCACCCGATGTGTGAGGAGATAAAGGCGTGTGACCATGCTCTAAGATTGGTAGTGTATGAGAATAACATTGTATATGTGTGTAGACACAAAAATTTAGTATCGCTACCCTTGTCGCCCCATGATTGCTTCTTTCACCATGGTCACCTATCTAGACCCTTTTTACTTTAATCCATATTCTCATTAATATTCCTATCTTTTCCATCTATTATCCTATCCATTTTAATTTATTGTTAATTCTCATTAATTATCCCCTAATCCTCATCTCATTATCTAATTAATCCTAATCATCCCTAATTTCTCTTCTCTAGGTTGTTTATCATCCCTAAACTACCTAGTTTCTCATCCCTAGGCTTCCTTAGCCTTTATTTACTCCATTTCATCTCTCACCTACCCATTTCACTTCCCTATACAACCCTAACCCGCTTAATACTTTCAAAACCTTAATCCCATTTCTAATGGATTTGATTCCACAAGTTAGGCATCCTCCCACAGCCCAAATGGATGGTTCCCCATAGTTTGTGATAACCCATTCAGGTCTCCATCGACCCTATAAAGCTATATTTTCCCCCATCCAAAGGATGCATCATTATAGCTTTCATGCATTTTGTGACTTCATCTTTATGCTTGAGCTTCTTTGTAGCTGTTTTAGTCTTCTTAGAGTCCCTTTGAGCTTATTTGCATCATTTGTGGAGACTTTGGGGAGTTTATCTTGGCCTTGTGTTGGTTCATGCTATTATTTTTAATAATCATTATTATCATCAGGTACTAACATTTTGCAAGTCGAGTTCTTGCCATCGGATATCGGATCCATCCTTTCTTTCAGTCATCCTTGTGTGCAGGTTGTCAATATAACCCACTCACTTTCGGCCTTGCCTAGATCATCCTAGGTTTCCATTGACCTTGCCTCTGTTGTATCACTCATTACGCCATCCGGATCCACAACAATTTGCTTTGTTGTTTTTGTTCACACACAATTTCCAGATCCATCATTTTTCCATTCTATCGGTCCAGATCCATTCCGCATGCAGTCTTTGATCACCACCAAATCATCCCGATTCATCATCACAACCCGAGCCATAATTCAGCCCTAACCCTCCAAATCCTTGTTTTCTTGCATCCTTTTTATTTCCCCCATTTCAGGTTGCTTGTGATTCTTATCACTCATAAAGGCCTTTAACATCCTCATATTTGCATATAGAGTTGTTCAAATCTTCATTTTAGTTACTATTTTGATCCATCTTCCTAGTCATAATCATTGAAACTCTACAATACGGGTCAACGTTGACCCTACTAGGTATATTTAATTTTTGTTGATCTAGACTAGATTTGCACTTTCATTTTCAGATTCTATTTAGTTTTAGATTTTGCATGTTATTCAATCCTTTATCATTTACTTTATCCTCTTTTATCAAATATAGGGGTTGAATTCGCATAAGGAAGTTAAACACTTCTTGGAGGCCGACTTCATTGGGAAACCCCCTCATCTACCATCTAATCTTATTTTCCTTCTAGTTATCTTTGTTGTTCTGATCCATCAATTTTGTAGCAAGGTCATCTACTTTGCACCCGTTTATTTGTCATCATATTATTCCAAGGTACCTTAAACCCTTGCATGTTTTGAGTTGCTTCATTTTATTTAGTATCTAGTCCATTAATCGATATGGATTCATAACCCAATAATAAATCCACAATGGTCTTCTCGGTCAAGTTATAAATCTTGCAAATATTTGGGCCTCTCGGTACCTTTGAGTATATCAAGGACTCCCCATCCAAAACTACCTAAAACCAACCTTAGATTGCCATTTCTTAGGTACCTTCATTATCCATTCCCCTTTTTCTTTTTCACATTTTCCAAGTTAATCAAGATAAAGAAAACATTTCATACTTGACTTATTTTCCTTAATTAGTATAGATTTTGTTTCCATCAACCTTGCCTCTATTGTATCACTCATTACGCCATCAGATCCACAACAATTTGCTTTGTTGTTTTTGTTCCCACACAATTTCCGAGATCCATCATTTTGCCATTCTATCGGTCCAGATCCATTACGCGGTCTTTGATCACCACCAAATCAGCCTAGCTACGTCAACCCGAGCCATAATTCAGCCCTACCCATCCAAATCCTTTTTTTCATGCATCCTTTTTATTTCCCCATTTTAGGTTGCTTGGATTCTTATCAGCTCATAAAGGCCTTTAACATCCTCATATTTGCATATAGAATTGTTCAAATCTACATTTTAGTTACTATTTTGATCCATCTTCCCTAGTCGTAATCGACGAACCTCTACTAATCTGGGTCAGCATCGACCCTACTAGGTATATTTAATTTTTTGTTGATCTAGATCAGATTTGCACTTTCATTTTCAGATTCTATTTAGTTTTAGATTCGTATGTTATTCAATCCTTTATCATTTACTTTATCCTCTTTTATCAAATATAGGGGTTGACATCCGCATAAGGAAGTTAAACACTTCTTGGAACCGACTTCATCGGGAAACCCCTCATCTACCATCTAATATTATTTTCCTTCTAGTTATCTTTGTTGTTCTGATCCATCAATTTTGTAGCAAGGTCATCTACTTTGCACCCGTTTATTTGTCATCATATTATTCCAAGGTACCTTAAACCCTTGCATGTTTTGAGTTGCTTCATTTTATTTAGTATCTAGTCCATTAATCTGATATGGATTTCATAACCCAATAAGAAATCCACAACGGTGTTTTGGTCAAGTTATAAATCTTGCAAATATTTGGGCCTCGGTACCTTCGTATATATCGAGGACTCTCCATCCAAAACTACCTAAAACCAACCTTAGATTGCCTTCTCTTAGGTACCTTCATTATCCATTCCCCTTTTTCTTTTTCACATTTTCTAAGTTAATCAAGATAAAGAAAACATTGCATGCTTGACTTGTTTTCCTTAATTAGTATAGATATTGTTTTCTTATTTTGTTTCATGCCCGTTATCACACACTCTTTAGCTAGGAAAATGGAACAAAACCTTGTATCAAACAATTACATCGCTTCATCCCAACAAACATCTGCTTTATGAACATTGTCTCATCCATGCCTATGGTTACTCTTCCATGGTCACCCAACCTTTGACCATCAATGTGCCTCATTAAGGACCTCTTGTTCAAACCACCACCTATGATGAGACCAATCCTTTCTTACATCATCAATCCATCCCATCTAGACCAGCCACCCCTCCATCTCCTACGTCGGTTGAAGATTTTGGGCCTCTCATTATTCCTCATGGTAGTGGGGATTTTGAAGAGCTTCTCGATGCTAATCCCATGCTAATCCCATAACCCTCCATGATTACCTTCTTAGGAAGTCAACCCAACTTCCTATTGATGGGCCACCTATCCAAAAATCTAGATGGTTATCATTCTAACCCCGAAACAACCCAAGTTATTTCTTCACAACTTGCGGTGGTTTTTCTGGAGCCGTGAATGATCTCTCTATGGCCGAACATGAGCTTGAACCATCTTCTTTGACCATCCCTCAATCTCATCAAACCACCCAACTAGTCATACCCATTCCTCCTAATCTACCTCCCATCAACACAAATATCACCATTTTAATTCATATAACTTCTTCATCTACTATCGTTATTAATGTCCCCATCCAATCATTTCAACAAACCCAAAGATCTCCCCCATATCCGAAAAACATAATCAATCCTTACCCCTTACATCACTAATTCATGCAAATGCCATCATTTCCAAACTTCCTCATATGAGTGTTTGTCATTACATGGTGTCTAATCCACCTCCCCAACAATCTCAACCTATCATCACTCATATCCCCACTCATCATATACCTCAAAAACCAACCCAATCTCAACAATCACATCACATCCCTATTTCTCAACATCAACCATTGCAACAACCCATTCAATCTCAACCAATGACCTACATTCATCCTCATTAAGAAATTCCTCAAACACCCACTCATTCACAAGCCTACCAACAACCTTATTAAGCTACTTCTCACGTCATGTAACCAAAACCACTCACTTATTAGCCAATCACTTTTAATGACTTCATGCATGCCTTGATGAATAGGTTGGCTAGCCTTGAGGCCAATACCTTGGGACCCAAGGTCACATTATCTTATGAGTAATTTTTCAATGAACCTATTCATCCATCGGTCGACATCAAACCCTATCCTTCTCATTGAGAACTTCACAAACTCACTAAATTTAATAGTAAGGAGGATCCTAACAACACCTTCGTGCATTTAGGCATGCATGTTATCTCATTGCCCATGATCAAGACCTCATGCTTCACACTTTTCCTATGTCCTTGGCTAGTCCCACATTGGATTGGTACAATGGAATTCCCAACACTCATTGTTCTCATTCACCCAACTTGCGCAGCTCTTCTTAGAACACTTCTCAATCAACATTATGCACAAGATCACCATTACAAACTTATATGTCATCCGACAATTCGATGATGAGTCTATCACATAATTTTTCACACGATGGCATGGAATCATAAATCAATTATCATTTTCCCTTCCATAGACAGTTCATTGAATTATTTTCATGCTCTTGTGTAAAGCATATTTCATCCACCTTACAAATCCAATCATTTTAGACATTTGAAGAAGCCTTCACTATGGCTCGTAAAATTGAGACTCATGCCCTTGAGAAAGGCCAACTTAAAATTAAATCAAATAAGCCAAAAACTGAGTTTACCAAACCATCTACACACAATGAAAAATCCAAGAGTGCAGCCAATTCCATGGTGGTTAAGTCTTCTTCCACACCCACCTCTAACACATGGCCTCAACAAAGAGCTCCTAGACTGCGACACCTAACTATACTCCTCTTGGAGATTCATATAGTTCGATATTTGATAAGTTGATGGCGGTTCATCTCATCAAACTTCCCCCACTCAGCCATTTGATGAAGCAAGACCTAAAACAACTTGGTATCATGAATATCATTAATTAAAATATCACCAATTTCACAAACATGATATTGAGAAATGCGAACCTTCAAAGATCTTGTCCAAAAACTCATTGACCAAGGTGACCTTCAAGTGGATAACCCTAATGCACCTCCTAATAAACCACTTGATGTTTTTAAACAACCATTTCCTAATCATGCACCAACAAATCAAACCACTCCTCCCACATCTCAACCACCCAATGCTCACACCATTAACACCATCAACACTACCAACACCATTGATCAAGATCTTACCCCATCAACAACTCCACCTACTTCACCAACTATTACATCTACTTCTTCTTTGGACATCATCCCTATATCTACAATTCCACCAACACTTATCCCCATCTCTACACCAATCATATCCACATCTACATTGACATCCACCATTGATCTTACACCTACATCTACTTCATCACTTTCCACATCTACTTCATTGGATTTGACCATACCCATTACTACACCTACACCTACTTCATCCCCACTTATTATATCGAACCCATCCTTAACATCAGTCCCAATTCATATTTCTACACTTTTACCTGCACCAATCACATCGACTATTATGACCACATCTACACCATATTCTCCTCCCACATCGTTCTCATCATTTGAAGAGTTTTGAAATCACTCCAACATGTAATGAATTGAAGTGATCCTCCCATCTCATCTATAAAATCATACACTTCCACATCAATCCAATCTTCAACTTCTTTAGATCTCATCAAACATAAGTTACTCCCTCCACCAATATCAACCCTAACAACACAACCTTTAGACTCTTCAATTCAGATTGATGTCATCCATCCCTTAGGTACCTCTTCACAAAAAAATCTAAAACCCTTGGCATGCTTCCTCAAATGTCTCTTTCACACCCTCATAAAAATATAGACATCCACCCAACTAATATCAAACAATCCCATTCCTGATCATCTATCTTAGGACCACATCCATCTCTCCTATGACTAGTCCTTTCATCCAAAACATCTCAATCCACCCATCAATCCAAACCATCCAACACTTCTTCTAAAACATCAACCATCACTAAACCCAAATCTAAGACACCAAAACCTCATGATCCTAAGACTCAACCTCTAACATCCAAATAATATCACACATCTACACCCCAAACACCCACCTCTTCTTCTAAATCCAAAAACTCTCACAAAGATAAGGTACCTCCTAATACTTTGGTTGAATCATATGCAGAGGTCCTTCAACACTTGCTTCAAATTTCCACCATCACACTCCCTCCTATCAAGGCCTTTGATCCACATAGTAAGAATCCATCATGGTTTGATTCCAACCTCATTTATGCCTATCATCGTACCACTAAACATGACATGGAACATTGCAAAGCACTCCAAACCATTGTTCACATGATATTATTGAGAATGACCTTCTTGAAACAAACCATTCCCTCCTCTGTTCACCTCCTCACCATAACCATTTCAACATCCACATCATCAACTTCATCCACCAAAATACACAAGTCCCCTCATTCATCATGGAATTTTTTTACCATCCCACCACCAAGTGATGATTCTTCTAAGGATGGTCCCCCTTATTCATCAATGTTATTCAGATAGCTACTTGATCTGGTCCACATGATTGCAAACCAACAACCCAACAAAATCAAATACCTTTGTCACAATCCCTCCCCTAAGGATTTCACCTCATCCTCATCATCATCAAAACCTAAGCTTATGATTACCTCTCCTCTAGTGAGCCCACTTCATCTCCATCATCATCAAAACCTAAGGTTTCTATCTTAGCCACCCCTCCACCTATTGAATAAAGAATTGTCAAGAAATTTCATTAGTCTCTAGTTAAGATGTCACTTTATGCACTCATCCAATGATCTCTAGACAATAGGTAGGATCTCACTGAAGCTTTGAAACGTATCCCAACATCTAGTGATGAGACTCAAACTTTTGCATCGCTCGTAGGAGTACTTACGACTTCTACTTCCATCTCATTCGATGATGCTAGGATCCTAGAAATTCCGCCTAAGGACCATGACCTTATCCTTTTCATCACGGTTAGAATCAATCACCTTGATTTGATGATCCATGATTGACAATGGGACAAGTATCAACATCATCCCATCACATACCTTTGATCAGCTCAAGATCCCTAAAACCAATGTCACCTAAACACCCACGATCCTTCGTGTATTCAATGATGCTATCGTTCCTTCCTTGGGAATGGTTTTCCTTCCTATCTATGTTAGTAATAATATCATCCATCTCTCCTATGACTAGTCCTTTCATCCAAAACATCTCAATCCACCCATCAATCCAAACCATCCAACAGTTCTTCTAAAACATCAACCATCACTAAACCTGAATCTAAGACACCAAAACCTCATGATCCTAAGACTCAACCTCTAACATTCAAATAATATCACACATCTACACCCCAAACACCCACCTCTTATTCTAAATCTAAAAACTCTCACAAAGGAAAGGCACCTCCTAATACTTGGGTTGAATCATATGCAGAGGTCCTTTAACACTTACTTCAATTTTTTTGCATCACACTCCCTCCTATCAAGGCCTTTGATCCTCATATTAAGAATCCATCTTGGTTTGATTCCAACCTCATTTATGCCTATCATCGTACCACTAAACATGACATGGAACATTGCAAAGCACTCAAACCATTGTTCACAATATTATTGAGAATGACCTTCTTGAAACAAACCATTCCCCTCCTGTTCACCTCCTCGGCCATAACCATTTCAACATCCACATCATTAACTTCATCCACCAAAATACACAAGTCCCCTCATTCATCACAGATTTTTTTTACCATCCCACCACCATGCGACAATTCTTCTAAGGATGGTCCCCCTTATTCATCAATGTTATTCGGATAGCTACTTGATCTGGTCCACATGATTCTAAACCAACAACCCAACAAAAATCAAAGACCTTTTCTATAATCCCTCCTCCTAAGGAGTTCACCTCATCCTCATCATCATCAAAACCTAAGGTTATGATTACCGCTCCTTCTAGTGAGCCCACTTCATCTCCATCATCATCAAAATCTAAGGTTTAAGCTTAGCCACCCCTCCACCTATTGAATAAAGAATTGTCAAGAAATTTCATTAGTCTCTAGTTAAGATGTCACTTTATGCACTCATCCAATGATCTCTAGACAATAGGTAGGATCTCACTTTGAAGCCTTGAAACGTATCCCAACATCTAGTGATGAGACTCAACCTTTTGCATCTCTCGTAGGAGTACTTGCGGCTTCTACTTCCATCTCATTCGATGATGCTAGGATCCTAGAAATTCCGCCTAAGGACCATGACCTTATCCTTTTCATCACGGTTAGAATCAATCACCTTGATTTGATGATCCATGATTACATGATGGGACAAGTATCAACATCATCCCATCACATACCTTTGATCAGCTCAAGATCCCTAAAACCAATGTCACCTAAACACCCACGATCCTTCGTGTATTCAATGATGCTTATCGTTCCTTCCTTGGGAATGGTTTTCCTTCCTATCTATGTTAGTAATAATATCATCCATCTCTCCTATGACTAGTCCTTTCATCCAAAACATCTCAATCCACCCATCAATCCAAACCATCCAACAGTTCTTCTAAAACATCAACCATCACTAAACCTGAATCTAAGACACCAAAACCTCATGATCCTAAGACTCAACCTCTAACATTCAAATAATATCACACATCTACACCCCAAACACCCACCTCTTATTCTAAATCTAAAAACTCTCACAAAGGAAAGGCACCTCCTAATACTTGGGTTGAATCATATGCAGATGTCCTTTAACACTTACTTCAATTTTTTTGCATCACACTCCCTCCTATCAAGGCCTTTGATCCTCATATTAAGAATCCATCTTGGTTTGATTCCAACCTCATTTATGCCTATCATCGTACCACTAAACATGACATGGAACATTGCAAAGCACTCCAAACCATTGTTCACAATATTATTGAGAATGACCTTCTTGAAACAAACCATTCCCCTCTGTTCACCTCCTCAGCCATAACCATTTCAACATCTACCTCATTAACTTCATCCACAAAAATACACAAGTCCCCTCATTCATCACAGAATTTGTTTACCATCCCACCACCATGTGACAATTCTTCTAAGGATGGTCCCCCCTTGTTCATCAATGTCATTCAGATAGCTACTTGATCTGGTCCACATGATTGCAAACCAACAACCCAACAAAAATCAAATACCTTTGTCACAATCCCTACCCCTAAGGATTTCACCTCATCCTCATCATCATCAAAACCTAAGCTTATGATTACCTCTCCTTCTAGTGAGCCCACTTCATCTCCATCATCATCAAAACCTAAGGTTTCTATCTTAGCCACCCCTCAACCTATTGAATAAAGAATTGTCAAGAAAATTCATTAGACCCTAGTTAAGATGTCACTTTATGAGCTCATCCAAAGATCTCTAGACCATAGGTAGGATCTCACTGAAGCCTTGAAACGTATCCCAACATCTAGTGATGAGACTCAACCTTTTGCATCTCTCGTAGGAGCACTTACGACTTCTACTTCCATCTCATTCGATGATGCTAAGATCCTAGAAATTCCACCTAAGGACCATGACCTTACCCTTTTCATCACGGTTAGAATCAATGACACCTTCATTTGATGATCCATGATTGATAATGGGGCAAGTATCAACATCATCCCATCACATACCTTTGATCAGCTCAAGATCCCTAAAACCACTGTCACCTAAACACCCACGGTCCTTCGTGTATTCAATGATGCTATTGTTCCTTCCTTGGGAATGGTTTTCCTTCCTATCTATGTTAGTGATAATATCATCCATGAAGTCTTATATATTATAGAAGGGGAGTTTCAATACAATGTTATTCTGCAGACGACCTTGGATTCATGTCATGTATTGTGTCCCTTCCACACTTCATCGTTGCATCAAATACAAACATGAGGGAAAAATCTTGACACTTCCTAGTGATGCTCCTACCTTCCAAGTATGAAACATGACCTATCGACCTAATGATTTCCTCATTCCCAAAAATTACTCATATTAACCATTTACTAGTTCATCTATCCTTTCATCCAAGCTTCCCAACGATGATTCCTTAGACAAAGTAATGGAAAAACTTACACTAGGGGAGTATCATCTTCTCATGCTCAACACCTTCCCCATGCCTCATAGCCTCGGTAAACACAACAAATATCCAATGTACCAACCTAATGTCAGGGGTATCATCCCTTTCGTCCTATCTCATCTTCGCACCAATCTCATATATGGTGGTTTAGATGCCCCATATTCTCACATCATTGATCATCCTCACACCATACCATATACGATGGTTATGGATTCCTCAAAAAACCATCCTTCGCCCACACCTATATTCACCATTGTCCATGGAAGGTATTTGTAATGAGACGTTATGATCTTGGTGCACATGGAATTATTATAGATCAATGATGCAAACCTCAAAAAAAGTTTGGATTAGGTTACCAAGAACAACACACTGACCCCATCCCACCATTTGAGATGCTTATGGACATGCCTTCTCCATCTTATCCATCCTATGAAGCTAAGGATATGAATGACACCGTGTCTATCACTTCTATATTTTTTAGTATCCACCATCAACTTGGGACCAGTCACTTATTAGTGTGAAAATTAGATTAGGTTCATTCCCCTTGACCATCCAAAAATTATATAAGAGGATTCTTCTACCATCAAAATTCTTCATTGTCCTGACGATTAAGCCATTATTTTCCACATGTGGGAAGAAAATTCTTATCTTCATAAGACCTTACCATCTGACACATGCACTCTTATCAATGAAGCCACGATTGATATCAACATCGAGACTCCTCATAAGCCTCACATCCTCAACGTGGGTCAATCCCTTGATCCATAGGAGCTTGAGTATTTCACCACATTCATCTCTTTTCATATTCAGGCCTTTGCATGGTCATACTTTAACATTCATCATCCATAACATCATTACAATTCCTAATGCCAAGCCGGTTAAGTAGAAGCTTAACCACATATATCCTCGAGTTTCCCTCCTTGTCAAAGGGAATTTGCAATGCCTTCTTTTTGATAATTTCATCATCCCCATTGATTATCCCCAATGGGTTTATAACAACATACCCATCACAAAATCATGTGGCAAGCTCCACATATGCATGGAGTTTCAAAATTTGAATCTTGCTTTCCCTAAAAATTACTTCCCCTTTCCATAAATCAATCAACTTGTGGATCTTATTATAGGTCATGAGATGCTTTCTCTTATGGATGGTTTCTCTAGTTATAATTAGATTCTCATCATGTCAAAAGACCAACATAAGACCTCTTTCATCACCCCTTGGGGGACCTTTTACTATCACGTCATGCCCTTTGGTTTGAAAAATGCAGAGCCACCTATCAATGGGCCATGACTTACATCTTTCATGACCTTATCCATAAGACAATAGAGGATTATGTCGATGATATTTTTAGTAAATATAAACATCAACATGATCATATTTGTTGTTCTCAAATTCCTTTTCGAGAATCTTATCGATGTTTCCTTTGTCTCAAATCAGCCAATTGTGTATTTTGAGTGCTAATTGGAAAAATCCTTGGCTTTATCATGTCCATCAGGGGTATCGAGGTTGACCTTGCAAAAATTATGGCTATCATCGAGATGCATCCTTCTCAATCTTAGGAAACTTCGTAGTCTCCAGGTCATTATTCCCTTAAATTTCAAATTTCATCTTTGCGCGTATCTCTTCATGACTTCGTTTCGATGATGATTATTTAGGAGTGTCTAACACAACTCAAGTTTCTAAATGAACACCACATCCTCGCTCTTGAGCATCATAATATTGATCAAGATTACATCAAATGTGCTTACAATAAGCACCTCAAATAACGTGAATTTAATGTTGGTGATCTTGGCCTTAAAGAAGATAAGAACATTACTACTCTAGAAAGGAGCCACCGTGGAAAGTTTTCTCCCAACTAGATTGGGCCTTACATTATAATGCATAAGTATGGGTCAAGAGCCTATCATTTGGCATCCCTTGATGGTAAACTAGAAGTGGAAACACTTAATACATTGCACTTGTGACCATTCTATTGTTAGCATACTTACCAGTGAGAACTTACTCATATCATTAGATCATTCTTCCATCATCAATATCTTCCATCTATACTTTAATGATTTGGAATTATGTGGTCTATCGTCATTTTCATAGACATGACCTTAAATATGGGCACTGCAGCTCTGCCCATAACATTTTCCTTATGTATAGGTTCTCCCTTCTTGGTGAGAACTGTGCGAGCATTACATCCATCACCCTCTTGTTTACCTATTGGATCCACGCTAAAGGTCCAAGGGTGTCACTTGCACAGTCATCATCCCCTTCTAGGTGGTCTACCTAACTATCCCCAACTCTTCCCCATGTAAAAGTAAAAATTCATGGATGCTCTTATAAAAAAGTAAAAGTTATCAAAAATAGACTGCTCCCTTGAAGGACAATTATTCATGAAAAAAAAGAGACAGTAAAAAGAAAAAAGGAAATCAAATAAATAGACCGATCCCTCAAAGGATGGCTATCATGTATATCATTCTGCCATCAAAATTATAAATGTATAAAGTAGACCATACCCTCGAAGGATGGCTACTCTCTTATATCATGGAATTGAAAGATTCTCGGATTGATAAGCCTTCTATCTTATTAGCATCCTAAGAAATATTCCTGCATTGATCAAATTTCTCATATCAAACTTCCCACATTGATAAGTTTTCTCTTTCCCTACCCAAAGCAGGGGGATAGACTTAGGGAACACCACTTATGGAGAACCCTTTTCCCACTTACAAGTTACATCATAAACCCCTTTCTCGTGGTGGACATTAGGTTTGTGAGTTTATTCCATCCATATTTCCTTCATGATCATTGGTATAACTAACTATCATTGGTTATATGTTAACACATGTTTTGGTCACATGTGCATAACAATATTTGCCCCCTTATTATTCACCTTGAATGCAGTTGGAGGCATCATTTTCTCGTTCATTCATTGATATGACATAACATCATTCATACCCATAGGTTTCCAATCATAAAGTTGTGTTCTCTTCTAATTTTTCCACATCTATATTTTATTTTACAATAAAATCTAATCTAAATCATACATATATCTCTTTTATATATATATATAATATCACATCTAATAGCATATTCTTGTCTATCATCCTTCCTTTTGCCATCTATCACATCTATTTTCCAATAAATTTTTATTCACATCACATATTATATATTAACCATCCAATCATACATACATGTTCACCATCATCATCAAATATAAAATAAACATATAATCATCATCACATCCACATCAAAATCATCATCACTATAAATCAACTCATCAACATCATACAAATGACACATGCTAGAATAAGAAAAAATAAAAATCATATATATATATATATATAAGTGTCTCAATACATCATCATTGGCCTCTAAGGGACCTCTCCCAATGTAGAGATTTCATCAAAATTAGTAAAGCTGTACATCGAGATAATCTTAGGTTCTCCCCACAGGAGGCATTGTATATAATCCCAATACATGATCACTACCCTCATGCCCTCCTTCTTGTAATGGATGGTCCATGTTTGCAGTGTTCCGTGAACATGTGGCACTCCCTCCTCTAGCTCTCCATGCCATAAGGTACTCCACATATCTCAATGTCTGCGGTAGCCTATGAGTGAAAATCCTCTCATAGTACCTCGCCTCTTCCTCTACTACTATAAATTGGCTCATGGGTACAATATTGGGTGGATCCATCTGTCTCACTCCCCTGTGATGCTCCCAGGGGCACTTCTCATAGACTCTAATGATATAATTGATGTAATATCTCCAAATATGGTCATGTAGGCCTCTCTCGATGCCTATACCAATCCCTCTACTCTATGTCCTAGTCCCTCTGCTACAGAGAAGTGTCCCTCTCTACACACATTTGGTCTAACTTAACGCGTAGTTGAGTCATCTCTATAGACTCTCCTCAATCACCATCCCCTTCTCCACCTCCAAGAGCAGCCTCTACCTCAATCTTAATCTCCTCCTCCTCCTCCTCATCTCCTCTCTCTTCAAATACCCAAGCCACCTAAGTAACAATCATCCAATATGTGAATCCCACTCAAACCACCCAAATCAACATCCTTATCCCATGGCTCATGTGCCTCCTCCAATGTGTCTTCCATATCGGGACTAGGAATATCTCTATCTATCTCCTCTCACCTATAGGAGATGGGCATCCTGGTATTATCGGATGACCCCAAACTATCATCGGACCCTATCAAATTGAACAAACTCAATCATCTCGGTTTCGGTTTCTGCTCTCGCACCCAACCGGTCCTCTGCACCTATCAAATATATATCTTCTCAAGACATTTAAGTAAATCATTATATGAACACCATCGACATGCTCCCCTCGAGCTATGTGAACCCTATGGAATATCCTTGTTGCTCCTCCATGAGCCATCTCTCTCCAAATATCAATATCCTGTTATAGCTCTAAGCTTTCCAATCGTCACTCACGAGTCTTACAAATGAGCTTAGTAATCCAACTTAGGGGCTTATATAATCATCACCCAAGTTGTTGACATCCCCCCTTGGGTGGTCTTTGATTGGCCTTGTTTGTTTAGTTAATATCCGGAAAACTTTGGTTAAAATTTTACAAAAACTCATTTTATATTTTAAGAGAAAAGTGGAAATAAAAATAGGGATCGAAAAAAAAATGGTGCATAAGACATTTTTGTAATTTTTAATGGGACACATTTTTGCTTGCACGCGACATCCATAGTAAGGGTGCATTATCATTTGAATCCGATACTCAGAAAAATTGTGTAATGAGCCTAAAAGATACATTTTCTAACTAAGTAGCATCATGATGGAGGACAAAGGAAACAAAGGAAGGAGGTTAATCAGTGACCTCTCGCTAGCCGCAAGCAAAGGGGCCACACAATGAATTTTTGGAATTTATTTTTTTGTGTTTAATTTTCATTGGGTATTATAATAAAGAACAAATGGATAATTCCTGTTCATAGTAAGGAACATATTTTCCTATATTTTGTTCTCTTTTGTAAATTGTGGATGAGGAAATGTGTACGCTGCTATGAAAGTGGTTGGTGGTCGACTAGAAAACCAATTTGAGAGTTTTTGAATCTCTTAGAGAATCACATAAATAGTGGTTAATGGTTCCACTAGAAAACCTATTGGATTTGATGGTACTGTTTGAAAACCGTCGTATTGTAGAACATGAGTAGGTACTAGACAAAACTCACCCATGTTCACACTAAGGGGGTGAATGTTAGGAAATTAGTGTTCATAGTGTGAACATATGGTTTGAATATTAGTATTATTTAATATTTAAATAATATGTGAGTGTGCACAATTATTTGGCATGCACAACTCATAGAGATAGAAGAATGTGAGAGTATCTTGGGATTGGGAGTAAGACTAGGGAATAAAGGAGAGATATGGGGATAAAATTATAAGACTTGAATCAATGATTTTAGGAGCAAGCAATTGTATAAAATTCCCTCTCATATTGATAGAAATTGCTCCATTATACTTTCATTTTTATCGTATTTTCTATAATTTCTATTTCATGAGTTAATTTGATTTATTGTTGTTGAATTTATTTATGTAAATCTATAGATTTAGTATCACATTTCACTGTGATTTTCGTGGACTCACGGGCCCATAGGAAATTGTCATCCTCTCCTTGAAGACCATGACCTTTGTTTCCTGCCGAAGTGACTCCTAAAATCACCGACGTATTTTTAATATTTTTATTTGAATCCTTGTTTCTTGGGGCATCTTAGCTCACTTGATCGTTTTTCTCATCTTTTTCTCCCACCCACCCTCGTTCATTTATATTTCTCATGATAGATTCCCTTTGTGTCATTGATCTCTTATTTGAGGTGGAGCTCATCATTGATTCTCTGTCATCCTTCATCTTACCCTTTGTCTCTCATTATTTTTGTCTTGTGGCTTGCTTTCGTTAACCACTCAAAAAAATGGGTAAATGTAGACACCAAAATTTGGTATAGTTACCCTTGTCTCCTCATGATAGCTTATTTCACCATGGTCACATATCTAGAACCTTTTTATTTTAATCCATATTCTCATTAATATTCCTATCTTTTCCATCTATTATCCTATCCATTTTAATTTATTGTTAATTCTTATTAATTATCCCCTAATCCTCATCTCATTATCTAATTAGTCTTAATTATCCAAAATTTCTCTTCTCTAGTTTATTTATCATCCTTAAACTACCTTGTTCCTCATCTCTAGGCTTCCCTTAAACTTTATTCAGTCCATTTCATCTCTCACCTACCCATTTAACTTCCCTATCAACCCTAACCCGTATAAGCCTTTCAAAACCCTTATCCCGCTTCTAATGGGCTTGACATCTCGAGTTAGGCATCCTCCTACCGCCTAAATAGACGGTTCCCAATAGTTGGTGGCAACCCATCTAGGTCACTTTGTCAACCCTATAAATCTATATTCCTCCCCATCTAAAGGATGTATCATCAGATATTTCATGCATTTTATGACTTCATCTTTGTGATTGAGCTTATTTGCACTGTTTAAATCTTCTAGGTGTCCCTTTGTGGAGAGTTTGGGAATTTATCTTGGCCTTGTGTTGGTTCATGCTACTTTTGTTTTATCATTATTATTATTATCATCGAGTTACTTAAATTTTATAGGTCTAGCTTCCATCAAAGCTCTAGATCCATCTTTTCTTTCAGTCATCCTTGTGTGTATGTTGTCAATTGAACCCATTAACTTTCAGCCTTGCCTAGATCAACACCGGTCACCATCGACCCTATCAAGTTGCCATCAACCTTGCCTTTATTGTATCACTCATTATATGCTATAGATCCATAATGAGTCTATTTTTCTATTTCCGTTCCCACGCAGTTTCTAGATCCATCATTCTACCATTTTATCGGTCTAGATCCATTCTTCTAGTCTTTGATCACCTCCAACTTAGCCGATTCTTTCTGTCAACCCAAGCCATATTTCCATCCTACCCATCCAAATCCTTGTTTTCTTGCATCCTTCCCCCTATTTCAAGTTGCTTTTGTAGGTTATTATCATCTCCTACAAGCCTTCAACATCCTCGAGATATATATATATATATATATATATATAGCTATTTTGATCTTCATTTTAGTTAATTTTTTATCCATATTCACCATCAAATGAACCTTTTCAGACAGGTTGCCATTGCCCCGACCAGGTATATTTCATTTTGTGTTGATCTAGAAAAGATTTAAACTTTCCTTCTCATATTTTGTTTAGTTTCAAATTATGCATGTTATTCAGTCCTTTATCATTTACTTTATACTCTATTATCAAATACGGGGGTTAACAGCTGCATAAGGAAGTTAAACGCTTCCTTGAACTAAATTCGTTGGGTAAACCCCTCATCTACCATCTAATCCACTTTTCCTTCTAGTTATATTTGTTGTGCATAGCTATCAAGTTCCTAACACTGTCATCTACTTTGTGCCCTTCTATTTTTCATCATCTTATTCCAAGGTACATTAAACCCTTGCATGTTGTGAGTTTCTTCATTTTCTTTAGTATCTAGTCCATTAATCTAAATAGGAAGGAGAAAATTTAGTTCAAAAATGTGAAGGATACCTAGATGGTGAACACATATGTGAAGGATACTGAGGAGGTAATTAGCACATATGAGCACCTATATGAAGGAGACCTATGAGGTGATGAACACCTATGTTAAGGTGACCTAATAAGTGATGAACACCTATGTGAAGGAGACCTAGGAGGTGATGAAAAAATGTGTGAAGGTTACTTAGGAGGTGATGATAACCTATGTGAAAGATACCTAGGAGATGAAGGAGGTGATGAATTCCTATGTGAACGGGCTACCCGAGAATGTGACTTAGGCCGAGAAGATGGACTAGTATGCGATGAGAATGAATAGGTCTTGTGAGAATCATAGAGATATGTGGAGAATGTGCCTTAGATGTGAGAGGTCCAAGGGACAAATATGCCTTAGCTAGTGCAATGGAAACCTCAAGAGGAGGTTGCGGCCATGGTGTGCAAGCGAACACCTTTGATGGTGACAAACTTTTTATTGTGAATTAATTTTAGACACAAATGATTCATGGAAATGATATCTTGAGCAGAATGAAAGAAAGTATGACCTAAGAGAATGTCAAAAACTTTGATTGAAGGGGCCACAAAGAATGCCACAAGCATGGTGAGAGGCCCAACTGTAATTGAATCTTGACAAAGCCATAAGATTTGGTAATGGATATGAAATATGAGAGATTGGATAGTTGATAATGACAAGGAGTGCAATAGAACACACACCCATATGAATGGATGGATGGATCATTATATTATTGATAGCTTGAGGCCTAAAAGAATAATTTATATGTCATTTGTTAGAAGAGAATGTAACATGATAATCATGATTAGAGAATGTAATGAATGGTAGAGATGCATCAACATTAACAACTAGAAAATCAAGATCCCCCGATGAAGGAGGGGAACTACATGATATGTATGATTAGAAGGTGAATATTCATATTATTTTTCATGCTTATGGAGAGGATGATTATCATAAACATAAAGAGTGGTAGCTACATCATATGGAAAATTAAGGTGGTCTGAAAATGTAGTTCGAATAAGCGATAGATAAGGTTTGGATCAATGTTGGCGGAATGCGAGTATTAGCTAAGAGAGCATTGATGTTAGAATCAGAATCAATATTAGGTTGTAATAAATCATGAATGGAGATATCCATGGTGAAAGGATCCTAAGATGATGAAAGAAGAAGAAATATGATCTAAAAGTGTTTGAATGCTAGGTTCACCAAATAATTTAAAAAATATTAGAATTTTTGAAATCCTAATTGTGGAGAAATGTAGGATAAATGAATGCTAAGTAAAAATTTTGACAAAAGAAAATAAGATAATAAATTTAAAACCCTAAGTGAAAGAGGGTGGAATGTATACTTAATCGATTTATACTATCCCTAGGACTGGTCTAGACTATAAAATTGATGAACAAAAGACGAAGAATCACAAGCTGGGAAGAAACATTGGAACTTCCAGATGAGCCTGGACTAGGATGTATGGATCGGGAAAGGGGCACTTGGGTGCTTGATACCTCAGACGAGGCTCCCTACGATTGTGTAGGAGCATATAAGATATTTTTTGTTGTGTCACACAAGTTTTGTTAACCTTCACTTTTGGTTTCTTGTATGTTGCTAAATGATCTCCGAATTCATTCATAACCTACAAAGAAAATATGTCATAGAAAAACCTCAAAATATATCAAATCCTAGAAATAAAATATGAAACATGAGTTGTCAGATTGAACCCGATGGTCACTTGATTGAGTGATCTCACAACCAAGTGTTTCACTACATTTTAGACTCCATGTAGTTCTTGTGCATGTGTGTAGAAATCATGTCCTAGGAAGCCATTTTGCAAGTTCACGTTATAAAGGGTTATAACGAGATGTACCAATGTAGATAGATGTGTGGATGGAAAAATGAACTTCCCTTCCTATGTGTGTATGTAGAAAATGCAGTCCCTTTTCCCTTGAGTGAGTGCTAGATGGATTCCTTGATTCTCTTAGAATGCCTTTGGATGTAACATTAGGTGATGATAGTAGATGCTTAGATCTTGGTCCTTTATTTTGGTCACATAGCTTTGTATTTATATGATTCCCTTGGTCAAATGTTTTACAATCCACAACTTGAAAGGTGAACCATAATAAAATAAGATTCCCAAAAGATAAAATATGCCTAAAAAGAGTGAGTAAAGTGGAAAGAGGGTAGGGATGCCTAGAGGGGATGAGGGTGCTTGGGCTTGGCATTGTAGTTTGGCACTTTGGTGTCTAGAATAATGAAAGATAAATAAGTGAAATACCGGCTGGGTTGTAGGGTGTAGAAGGAAAAATGGAAAACATGAAACATTGACAAAAGGCCAAAGACAACTTTTAATTGCTAGTTTTCTCACGTAGGAATCATGTGAATAGTAATATGTGATTAGGACCTAGAAATGTACCCAAGTTCTTGATTTTGTGTCTACTGAGAAGGATGATGCCCCCCAAGTGTATGATGATGATCAAACTATCCAAAAAAATGAAGAAAAAGGGTACTCCACCCGATGTGTGAAGAGATAAAGGCATGTGACCATGCTATGATATTGGTGGTGTATGATACGAACAATGTGTGTGCAAAGGAAGCCTAGGATGTGAAAACCTATGTGAAGAAGACCAAGGAGGTGATGAAAAACTATTTGAAGGAGACTGAGGAGGTGAAGAGGGTGATGAAATCCTATGTGAAGGGGTTACCCGAGTAGGGGGATTAATTTGAGAAGATGGACTAGTAGACTGATGAAAATGATTAGGTCATGTGCAAATATGTGAGCTAGGATCAGAAGATGTCTTAGATTTGAGATGCTCGGTGGCTTAGATGTTAGAAAAATATCAGGGTGTTACCTTTTTTTCCAAAATAGTTTTGGCATGCCCAGTGGGACAGGTTTGAAGTACCTTCCCACTTCATTTTAACAAGTTGGTGTGTTCGTGTTGAAATTTCAGCCTTTGGATGCACATTATAAGAACATATGGCGACTCCACAGACCCAAAACAACCCATTTTATGAGTTACATACCTTTAATTCCACCCATTGTCATTAGTTTTTCTTTCCATACCTTTCATTGTTCTTTGATCCATGAAGTTGTGCAATCATCACTTAATTTCCATCATGGGATTCCCATTTGTAACAACAACAGTGTCATTCAAATTCACCTTCAGGTTATTACAATCCACCCCTAGATCATCTTTATGACCAAGATCAATTTGAATATGCATATCCATAAGAGAAAGATGCAAATCAGTTTGGTTATCCACCAAACTATGGATCTATTCAAGAGTAAGAGTATGCAGATTTTGGAGGCCATCCTCCATATGAAGATGTCTATTTGCAGAGAAAGGTTCAAGAGTTGGAGCTGAGCATGACATAAATAAGGACTAAGGAAACAAAGAAGAAAGCCCATATTGGTTTCAAAATTCCATATCCATGGACTGGCTCTATACCAAGTAATTTTAGTCCTCAAGAAAAGCTGCATTTTATAATAAAAACATTGACTCAAGTTGGAGAGTGGATCAAAAAGAGAGAGGCTTATGAATCTAATGCTAGAAAACCCTATCAATGGGAAACCCATGCATTACCATCTCACAGCCTTCCCATTCCCCAACCCATGCCAACTCAACTTGAACCTCATTTCCCTAACTTTCTACATGCTGCCCCCATTGTGAATTCCATTTCTTCATCTTCTTCCCTTCCATCCCACCTTCTTTCTTATGCAATTTTATTTTCTAAAACTCCATCTCTTCCATAAAAAGAAGAAATTAAACCTTTCTTTCTACCAAAAACATTACAAAAATAAAATGAATCCCAACCCAACCTCTTGCATTCCCAAACCTTTTTGGGAAGAAGAAAATTAGAAAATCAATTAAGGAGGGAAGAAAAATGAAGAGCCTATAAAAGAGGAGCTTGCAAGAAACTTGAAAGAGTGGGCTATAAGATTCAATATCACTAAAATTCCATTGATGAATAGGCCTTCTCAAGAGGTTAGAGTTCAAGAACAAGTGGTGAAAAATGATTTTGTAGAAGAGAAAGAACAAGAAAATGATGATGAACAAAATTCTACTTATTTCGAGTGAAGTATTCATATTGGCACTATATTTTCATAGATTGTTGATCTATCACTAGTTGCAAAGTCAGTGGTAGAGGAAGAATTAGTTCAAAATCCACAAGAAGAGGAGCATGTGCAAGAAAAGGAAGAAATGATCCTAAGTATGTAGGATGTCTCAATGGAATGCGTTGATCCTCATTATACCGCATGTTTAGAGCTTACTACATTGTGGGGAGGTTGCATTGGTTCACTAAAATAACCCTCAAATTTTGCAACCATTCTTGAGGAGCCTCATGCTATAGAGGAAGAGAATTCAATTTCAGAGGTCTTGAGTAAGGAGAAAGTCACACAAGAAAATTGAAATTCTTTTCCCACTTTATCTTTCCAAAAATATGCATTTTTAGATGAGTTTGAGCTCTCAAACTTCATGTTTGAGGATGAAGAAAACATGGTGAGAAAATTACAAATTTAGAATTGATCATGGAAGAAGAAGAATCCTTGGCACACTCGGATAATGAGGAGGTTGAGTACTTATCAGATTTGGAGGATAGCATTGGTGAAGAAGGATCCATTGAACTCATTACCTTTTTTTCTCCATCATCTATCCTTCAACACGGGAATCTTGTTGCAATGGAGAAGAGCATTCAAGATCAACTTGGTAGTCACAACAGTCATCATGAATGAGAATTGGAGGAGTTTGATCTTCCAAGTTTTATGTTGGATGAGGAAGAGAAAGAGAATAGGGATGACACCACTCCTATATTAATCATCAAGGTAGAGGATCAACTATTTGTAGAAGCGAATAAAGAGCAAAATAAACTTACAAATAGTCAAATTTTCCAGGAAAGTCTACAAAGTAACTTCATTCTTGAATTTGGGATTAGGAGAAATGGAAACATTCCATGAATCAGACCTTGCCCAATCATGTTCTTGGATTAAGTAGAACCAAATTCAGATTCTCCACTAGTCATGCTTACTTCCGAGCATGAGGAAGGTGTTAGTGCAAAATCATAGCACCCCCAAATGAGTCATTAGATCTGATTTTATAAGGTAGATTCATTTGGTGTGATTCACATAACATTGAGTTTTCCCAAAGTGTTAGACTTTGTAAATGGGAAAACTCTCCAGATTAAAGGATGATTCCTATTCCTCTTTTTAGGTGCATACGTGGAAACTTGTAGAGGACCTATTCCTAAACCTAATCTAAGTTTTACCAAGGAGATAGGGATAAAAGGAATACAAGAAATCAATACTAAGATACAAGGTGATGCATCGAAGGAATGATGATCATTAGTTTTTCTAATAGGCACAAAACAACAAAATACATACAATAATCAAGTACATATAAGAAGATTTATAATGAAAGACAAGATGAGAGAAAAGCGAGGACAAGAAAGGATCTAAAATTGATCAAAAATTTGTTTTATTGCTCTGCTGATTGATTGATACAATGCATTACAAATGAATAGAAGCTAGGAATTGTATTTCAATTTAAATGGAAGGTTTGAACTCCATGAATTCCTTTGCCAAAAGGAAAGGGGAGTGTGTGCAAGTGTTTCTACAAATTTAACCAAACTTAAAGCAAGAAAGCTACCACCTAAAAATAGCTTCCTAACCTAGTTAAAAATGGGAAATGTGCACCATCATGATGAAGAAGTGAGCAAGTCCTACCCTTTAAACATTAATAACTTTGAATCTAATCAAAACACAATGTAAATGCATGAACTCTATTCCCCTTAATTGCCTAATTTAACATTAAAATGGACCTAAGTAGTCCAATGGCAATCAAATTATAATTGCTTGCTTTGATCCTTCAATGGATGCTTGGGTGTGAGGCTTAGCTCTTCAAGAAATGGAGGATGGAGGGCTCAAGAATGACAAAAGGATATTAGTATGAAACTATGTGCTTACTTTTGTCTATTGAGAGATTTAGGTGTAGGTATAAAGGTAGAAGGAGGGATTTTTATATAGCCCAATGGAAAGAGGAATTACTTCATCCCTTTGCATGTGGGATAAAGGTAAAACATGATTAAAAATGGATAAGGTTGCTTTATTAAAGGTAACCTTACTTTATAAGGGTTTAATTTATGCTTAGCAAGTCATGGGAGTTGGGGGGTGTTTTAATTAATCAAATGTGATTAACTAATAGGTAGATGTAAGCTTATAGAAGCCAATTAGAGGAATATTAGTATGATTTAGGCCATTAGGAAGGGATTAAATCAATTAAATATTGATTTATTAGTTAAATGAAGTGGAAGGCTAATTAATTAATAATAATTAATTAGTCTAGATAGATGGGGTAAATAATTAACGAAAGGTTGTTAATTAGGTTGTTAGCTGGATAGGTGACTTAATCAATTAGCGTATTGTAATTAATTAATGACAACAAGAGGGAATATGAGCGCTTTTGACGATATGTCGTCGATTTGTGAGAAAGGGGATAATTAGTGCAATTTAAGTATTTAAATTGCTTAGGCGTAATTATAGGTGTCTACATTTGCCCCTCTTTGGGGTGGCGTAAGTGACACCACTTCAAAGATAGTAGACGGAAGAAAATTTTGAAGGGATAGAAGAAAAATTAGTAGGAGGGAGAGATGCCCCCTCGAGTGTCGATGGGGTGATGAAAGAAGTCGATCGACGATTGAAAAAGGTGAGATATAGATAGAAGAATGGGAGGAGGCAAGATGCCCTAGTGAGACAGAAGACGAGGGGTGAGAAGAAAATGATGTAGAAGAAATATGGAGGAGGGGAGAGAAGAGCTTAGCCTCTAGCCACCGTGTATTGGAACAATTTTGATGTCATCATATTACCATAAGAGCTACATCATCGGTCCTTATGAAAAATATAAGCATACGACAAAAGTAGAATGACATGAAAATCCATACTACGAAAAATTGTCCATTGCTGAAAACATGAACTCCATGCAACATACAAAATGTAATGCAATACAAGAAAGTGAAATATGCCTAACTCCATGCCATATACAAAATGCAATGCAATACGATAAAGTAAACAAGTAAACTAATGAGAGAAAGATAATATAATGTTTTTATCATCAAGCTTCAGTTCCAACCTATTCGAATTAATGACAAGGGTTAATGATGCTGCCCAAGCAAGGATACATGTAAAGGGAAAATGGAGGACACTTCGGTCCGATGAAAAAGCAATGTGCACTACGAAAGCGATTGCACTGTAACTCATTGTGCCCAGAGTACAGACGAAGTAAGTAGCCTAACTTTTGTTAATGGAGGTAGATCAAGATGATCCGTGAGTCGTGCACATGAACAAGTGAGAACCAAAGAGTGACGTTTTGTAGGATGATTTTCAATTTTTAGAAGTTTTCTTAAACATATTTGAATGTTTTGATTTTTCTAACATATTTGAATGTTTTTATGATTCTAACATATTTGAATGTTTTTGTGATTTTTGAACATATTTGAATCGTTTTTATGTTTTTGAAAGTTTTATGAAACTATGTATAGGAAGACAAGGGAGCATGGATGCCCCTAGTGATAGATGGGATGTATAAGGGCATAAGGCCACGTGTGTATGAGAAAGGTGAAGATGCAAAAATTCCCCAGCAATTAGGTGGGAGTATTCAAAGGCAAACTCTTCACAGGTAGAAGTGGGACCCAAGGCCATTATGGATAGGTTCAACATGATGGTGAATGTAAACCAATGAAGTCTTTGGGAAGAAGCAACGATGCCCCAGTGTAAGTTGGCCTAAAAGCACACAATAGAAAGGAAGGAGAAGATTATTTTTATGGAAGGGTACAAAGGTGCCCACAAACATGGAAGACAAGTTATCTTATACACATGGATGTTTTGAATGAAGTAGAAGAATGATGTGAATGATATGAATGTAGCTTAGAATCCTCATGACAAAGAAGTGATTAGTCAAAGGCACAAATCATGAGGCGAGATATGGACCAGAGTAAGAGTCTGAACAAGGTACAAAAAAGACACTTGGTAACATACTAATCTTGTTTACTCATAGAGATCTAGTGTGTGCACGTGGAATTTATTACCTCTTGAAGGGAAGATTTAATAGGCAACAAGTGAAGATACACTAGCCAATGTGTAGGAATGATTTATTTTGATAGGTGATTTTTTGAATGGAGGGTGAAAGGATAGCCATACATTGCTCTCTTTGCCCGATCGACCATCCATATCCTCAATGGAGATGCATTTGATTCCAATCGCAACATTGCTCTACTTCGATCAGAATCCATATCACGATAGAGATTATAGGAAATACCCCAAGAGAGAGAAATATATCAATTTGATTTTTCTTTGTAGCTTTTTACTTTTGATTTTTGATTGATTTTGATTCTTTTGCTTTACGAAAACTTATTTCATCTCTCTTGTTTGACAAGGGTTAAGAACCACTTGATGACTTGATGGAAGGAGGTGGAAGTGAATGTGATGAAGAAATTGGATGGTGTCAACAAATATGTCCAAAATTTCTTCACAATAAGTTTATTAGATGTTGAATGTGATAGGATCTCCATGAGGTCAGTCATTCTTTAATGTACCAAGGTGATAAAAGCCTAGGTTCAAATGAATACCATAGAGATAAATGTCACAAAATGGTGTGAATAAGCTAACCAAAATATCACCGAAAGGATGAAAATGGTAGGAATACTTGTAGAAAAATAAGGGAAGAAAGAAACATCCATGTGTACACAATACCTTATTGCAATGTTTGATCTTTGTACCTTTGATTTTTGTTGTGTTTTCTCAATGTTTTTTGTATTTTTGAATTGTTTTTTTATTTTTATATTTTTGATAGTTTTTGGAAAGGTGGGACCAACAAATTTCATTTGCATGATAAGATCCAACAACAATGTTTGCGACTTCCTTGATAAGGAGACCGGCGTGTTTGTTTATCAATAGTGATATTATCCCGACCTTGATGATTGAGGTGAGTTCATAATCAATAAATGATTGTGATTTTTTTCGAAACACGGATTTCATATGTGGGAGATTTAATTCCCCATCCAAATTTTTATGCACTTTGTGCCATACTTGATGGTTACATTAGTGTGCGTTCTTGAATCGCACTTGATTTACAACTTTGAGATTGTTGAGTTGTTGGGGATTTTGAGCTCTTGAAAGTTTTGACCTGTGCTTGATAATGAACTGTTTGGGTTTCTTATAAGATGACTTGTAAATTTTCGACCTTGAGAAGGAGAAGAAAGTGAACGTTTATGATTGATGACAGAATGAGAGGACTGATGGTGGGCTTGCCCTAGTCATTGGTAGAAGGATGATGTGATAGATGAAAAGGATACGGTCCAAGGATTGAAGAAGTTGGGCTACTGGGAGGTGAGCCATAGATAGAAGATGAAGGGCTACTAGGATGTGGCCCAAGAATAGAAGAAGACGTGCTTTACTAGGATGTGGCCCAAGAATAGAATATGATGGACCACCCAGGGGTGATCCATACATAGAAGATAAGGGGCTAGTTGGACGTGCCCCAAGAATAGAAGATAGTGGACTACTTGAAAATGTCCCACAAATAGAAGAGGGAGGGCTACTAGAAGGTGACCCACACCTAGATGAAGATGAAGGGCTACTTGGCGTTGACCCCATAAGAGATTGTGATTGAGGAATTATGATAGATGAAGATTTATTGGGTGATGAGAAGATAGGCCATGGATCAATGCAAGACCAAAGAGTTTCATCACATAATGAAGAACGTGAAAATGGAAGAATAAGAGGAGGATTAAGTTGCATGATTTGAGGCTATTCCTTCATTTACGGATAAAAGGAATCAACCTTTTCCTTACAATACGCGAACGCATCGAAGTATAAAGAGAAACCTCGTAATATACTAGAGGAATATCTTTGTGTGCCCCTATAAATGCCTTGATTTTGTCCTCATTCTGAAAGAGGTAAATTGGTATGAGTTTTTGATCGACCACCAGGGGTTGATTGGAAGAAATAGGTTCAATTGGTGTGGAAGACTTAGAAGATGTTTGATGATGAGTGATAGAAGAAGATGATGTGTGGGACGAAGAAGATGTGGAAATAGATGTCTTGGGAGTAGAAGAAGGTGGTGTGGACCTACCTATATGATGGTATATCGTCTGTAAAATAGTAGGATTAAGTCCAAAGTTTGTAGATTGTGACGCATGGGTTGATTCAGACGTTTCACTCAAAGGACTTTGAGTCACATGAATCTTCAAAGAAGGAATATTTTTGGGGGTGATTGATGAAGAAGGTCCTGTGAAGAAGGGGAGGACCGTGATTCAAGAATCACACTAGATGAATAATAACAAGGGTCCTGCAAAGAAAGAGAGGACTGCGATTCAAGAATTGTATTAGATGTTTGATTGGAGGGATTTAGAGTCACACATATCTTCAAAGGAAGAAGACGTCGTTGAGGTGACTGATAAAAGGGGTCCTATGAAGAAAGGGAGGACCGTGACATAGGTGTCATATTAGATTTATGATGAAGAGGTTCCTGCGAAGATAGGGAGGACCATGACATAGGAGTCACAGTAGATGACTTAGGAGTCAAATTAAATGAATCCGAATAGTAGTTTGGATCTGAATCCTTAGAAGAGTCAGAGGAAATATTTGGATTGGAATCCTCAGAAGAAGAGGAAATGTTTGGATTAGAATTAGAAGAAGAGTGGGGGGAACTCGAATAATAATTTGGATCAGACATGTCCAAATCATACCACCAACTATGAGATGAAGGTGGGGAACAAGTTACCCGTCTGGGCTCTCGAGCACGAAGAACCAAATGAGGTTTATTTGTAATGGGAATCTTTTGATTTGAATTGCTAAAACTAGGTTCCGTATTTTTATAAGTATGGGGAATTGTACAATAGTCGGTCATTGTTGACATCATTTTAATATGAAATATCTAGGCCTGGATAGTGTGATAAAACTTCTTCAAAGTGAAGAAGGTGCTATGTCCATCTGGGAAGCATAACAACAACCAACTATACATTTCGTAAGTATGGAGATGCATGTGTGATTTTTTGAAGGGGGTCTAAGGAAAATAGACATCATGATGACGCAATATCGATGAGATCGAGAGGAATTGTCCTAGAAAATAAGTTTTCTAAATGAATAATCACAAGGAACAATCATGTGAGTGTGAAACACAAATCCAATCAACAAGGAAATACACCCTATGAAAATGTGTGTGCAAAGTTTGATGCAAAGGTGATCAACACAATGTCAATATTTACGTCAAGCTCAAAATGAACAAGGCGTAAATATTAACAAAGGGTAGATGTGACTCCCAATCAAAGGATACCATGAAAAGTTCAACAACCAACAAGACTTAAATGTTAAAGGGTGAGGTTTACAAATGTAAGCCATGCAACCACACCAATTGGACACGTCTATCAAGCTTCATAGAAGTGAGATATTAGTGTCAAAGTGGTATTGAAATGATGTAAACAAAGTAAGTGATACCTTTCAAGATTTGGGACAATGTTTGAATTAAAAAGAAGTCAAAGTATACTAAGGATGTGTTAAAATTTGCACAACGTAACGCCATAATGTGGATATTTAGATCACGTTTACGAAAAACATGACATAAGTATCTTAATTGTGTCGAGACAATGCAAACAAGGTAACATGTCAAAGGGAGATCAAATGATGAATTAATCCAAATTATGATAATGATCTTGACGTGGGTATCAAGATCACAAAGGATACCAATAATATAAATACACCTCCACATAGTTTAGACATTTAACTTACCCAGCCGCAAACATGGATGGGCGTAAACGAACAAAAAAGTGGTAGAAACAATTGATTGGTAACACAAAGGTAGTCACTCTCCTTCTAATCAACAAAGTGTCAAAAGAAGGTGAAGGAGGCAGATTAAAAATGGGGATGAAAAATTTTGGCTTCACTTAGGCAGAGTTTCACCTCGTCCTAAGGAAAGTAAAAACTAGGCGAAAGTAACGCGTCACACGTTTCTCAATGAAAGTATGGTTCACAACTCAACACTTTTTTAGAATGGTCAAAGTGGGCTCCTGACCAAAGTATATCTTCCTAGGTGGTTCTCTCATCTTAGGTGCTACAAAGATTATCCATGAGCAGGATGATTTACCCAAAAAGTCACAATGACTAGTTTGGGAGTATCTCAACTTTGCCCCCTTCAAGCACAGTGGGCAATAAATGCATCCAAATGTGTACTTAAAAGGGTCACATAAGGACAAATTGTAACTCTATCTCATAAAGGATTTACTAGTCAGATAGGTAGTGTGGAGCACTTCCCATTTTGTCCACAAGGTTCCCTCTTACGTGGACTACTTTGGGGTTCCTAGAACCACCCCCATTGTTGTAGCTTAAGGTGTTATGCCAAAGGGGTTATGTTCCAGTTGAGTGGAGAGGGACGTACCCTTTTCCGAAACCTACAATACAGTGTTTTGAATATGTTGTTCTTTTTATCTTTTTTAATTAGATGTGGTTTGCTCAAACACCATTTGGCAACCTATATAACAACTGTATTAGTAGTTTTCTGACTTTTGTTTCGATTCCTCTGTTCTTTGACAAGTGTTTTGGTCTTGTATGATGATGTTTAGTAGTTTTCCATCAAAAGAGAAGGCATCATTTTGGATTCTCCAAATCTTCCAAAAATGCAAGAGAAGAGCATACGTGATTGTCTTCCAAAATCCAAAAATATATCAAATGGAAAAACACTTTTAATTCAACTATGCCAAATTAACCAAATCCAAATCAAATACCCTTAGCAATCTCAAAGCATCAAAAGGACTTAAGAATTGTTTCTGATTCCCAAGATCACCCAAGGGACGCGAGGGAAGAGCATACGTGATCTTAATCCTTTAAGGAAACAATGCAAAATATTACCTAATCAAATACAAACATGTAAAAATAGCCTACAAAGATGAATATATGATTAGATAAACCTACAAGAATGTTAGCACATTAAAATTTTAATTTCAAAAAATTTAAAAGGACACCTGTGCCCCTTTTTCAGTTCTTGCTCATGGGTTAGGGCATATGCACCACCAAAGGCTTTTGCACACGATGCGCCTTAGAGAGAGATGTGTGTGCCACAAAAATAGTGCCTACGCTGCTAAAACTATACCTATGCCACTCTATGGAATTTTTAGATCTATTAAATGCCTATGCCACTAGAGAGGTGTGTGCGCCACAAAAACAACATATGTGCTACTATGAGAAAAATAGACAGAATAACCACACTACCAGAAAAATATGCCTGCGCCACTAAAACCACATGTGCGCCATGGTTAGGCGTGTGCTCGATCTGAAAGGTTTCAATATGTAGTGAAGGTACAATACAAAATAACATGTGCACCTGGGTCAGTGCACCTACCTGCTGGTTAGGGTATGTGCGCTAGGGTTAGTGCGCATGCATCGAGGTTAGCGAGACAAAATGACAGATTTTAACAGGACACCTGTGCCACCAGAGAGACGTGTGCACACCAAAAACCATGCCTGCACCACGAAAATCATGCCTGCGCCAGACTTGCAACAAAAATATGGCAGTAAACACAAGAAAACTCACAATATCTCAATTTTTGACAAGTTAGCTTAAAAATGGCAATAACCCATTAAAATTAAGGCTATGAACATGAAGTTACACATATCAAATGAGAAAAAATTCCAAGAAAATGGACATTAATTACTACATGTGCATATCAAAAGTTAGCCAAAACAATGAAACTTAAACTAAAATGCCATGGGACTAAGTGGTCCCATCGGGCATGCCAAATGTGTGCAAGTGTTTCTACAAATTTAACCAAACTTAAAGTAAGAAAGCTACCACCTAAAAATAGCTTCCTAACCTAGTTAAAAATGGGAAATGTGCACCATCATGATGAAGAAGTGAGCAAGTCCTACCCTTTAAACATTAATAACTTTGAATCTAATCAAAACACAATGTAAATGCATGAACTCTATTCCCCTTAATTTCCTAATTTAACATTAAAATGGACCTAAGTAGTCCAATGGCAATCAAATTATAATTGCTTGCTTTGATCCTTCAATGGATGCTTGGGTGTGAGGCTTAGCTCTTCAAGAATGGAGGATGGAGGGCTCAAGAATGACAAAAGGCTATTAGTATGAAACTATGTGCTTACTTTTATCTCTTGAGAGATTTAGGCGTAGATATAAAGGTAGAAGGAGGGATCCTTATATAGCCCAATGGAAAGAGGAAGCACTTCATCCCTTTGCATGTGGGATAAAGGTAAAACATGATTAGGAATGGATAAGGTTGCTTTATTAAAGGTAACCTTACTTTAGAAGGGTTTAATTTATGCTTAGCAAGTCATGGGAGTTGGGGAGTTTTAATTAATCAAATGTGATTAACTAATAGGTAGATGTAAGCTCATAGAAGCCAATTAAAGGAATATTAGTACGATTTAGGCCATTAGGAAGGATTAAATCAATTAAATATTGATTTATTAGTTAAATGAAGTGGAAGGCTAATTAATTAATAATAATTAATTAGTCTGGATAGACAGGGTAAATAATTAATGGAAGGTCGTTAATTAGGTTGTTAGCTAGATAGGTGACTTAATCAATTAGCGTATTGTAATTAATTAATGAAAACAAGAGGGAATATGAGCACTTTTGACGATATGTCATCGATTTATGAGAAAGGTGATAATTAGCGCAATTTAAGTATTTAAACCGCTTGAGCGTAATTATAGGTGTCTACAGGAGCTTGCAAAATCAAAAGAATTTCTAACCCTTTATAATGAGTTTCGACCCTACTTTTATAGATTTAACAAAGAGGAGAGAAGAGAGAGAAGTGGGAAAAATAGGTCGAAGCTCAACCATTGATATTAATGCCTCCTACAAAATCTGCCCCGAAATCTATCTTGACTGCATCGATTTCTTATTCAAAGTGCCTCGAAGGAGAAGGAAGCACGGAGCGAGATCGAATCCGATCTGGTTGTTGGGGAAAAAATAAATCCTGCATTAATGTCCGTGAAGATGTTTCTCCATTTTTCTCCCACCTAACCTCCCCAAACTTAAATTTTTAGATCTCCATGGCATAGATGAGGCCGAGATCTTTCCAATGGTGTTAGATTTGCAATATTTCAATCCCTCGAGTGAAAGATATACCCCTTCGAAGTTTGTATCGGTCCTGTACAAAGGGGGAAAACCGAGTTAGAAAAGTGGGCCCCCTTTTTGAGCCTGGGACACGTGGTTGGTGTGCCTTTACGAGGGTGACCTTTGTATTTTGCATTTAGAAAAGCTTAGGGCTGACACGTGGCTTCCTCCACCGGCCTACTCAATTTCTATGTTTTTGGCTAAGTCCTTTGCTTAGCGAGGTCATATTTCTTGATCGGGGACACGTGGCAGTCTGGCGCTTGTCTAAAAACCCTCTCTTCATTCAGCCCTTGAGTTACCATTGTTTGGACACTTGTCACTCTCTACCAGCCTGCCACCATGCATTGACTATTCAACTCAAATTTATCCCCCTTTTTAAGACTAGACGTGTGGAGGCTCCACGCTCGCTTGAAAGCCCAATCAAGATTTGCCTTTGAAGGAGCATCGGGTTGACACTTGGAAGCCTCCGTAGGTCTTTGGAATTTTCAACGACCTCTCCCTTACCTTTTCGGACCTTGGGCTACGTGGCGAACTGGCACTTGTTTGAGCCTCCATTTTGGATCTACCCTTGGAGATGCGCCACTTGGACACGTGGTAGTCCCCGCCAATACTTCTATACTTAGCCTTTTTTGAGGCCCGCCCTATCCACCTTTTGACCTCTATTGACCATTTGCTACATGGAGGGCTGGCACGAGTTTGAGTCTCCACCTTGGGCTCCCATTTTAGATTTACGTTGAGCTGACACCTGACACCTTCCTGCCTAGTCGAAGAATTTTCAATGGCCGTGCAACATTTGGGGCTCTAGACGCATGGAAGCTTGATGCTCATTTGAGCTTCCCCTTTTGGATTCAATTTTGGGGAAGTATTGTGCCAATACATGGCTCTCTCCACCACCTCCTCCATACTTAACTGATTTTTGGACTCGTTCTGAACTATTTTGAGCCCAAAGACTTCGGATCTTTGTCGTTTCTTCTCTTTCTTCTTGCATAGGGTCATTTGGTCTTTTGCAGGCTCTGCCACTCCATTGTAAAGTCCCTTTGCAACCTTTTTTGTCATCCTGGAATGTGAGCTCATGGGTCTAAGTCATTTCCTTCATAATTTCCTTAAGTGCAGGACTTGTCTTGACCAAATTTTGGGGGCGAATTTGGGATAACAATTTGGTGACTCACGGGGACATCTGCTGCTAGATGAAGAGACCAATAGCCTTGAAGTGTCCATTGGGCATGGAGTCACAATTAATGGCTTGGTACTGACCCTTCCTTCAAAATGGACTCCTCAACTACCTACACTTTCTATGTTCTGCCTGTTCCTGAGCTTGCCCACGCGTTTGCACTCTCAATTTTCATAAGAAAATCTTGAAATGGAGTTTCTGAGAGTAGAAAATTGTATTGACTTGGGGCTTTCATTTGTCCTTGAATGGACTAACTTAAAAACATCCTTTGGTTGCTCTGCATTTGTTTCATTTTTGGAACTAGAATCAACTGCTACAGACAGTTATGGATCTTTTTGCCGTGAATACTGAAGAGCATGGCCTTGGTCTATCTCAAGAATGGACTGTTACAATGTTTACCAGGGCACATTGAACTTCACAATGACATAACCTTAGAGAAACAAAACACAACAACAATGCTATGTACAAAGAATCAAATCATACATGCCTCAAATGAGACATGCAGAGTGTGCACAAGCACTTCTTTTGCTGAAAACAAAATCTACTCCTACTCCTATACTAACCAGAAAGAAAGAAAATCTTAAACAAATCCCACTACAGGAAGGGAGAAATAGCTTCCCTTTCTCAAAAGGGGAAGCCATGCAAATGATTTGACATTGAATATGGCTGTCCTGGATGAATAAAAAACTGACTTTAAGCTTGTCCTCCACCCAAATCATCAAGGTATCTACATTAACCAAAAATACCTCCTCAAGCTGATTGGCATTGGACTCCTAGAGGTGTTGATGATGACCCTTGGTACTTTGATGCTCATCCTCATGCCCTGAAGTAGGCATGACTGGTTTTGGCTTCTCCCTTGGCTCCAATGAAGCCAAATATCTGATTGGGCAAGGTATGGTCCTTTGAATCTACCCATGGTTCGAAATCTAACTCCAAAAATGGAGTCTTTTTGTGGACCTTCTTGGATGGATGGTGAGAGAGAGATGATGACATCTCCTTGATTTTTCTCTTCCTTCTCTTGTGAAGAACATGGAAGACCATGATCTTCCAACCCTAGTTCTAGAGGGATGTTGTGAGACATAGGCTGTTGTCTTTGAGTGCCCTCCTTTATGGCAGCTAGGCTCATGTGCTTGGAAGATGGATGGAGGAGGAGTAGATGATGTAACCTCCATGGGATCCTCTCCATCAAAGCAATCCTCCAAGTTAGATAGATAATCTATCTCCTTGTTGTCATGCTTGCATGTGGTCTACCTCCTCCATGGTGTCCTCCTGATCTGTAACTTGATCACCATGGCTCCCTTCATCCTCAAACATGAATTTTGAAATCTCAAACTCTTCTTCAACATTAGAGCTTGAAGGGGATGAAGTGGAAGGAAGAACTGAAGGTTCTCCTGTAGCCTGCTCCACACTTGGAACCTCTGAAACTATATGGTCCTCCTCCATCATGGGTTCATCAATCAAATCAGGCCCTTGAAATGAAAGCAAAAAATCTTCAATGATGCCTTCTTCATTGAGTGGCCTCAACTTTAATTCGATCTCTCCCAGCTGCTCCTCTTTAATGGGACTTAGAGCTGGTTATTCTTCCTCTTTTATTGGTTGTGTAACTTGGATTGGCTCATCATTCTCTTCAAACAAAGTGCCATCATGGACACTGCATCCGGAGTAGCCAAACTATTGATCTTCTTCTTCTTGTTTTTGTTCCTTCTCTACTACAAACTTAGTCTCAGCCACCACTGGCTCTTCAAATTTGACCTCCTCTATTGGCTTGACCATCAAGGGGATCTTTATAAACCCAAATTTGGCATCCCAACTCTTCATATTGTCTGTCATTTCTTCTTTATTGGGATCCCCTTCTTATTGTTTTCCTTGAATGGATTCTTGATTCTCTTCCCAACATGGACTTAGGAAAGTAAGAGGAGCAACAAGATGGGGTTCAACCAGCTTTGCAATTGTTTGTGGTGGGGAGGGAGGTGAAAATTATTGTTTTTTGGAGGGGATGACTGTTTGGAAGGGAAAGGGGAGAGGAACTGAAATGGGGTGGAAGACTAGGGAATGGAGAAATGGAATCAACACTTGGGGCAGCAACTGGGAAGCTTGGAAATTGGAGCTTGGGTTGAGATGGTGCTGCTTGAGAAAGAGAAAAAGAAAAGCTATGAGATGGTGGACTTACCCATTGACAAGGTTGTCTTGACTCCAACTCATAAGCCTCGATCTCCTCAGTCCATTGTGCAAGTTGGGGCAACATTTCAACCATGAAGTCTAGCTTCTCCTGAGGGTTGTAATGTCTTGGAAAAGGGCCTTCCCATGGACAAGGTTCCTTGTAACCAATCTTGAATGCCTTCATTTGTGCTATGCCCCTTGACTGAACCATGCCAGCCTCCATTTTTTGAATTTTCTCTAATAAACTAGCATTCTCCACATAGTTGTCACCATTGTATGCGTCCCCTTATTCTTGATAAGCTCTATGGAAAAACTGACTTTGACCCTGCTCATATGGGTAAGCGTAATGGTCATGGATCTGATTATAATGCTGATTTGGAGGATTTGGGAAATGTATTGGAGGTGGATTACATTGCTTTTGTAAGTGTGAGTTCCATGAAGGGAATGAAGTCATGATTGCACAACCTCATGGAATGGGAGAAAATGAAAAAGATGGAGGAAGAAAATGGATGAAAATGATTGGAAATTGATGGAAAAGGTATACAAATCGAGAGAATGGATTTTTGACTAGATGGAGTCGCAAGATGTGCTAATTTTTTATCCCAAATTTCCCCCCTAGAAAATTTGGTCAAGACAAGTCCTGTACTTAAGGAAATTATGAAGGAAACGACTCAGACCCACGAGCTCACATTCTAGGAAAACAAACAAGGTTACAGAGGGACTTTACAATAGAGTGGCAGAGCTTGCGAAAGACCAAATAACCCTATGTAAGAAGAAAGAGAAGAAAAAACGAAGATCTCAAGTCTTCGGGCTCAAAACAGATTGTAACGAGTCCAAAAATTGGTTAAGTATGGAGGAGGTGGAGGAGAGAGCCACGTTTTGGGATGATGCTTCTCCAAAGTTGAATAAAAAGGGGAAGCTCAAATGAGTGCCAGGCTTCCACGCATCCAAAGCCCCAAAAGTTGCACGACCGTTGAAAAGTCTTTGAGTAGGCGGGGAAGGTGCCGATTTTGGATCAACACAAATATGAAATGGGAGCCCAAGGTGGAGACTCAAACTCGCGCCATCCCTCCACATAGAAAAAGGTCAATAGAGATCAAAAGGTGGATAGGGTGGGATTAAAAAAGGCTAATTATAGAAGTCTTGGCTGGGACTACCATGTGTGTAAGAAGCACATCTCCAAGGGTAGATCAAAAAGTGGAGGCTCAAACAAGCGCCAATTTGCCACATAGCTCAAGGTCCAGAAAAGGTAATGGAGAGGTCATTGAAAAGTCCAAAGACCTGCGGAGGCTTCTAAGTTTCAACCCGATGCTCCTTCAAAGGAAAATATTGATCGGGTTTTCATGTGAGCATGGAGCCTCCACATGTCCAGTCTCAAAAAGGGGGACATAGTTGGGTTGAATAGCCAAGTGTCCAAACAACGCTAACTCAAACAAGCGCCGAGACCACCACGTGTCCTTGGTTAAGAAATATGACCCCACCAAGCAAAGGAATTAGCCAAAAACATAAAAATTGAGCAGGCTGACAGAGGAAGCCACGTGTCAGCCCCACACTTTTACAAAAGAAAAATTCAAAGACCACCCTCAGACATGCGCCAGCTAACCACGTGTCCTAGTCTCAAAAAGGGGGCCCACTTTTCGAACTGGTTTTCTCACCCTTTGTACGGACCCAATACAAAATTTGAAGTGTTATATCTTTGGACCCAGGGCTCAAAATATTGTAAATCTAACACCACTGGAAAGATCTCGGCCTCATCTATGCCATGGAGATTTAAAACTTTATGTTCGGGGAGGTTAGGTGGGAGAAAAATGGAAAAATATCTTGAGGGCCATTAATGTAGGATTTATTTTTTCCTTAATAACCAAATTGGATTTGATCTGCTCGCCATTTCCTCCTCCTTCGAGGCATTGAATAAGAAAGCGATGCGGTCAAGACATATTTGGAGGGAATTTTTGTAGGAGGCATTAATAGCAGTGGTTGAGCTTCAAACTATTTTTCCCACTTCTCTCTCTTTCTCTCCTCTGTGTTGAATCTATAAAAGTAGGGTAAAAACTCATTGTAAAGGGTTGGACATTCTTTTGTTTTTACAGGATCCCCTTTCCTTCTAACAAAGGAATTTGTGGAGTTCAGACCTTCCATTTAAATTGAAATATGATTCCTACCTTCTGGAAATTTGTAATGCATTGTATCAATATGCAGAGCAATAAAACATGTTTGTGATCGATTTTAGATCCTTTCTTGTCTCCTTTTCTCTCATATGGTCTTTCATTATAAATCTGGTTATCTGTGCTTGATTATCGTATGTATTTTGTTGGTTTGTGTCTATCAGCAAAACTAATGTTCATCATTCCTTTGGTGCATCACCTTGTAGCTTCGTTTTGATTTCTTTTATTCCTTTTTTCCCTTTCTCCTTGGTAAAACTTAGATTAGGTTTAGGAATAGGTCCTTTGCAAGTTTCCACGTATGCACCTAAAAAGAGGAATAGGAACCAACCTTTAATCTGGAGAGTTTTCCCATTTGTAAATTCCCACACTTTGGGGAAAACTCAATGTTATGTGAATCACACCAAATGAATCTTCCTTAGAAAAGTAGATATGACAATTCATTTAAGCATGTTGTGATTTTTCACTAACAAAAGGTCTTCAACGTGCCAAGAATCAATTGTAATACCTCTCAAAACTAAATACAAAATAACTAAAAGAGGTATTGATCTTGTTTCTAGTTGATACCTTGATGAATTGGGTAGGAGATTGGATCCATGTAAGTTTTTCACCCATGCAGAAGACCATGCCCATTTCCAAATTAGTTACATGGTTTAGAATTTTGAGGAAGGGAAGTTACTTCTCCCTACTAGTTATAGGATTTGTTTGAGTTTTCTTTGCTTTGGGTTAGAGTAGAGTAGGTAGGTTTTCTTTCAGTCGAATAAGTGCTTATGCACACTCTACATGATCTAATTAGGTTATGTATGACCTTAATCTTCGTACATAGTGTGTTGTGGTGTTTTGTTTCTCTTGCATAATCCATTCATTTGAAGTAAGAGTGTTCATGGGGGAGAATTAGTTTTAACAGAAGTCCCAAGTGCATTCAAGATCATCTTGTGTTCCAAAAACTTATGCAATTATTCATCCTTGCCAAGAAATAATCAGTTCCATTCCTTCATACTTGGAAAGAAATAATATTTTGGGACAGATTCATAGGTTCATCCTTTATCCCATCAGATCACATTGCAGAGAAAAGAAAATTTCAGATTCAAATTTTTTTTTCCACTTGATCAAAACTTAATATTTTCTTATAAAACTTGGAAAATTTAAGAAAAAATATCACCTTCAAGTTTAGCAATGTTTAAGTGGTTTAGGGATAGGATTTGAGTTTTAGATCGAGTTCAAAGTATCAAGTTGACTCCATGCCCAATGGATGCTTCAAGGCCACTAATCAGCTCATCTAACAAGCATATGTCCCCGTGAGTCACCAAATTGTTATCCATTTTTACCCCTGGAAAAATGGAAAACTATGGAGGAACTGAACTTGGGAAGTTGATAGAGATTCATGGTTGAGTCTGGTGTTTCAAGTAATTTTTCATAATTTTAGAGCACTTGCAGTGATTTTGGGAATTTTGGGATCATTTGGTGTATTTTTTCCTTTTGAGAAATCCATACTTGGTGAAAAATGTAAATAACTAAAAAAGTTGTGCAATACCGGGAAAAGCCACACATAATTAAAAAATCTTCCCATAACTTCAAAATCTAGGCAACCCTACAAAAGCGATGCATAACTACAAATGCCGCAAATAATTGGAAAATGACAGTTTTTCGTGCAAACTTAAAATAGCCATAACATTTGACCTACTACTATGATTTTCACAAACTTTATATCATTAGAAAGGTCTCAATATCCTCTACAACATGAAATTTGGATTTATTAATTTTATTGAGGTTAAATATGTGAAAAATTGGAAAACATATCCAACATGAAAAAGTATAGTTCTAGGCATCCAACTACCAACATTAATGAAGTATGGTCCTCTTTTATTCTTCCAGAAGCTAGAGTACATTGGGGATGCATTTTTAGAGGCACCCATGCCCTTTTCTGAGCATTCAATAACAATTGTTTATGGGTGGGAGTAGAAATCCGAGTTTCTCTTCTTTCTCTCTTTTCTCTTCACTTTTATATATTGTAAAAACTTCTCATTTTTGAGGGGGAGATATTCTGGGGCATGGGGAAATCTTACAAAATAATTTCTCAATTCCATTGAGTTCATAAGCCTTCTCTTGGTTCTAAAAAGTGTATTTTTACGTCTATCTCAATAATGTAATGGACTATGCATATTCCAAGAGCAATAAAATCTATGTTTGTGGTGTTCTTTCAACCCTTACATTGTTTTTTTGTTTCTCCTTGCCTCTCTATTTTTGTTGTTGTCTTTTTGTGCATGTATTTCTCATTTGCAGGTGTAGGATGTTGTGTTTCATGGAGATTTGATGGTGAATGAAGACTTGGGACTATTTCACAGTTGTTTGGCCTCTTCCAACTACATTTTCCTTCTCTAATCTCCCTCAACAGAGTATTTTCACACCCTTTTTCTGGTGCTATCACCACCCTTAGCTTAGGATTTCCCTTTCATGCATCTTTCTAACCCTCTCTCTCTCCCTGGTCCCTTGGCATGGTTATATTAGGATTAGTTAGCTACATTTTCCCTTCTAGGAGTAGTTTAGCATTAGATTTAGGTAGAGGAATCCGGCCTTCTCAGGTCCATCTCAAGTAGCAAGTCCCACAACTTGAGAGATGGTCCCATGTTAGCAAAAAGTAGAGATATGGATAGCCAAATCTTAGGGTGATGATTGTTTGCCAAAACAATATCATTAAATATTTTGAGAATTTTTTTCATTGATGAGATGTAGATGGCCAAAGCTCGGGCATCTCGATTATGTCATTATCAATGAGATATTGAATCAGATTCCTATGTTTGAAACATCAATGAGTTGAATTCCTAATACATTTATGATAGTCACATTGATCACATTCATTATAATTATGGTCCTTAGGGTGAGATGGATCAATCAATAGTGGTGGAAGCGTGATAAGATTATTGTTGATGAGTTGTGGCAATAGAATACGTAGAGCATAAGGTAATTTAGTAAATGTGGGCTTTAGAGGTTTCCATTGAATATTTTTAGGAGTGGAGACAATGTTAACAATATATTTTCCTTTGATGGGCTTATGAGATGTGATGTAGAGCTCCATACCATTTGCATCCATTCATCACTTCATAGCAATCAATTTCCTTCATTAACATTTGTACCCTATTTTAGATGTCTTAGTTCTAGGGTCTAGAGTAGCTAGAATTGCAAATTTTAGTCTCTCAAGCAATATATCACTACTCAAACATCATATCTTACTCCCTCCTATCATTCACATGTTAACTTATCTGGTAGAATAGACAAACTTATCACAAACTCCTTTTAATCTATCTTACCTTTATATGTATTTCATTAATTTCTTGTACTTTTAGCTCTAGTTCAGTAAAATAATAATTCTATATCTTTAACAAACCTTCAATCTTAATTCCCTATATTCACATACTCATTTATGCATAATACCAACATTCAATTAGATTAGAATCTTTGAAAATCATCACTATTCTTAGACTTAGCCCCAAACTGCCTTAAGGAGTTCTTAATCCACTATGTTTGCAATAGTCATGGTTGGGATGGCTTAGAGACACCCAAATCAAATTGTAAACATGTACAAGTATCCCTTAAATGTGCTAATATGTTCCTCAAATTTGGAGACCTAATTCATTATCCTTCTCTTCAAAATCTTATTTTACTCTTCTAGGCCACAAAGTTCCTACTAGCCTAGCCCGCCCTTAGCAAGTCATCATACATATATTTTCATTCAAAGGTTTATTGAGCACAAACAACCAATTTTAAAGAAACCATTTTCCTAATCTCTTTGTGTACTAACTTTCATGCCAAGTTTCTATCATTTAAGCCTACTTCCTTTGAATCGAGATCCTACTTTAGGTATCAAACTCGTGATGATCTTAGTGACATGTAATCTATCAAAGTAACTTAAATTTATACCAATAGACCACCAAACGTATTGTTAAATATTTTAATAGTATCCATAAGCACCACTTCTACCAAGTTAAAATCCTAATCTCCTCCTTTCGAGCCCACATAAGAAAACCATAGCTACGTAACCACGAAATAGTCTCTTAGATGTTTAATTTTTAGACACCACCAAAGTGAATTAGGAATGATATTTTTATTTTTCATTCTTAAACTACGTCCATACCCCTTCAATATGGTTTCTAACACATTTTGGATTCATAACTTCAAAATTAAAGGTTTCAAAAATTAATCTTTCCTTAAACCCTGACTGTGATTTCTTGGACAGGCCCGAGAATTCAAAATCAACATAACATGAATAAAAATTATCTTCAAAGTGCTCAAATATATTCTATATATTGATTAAAAATCTTCCTCATGTTAATATTTACAGTAATGGTTCTCGATTAAGGAAACTTGATCACTTCTAGTCTCCTAGGTTTGTATGCATATGAACTAGGTGCACCGAAACTCTAGTTATATATCATTATTTGAGAAAAGAGTTTCACTACTCATCAATACTATCTATAAAAGGGATCTAATTCATCAATGAAACCAAAAGATACCTACAAATCTCCCGATTAATATATTTTAGATCACAAGACACAAATTCACTATTTTGTACCTTCCAGAATTCTTCGCATTCAAACCATAAATTCATTCCTTGGTACTCTCCTTTAAGTTTAAAATGATGCAATGAACGTTACAATGTGATATTATTCTCGCCATCAAGTTCTCAAGAATGTCCATCCATAAATTTAAATGAAACTCATATTATACATTCACACACAATATTTTGTAAGGGCTCATACTCATAATAGGTTAACCACTATTTCAAACCTACCAAGTGCCTTTATGAATCAAGCTAAATAATTAGATAATTGTAAATTAATTCCACTTCTAATTCAAGGAAACAAATTCTATCATTCTAAGTGAAAGAAAACCTTCACACAATGTCAAAAACAAAGTATGTTATTTTATTCAATCTGTTTCTTTATAAAACTTCATGACTCTAACTTCCTCACCTCTCCTCTTCCTCGAGGAGTTACTCCTCCTTCTCCAAGGTATATCCCCACATAACTAAATCTCGATCATATTTATTACACTCTCTCCATCCCTCCATCTAACCTAACTGTCCTTTTGATAGTTTTCTAGACCTTTCATATACTCATATATACACAACACATTGTTTGAGACATATTTTGACCCATATTCCACATAGGACCCATGACTATATGTCTAGACTCCCTATTACATGTACCATTTTCCCCTCATACCTCTTACATTCATTGGTAAGCCAAGATGGCTCATGTTCTTATTTAAAAATTCAAATTTCCCTTTTTGAGGGAAAACCTAATTTGATCAAAATTCACATTGGATGACCTCTTAGGGTTTTCCATCTTCCTCAAATTATCTCTTTTAACCTCCTAATCATGTTTTGGTTTTGGTCTCTGTTATCACCGAATCACAGCACCCCTGTGCATATACTTGAACTCACAGTGTGATTGGATAACATGGGTGCTATCTCCAAGTTGTGGGACTTGCTACTTGAGATAGACCTCCAGAGAAAGCTGGTTCTTGCTCCTAAACTACCTGCCACAATCTACTCTAATGCATGATAAGCTAACTGTTCTAATCTAAATTTCCAAGGGACCAGGGAAAGAGAATGCATAAAATGAAATCCTACACTAAAGCGGTGATACACCAGAAAAGGGGGATGTGAGAGTAGTCTCCAAATGTGTGAAATACAGAGGCAAAGTGCACACTAGAAGAGGTGATGATAGTTCTCCATAATCTAGAAAAATGCATTCACAGCAATATTCCAAGCACACAAAATGATAATGAATTCCTGCAAGAACATAATAATAGACACAATATTCTTGTAGAAAGATAAAAGGGGCAAGAAGAATGCAAGAAAACACAGCAGGGGAAGATACGTCCACAAACTTGTATTTTATTGCTTCCTGGTATGCATGATTCGATCTATTACAAGATAAAGGCCACGGATCACCATGCAAGGAGTCCACTACAAGGGCCTACAACACACTAGCTTCACAAAGCAATTTTGGCAGAGCTTTTCTACCCAAAAACTCTCTCCTTTACAATGAGCCCAACACTCCAATTTATAGAAAAAATGAGAAGGAGAAGAGAAGGGAAAATGGAAATCCCGAAATCTGTCCTTCAACCACCTATAAGAGGCATTAAATTGAGTGAAATGGTTATACATTACTTGCAAAAGGCTCCCCATATTGTCCCATGTGCTGCAACAGAGAAAGAATGATGACCATGCCTCTTAATTGCACTCCCAATGACCAAATAAAACACATTGTTTCGAACCCGGCCACGTTTTCTTAAAAACTCAATCAATTTCGATCAAATCTAGAATTTCTTGATTATTGTGCATTGGGCTTGGAACCAAAATTCCAACGGTACCAATTTTGTGCGATTTCGTTGAGAAATACAAAATTTATGGCCTTCTGAGTGCGGGCAGCTATTTTGGGTCTGGCAGGCGTTTTCTGTCATTTGACGGGAATGAGCATTGACTGACTGGAGCCGAATATGTTTCTTTTATTTAAATATATCTACCCTCATCAAAAATAAGAAATCCAGTTTTTGTGGCGTAGAGGACGTCGTGCTCGTTCCAGAAAGTCCAATTTTGTGAAAATCGGAGCTCGGAGTCAAAAGTTATGGCCGTTTGAAGTTTCCGGACCAAATGTTGACTTTTCTTCTTCTCCTTCGGCCGCTTCGGCTTTTCGCGTCCCACGCGTCCCTTTGTCCCATTTGTCCCATATGCTGCGCAGACAAATCCTTCCGAACTACCCGAAATGGGCTTCCATGTCCCTTTTCTGCTGGTGACACGTGGCGTGATCTGATTGGCCTTCGGCTCCTTCGGCTATCCGCGTCCTGCGCGTCCCTTTGTCCCATTTGGCCTAGTGCTGAAGTTCCTTGTTTTGGCCGAACCGGCCAGTTCATTTACTCGCAGCCCAGATGTCCCATTTGCTCTCGGACCATCTGGGACAAATTTTCCCGATTCGCCCGGTTCGACCGGTTCGCGTCTTTGTCCCAACGTCATTGTCCTGCATACAAAAGTTCTCATTTCGGCCGAACCGGCCGGTTCGCGTACTTTTCACCTGGATGTCCTAGACAGGGTTCGCTGTTTCAACAGTTAGTCAATTTTTTTCAACTTTTCGGCCAATTCAGATTTCGCCCGCGCGTCTCTTTGTTCCAAATGTCCGAAATGCTTGCGCTTGCAGATCGCCTGGCGGCCTTTTCGGCTGGTTCGTGCCCTTTTGTCCCAACCTGTCTTACATTGCGAGGACTAGGACTTAGCCATTTTTCATGATTTTTCCTGGCCCGAGCTTGTTTTTTATGAAATTTTTACATTTTCTCGTAAATTGCTCTCTTCTACTTGGACGGGGAGTTAGAAAAATATGAGGGGACCCTAGAAACATGACCTTTGTAGGACTCAATATAATTGCTTGGGACTAAAGAATTTGATGCATGTTATCAAAATTACCTTGAGGGGTGGATTTTGGATAATGATCTCTTTAAATGATGCTCCTACATCATCCTCACGTGTAGGAGAAAAACAACCTTGTACTCTTATGTTGAAAACCTACAATTTTTTTCTTTACTAGTAATTCGTGAAGTTTATTGAATTTTCTTGCTCATCTTCTGTTCTCCCCCTGTCATAGCCCAATATTTGGTCACCTAGATCCCATACTTGGGTCTTTATCCTTGCCTTTGATTTAATATTTCTTCTTTTCTTCTTAAGTTCATTTTCCACCTTTGTTATCTTCAAGCTCTCCGAGCTTCACTGCAAAAAACAAACACAAAAACAACAAATATACATTGTTTCTCATGATTCTTGAGGTTTTCTACCTCTTCATAGGATTTTCTCATCACAATTTCATCATTTTCTTTGTTCACATGGGCTAGAAACTGCCCATACTCTTCATCTTTCTTCTTTTCACTATCCTCATCTTCCTCATCAACTGATTTTTCCTCTTTTAGACCCTTTGCTAGGTCCACAAGCTCTACATCATGATGGTTTCCATTATCTCTTTCACCTTTCTCTTCTCTCACTTTACTTTCTTCATTATTATTGAACTCTATTTTCCTTGAGGCCTCCTCAACTTCTTCACATACCCATCTCTCTCTCTTTTTACTATTGCTACTTGCACTTTCTTGTGTACTATACTTTGCTTACTATCCTTATAATACAAAAACATGTCCAAGGCCTCTACTAGGACCTTATATTCTCCCTCTTCATCTACATTTCAAAAATAATAGCTTTATTAAACCCTAATTGTAGAGTAACATATGTAAACTATCATAAATAGTGTTAGATACCGGATGACACAAGAAATAAGTTAATGCATATGAAATCCTAAGTGTAAGAGAGAGGGTGAAGGACTTAGCTGATTTATGTTGAATGTCGAGTCTAAAAAGACCAAAGAAACTAAAAACAAGAAGGTAATACTATCACAAATATGTACAATAAATTCTATAGTTGTCGGATGTTCTGGACTAGGTCACGGGAGCCCGAGGGTGGAGTTTTCTACTAGGTTCCCATAACTACAAAAAGGGTTAGAACATGAATTTCCTTTTATCATAAAGTTGTTGTTGATAGTTGTTGTTGGTCACCTGTATGTTGTTGGATGATCTTTGAATACACTTGAAATCTGCAAAGAGCTAAAGACCTTAAAAAAACTCAAACTAGATCAAATCCCAAATAGAAAAAGATGCAAAATGAGGATTTAAAATGACCCTGGAGGTCACTTGATTGAGTGAGCTTACAGCTGACAGTTGCACTAAATTTCAAACTCCATGTAGTCCTTATGCATGTGTGTAATAATTGTTCCCTAGGAAACCCTTAACAAGTGTACGTGATAAAGGGGATAACTAGATGTACATACGTAAATAGATGTGTGGATGAAAAAATGAACTTAACTTCCTATGCGTGTATGCAGAACATCCAGTCCCTTGTCCCTTGTCCCTTGAGTGAGTTCTAAATGGATGCCTATTATTCTCTTAGAATTCCTTTGGATGAAACCTTAGGTGAAGATAATAGATGCTCAAACATTATTCCTTTATTTTGGTCACGTAACTTTGTATTTATATGATTCCCTTGGTTTAATTTTTTTAATTGATAAAGTAGTAGGGTGACCCATAAGAAAATAAGATGCCCAAAAGATAAAAGAAGCCCAAAAATAATAAGTACAAATAGGTTGGGGATGCCCAAAATGATGAGGTCGCCTGGCATCTTTGGCGTCATGTCTAGGTGTTGGTGTCGAGTCATAAAAGATAAAACAATAAAGTTTAGATGAGGATGTAGGGTGTAGAAGGCCAAATAAAAAATAAGAAACATATATAAAAGGCCAAATATAGTTGTCAATTGCTAGTTTTCTCACTTAGGAATCATATGAATAGTAATATGTGATTAAGACCTATAAATATACACAAATTCATGATTTTGTGTCTAAATAAACCACATTCTATGAATATCATTGGAAAACCACAGGTTGAAATGGGAAAATTTAAATTAACTAGAGAAAAGAAAACATGGTGTGTTTATTTTATTTTACAAGGAAAGTGGAATCCCATGAAAAGGTCGAGTTATACTAGTATAATCTACATAAATATTAAAAATCAAGAACTAAAAATATCAAGGATTCATCATTTTATGGGAAAAGCTAATTATAACTACAATCCCCTATTTTTCTTCCACAAATCCCTAATAAGTCAAATGCTATCAAAAGAAAGCAATCCTACCAAATTCAATTTCTTATATTTGTAGGTTAATTTCCATAGTTCTCAAAACATCAATCAATTTTCCATGGTATCTACCCAAAAAAATGAACATAAACTCATTTCTCATTATTCAACATACAAATCTAATCTAAATTATTTAATACAAGGTAGGGATAAACTAGGACAAACATTAATATGGTTGGCTACATAGATGGTAGAATATTGTACCTTTTTGGTTGGACAATTGAAATAACCTATAAATTTTAAGTTGCACTAAATTATGGTATCCTTTGGCTGAGATGCTAACATGGATTTCTCTTGTTGTCTCTTTACGAGCAAATAATAATTCACTAGTTAAGTCAATCACCACTTAATAAATCTGTTGGGCATTAACCAACAACGAGAAAGGAGTGATTGCTCATAAGAAGAATAACATTATCTCTTGAAGAAAAGATCATGTGGCCTACTAATGGAAGAACATATTCATAAGGAATGGAGATCACGAACAAGTTACAAATCAGCCTTCTATATGACATGCAAACACATACTATTTGTTAGTCTAATTTTCCCTCCAAATGTCAAAGTTTGAATTTTCATGTTGTAATGGTTTTCACCATAGTGTAAGAGTTAAAATACGTAATAAATTCAAATTTCTTGTGAGTGTGCCATATGGGCAAGAGGGTTCCTTATTTCTAGGAATTCAACATGATCTTTTAAAGATTTTATCTAAATAGATAAAACTAATTCAAAGTTTAGAGCATGTATGGTTGAGACAAATTCTCACCTAATTAAGTCCTATTCCTAGATAAGATCTACAACTAAGAAAATTCTAATTTTAAACTATTTCAAGGATAGAGAGGTCAACTCAATTAATAAGGAGGGTAAGAAATGAGTGGTTTGTAAGGAGAAGGTAGAATCTTGAGTTGAAGTACAAGACTTGTCGAGAGATAATGGTGTATGACGGAGTTTTCCAAGATGAATAAGATTGGTTTTAACCTCCATGAGCTTGAGAGATCTTAGATCTCTGTTATTTGATGTGTTTTAGTGGTTTATACTATATCATGCACGATTTATCAGTTAGTAAGAACTATTTAGCATGTTTATTGTGAATGTGCACAAGGGTTTAAATAGGGAAGTGAGATCAAACTCTCAATATGATGAAATTACATGGCAAACCTTGACTTCTATTGTGAAAAGGTGATGAAATTGATGAAATTTTAAATGATGATTATTTAAAAACTTGACATTGTGTGTTGAATAAATTACAAGTAATTTTGTACTTGTAGGTCGTACCTAGAGCATCAATTTTATTTTATTTGGATCGAAAAATTTGATGAAACTTTGTACTAATATCGTCTCGATATCAAGAATAAATTCCCCAATTTTCAGGTCAAATTATCATGTGTGGAGGGAGATATGTATTACATAATTTTCTAAATATGTGGGGGTCGTGAGACTCCATATAGTGAAGAAGTAAGAGATAGAAGTTTTATAAATTCTTCATGTTTCACTAACAACAATGGATTGAATTATTAATTATAAAGTTTGCAAGATGTCAATGATGCTTTATATGGAGAATGAAGTCCCTTGAAATCAATCATTACAATCTTGTCCTAGTTTAGGCTCTGAGAAGATTACAAAAATCTTGATTTAGTCCTAGTTTTGGTATAGGGATCCTAAAATGGAAGAGATCTATGTTTAGATCTTATAAAGAGGATTAAAATTATATAAATTGCCTTTAAAATTGAGACATTACACATTATCAAATAGTCATGACCATATCAGCTCAAGAAAGGACATATTAAGACGAGATCTTAAATTGTAAAAAGCTAATATCACTATCATACCATATTGAATCAGGTAAGGAACTACCTAGAGCAAAGATACATCTAATACACGTGTCTAAATCAAGCAAACCATGACACTTAAATGGATAATTGGATAATATTTAATAATAGGAATGTGGGCTCTATAAAATAAGTCTTGCACAGAGATAGATTTGGCTTAATAGAAGAATTTAAGGTTGAGTATACACATTCAAGTTAACTAGAGACTTGAGACTTCTTGAAGTCTACAAAGCATGCATGTATAATTGTACCTTGATTTGACATAGAATTGTGGGTACTTAAAGAGAAACACAGTCAAATATTATTATAATCAGGTATGAGTCAATGCCTTGAAGGTTGAGAACTTATATTAGGTACAAAATAGTCCAAGGAAGCTCTTAAAACCTTCTCAAGTATGTAAGTACATGTCTTTTATATGATCTTGTTTTAAAGTTCTTGAAGTCATGTGTACATAATATGGAGGCTGTGGGGTTAAGGATGCGCATGAAATTAATTTTCCCATTAATAGAAGAGATGAGATAGATGGTGCATCATTTTTGGTATCAAAGTGGAGATGATACATCTTTTAATTATTATTAGATTGCTAATATGAGTGTTGAGATGATTGATTAGATGCCTATTTTTTTCTATATGTTGTGTTAATGGTTGAATGAGTATGTGATGCAATATTATAGGTGAAGGAGAAGAGAGACTAAAAGTATTTAAAGGTGAATAAGTGAAGTGTGGCTGAGAAGAATCCCAAGAGAGAAAACTACAGCTAATGGTGAAGAAGGAGATTGATCCAAGAGGGAGTTGGCCTATATGCCACTAAGCTTACAAAAGTGAAGAATATAGAGAAAGAGGAAGAGGTAGTTTGAGATATACAAGAAAGATCTCAAATAAGAGTGTTGATGCATAATCATAGAACTTTTGATTTTTTGAAACTCAATAGATTAAAACTATTAGTGTGATTGCATAACATGGAGATTTTCCCAAAGTGTGGGACTTTGCAATTAGGAAATCTCTTTGGATGAAGGCATGTTCCTATTCCTCTATTCTAATACACACACTTAAATGGTAGAGGATCTATCCTAAAATCTACTCTAACCTGCGAAGGAGACATGGTTAAGAAGATTGCAAGAAATTAAACCTGAAATAACAGACGTGATGCACCAAAGGAATGCTGAAAAATTTTCCTTGCATGGGAATGAAGGTGAACAAGGTTGAATAGGATGAACATTTACACAAACTAGTTGTCATGAAGAATTCATTCACCATTAAACACAAACCATAAAAACATGTAATACAACCACCATGCACAATAACCAAGATTGCAATGATAGATTAGGGAATGCAATGAACATAAGATACGGTTGAAATCATCCATGAAATTATCTTATTGCTCCACAACTTTGATATAGTACATTAAAATGGCCAAGAGGGAAAAAAATTGCATTACAAATTAATGAGAGGATTGAACTCCACAAATTCACTTAAAGACAAGAGAAGAAGGGAGGGTGCAAAGTAAAATTATCCAACATTAGAACAATTCCCCTCATTACAATTTATAGAAGAGGATTTACAAATGAGGAGAGAGAAACAGAATCCCGAATTTTACCAAAAATCCTCCAAAAAAACATTGTTTTTTTCCTATAATGAGTGCATTTTGATCTTCAAAATCTCCCTTTTCATTAATGGTCACCTTGTACTTGAAGCAATTGATTGTGATTGCACCTCTTGTCTAGTCTAGGACCTATAGACTCATGATGAGTTCTACTCATCACTATCCTTCATTAATGGCCTTACCTACCACTTCATCTATGATATTTCTAAGGTTCACAATCCATGAAATCTAAAATTTAATGATCCCAAACTTTGGATCTTGAAATCATCTTTCTGTTATTGTAATTTTGCAAGAAATGGATAAGTACATTGAAAGATATGCCTATTTATGCTCTGGATGTTCTCTAATTTTTCACCTTCAACTGCTTCATTCAATGACGGAATGTGTTTCTCATTTTTAAAATATTAAACCTTATTAAAATTAATAATATCTAGTTTTAGTTGTGTAGAGGATGCTGAGAGATTTCCAAAAAGTTATTTCTTGTGCAAATCCAAGTTCCCAGTAAAAATTTATCGCCATCTAAAGATTGGGGTGCCATACTACGAAAATGCGAGTTGTTGATCTTCTTTCTTCAGACTTTAAAATGCATCGCAACCTCCAAAATCTGAAATTTCATACTTTCAAGCATTTTGAATTCAGAGGTTGATGTTATTGTTCATTTGGCTAGGCATGTGAAACCTCTGAAACTCAAAATTCTAAAATTCAGACTTTGGATTTAGACCCTATGCCTTTCAAACCCATGAAAATGTTCATCCCCTTTGAACCGCTAAAACCTCTAAACCTCCGAAACCCCAAAGTTTGAAATTTAGACTTCATGTTTCAAAAGTTGCACCTTTTGAACCCATGACAAAGTTCATCTCACCGACCCACCAAAACCTCTAAAACTCCAAAACCCTGAAGTCCAAAATTTGGACTTCGGGTTTGACCCTTCTCCTTTTGGGTTTATCACTTTCTCAAGCTCAAAACAAACCCCCAAAAATGGGACCTCATAAAGTCTGAAATTCCCTCTTCATTGACCCTAAACTCAAGTTTGATACCAAAACACTTGAACCCTTTCGATTTTCATATTTTTAGGCTTTTAGGCATTAGCTCGTGCATTTGTGTTTGTTTTGCAAAGACCCCAAACCTCCGAAGCTCGAAATTATAGAGTCCAAAATTCATACTTCAAATTTTGGATATGACATCTCCAATCCACAATGCTATTGACCCCAAAAAGGAGAGTTGACACGAAAACCCCGAGCCTTTCGGACTTCGAGTTTCAGGGTTTTGGGCCATTTTCCCATCCCATTTTGGGTTTCTCATTGTCTCAACCTGAAACAAACCCCTGAAATGCTCCTTGACCGACCCCAAACTCGACATTGACCTTTGAAGTGTCGAGCCCTTTCGGACTTCAGGGATTCAAGATTTTGGGATTTTTGCTTCTCCATTCCATTTTCCCCCCACCTTGTCTCTCGAAATACCGAATGCTTGAAGTTTGAAAACTTCAAGCTCAACACTTCATATTTTCACTCGACTTGCTAAGCAAGTTACTTGGCAATTTGATCTAATCCTTTCTTTCTTGAGATCTAATCTCCTTCGATGTTCCCTTTGCCAATTTGGCCCTTGTCCATTCCTTTTCTGAACTTGTATTTCCATTGCGATCCCACCTACAAATTGATTGACAAAATTGAAATGTGATCTCTCATGGCCGAATGATTCCTCCAATTTTTCAGTGTGTAAGTTCATGTTTGCTGAATTTTGCCTAAGGGGCCAAATTGGATAACAATTTGGTGATTCGCGGGATCACCTACCTGCTTGGCGAAAGATAAGTTTCCTTGAAGTATCCATTAGGCATGGAGTCATAAATGATAACCTGATACTGATCTTGTACTTGAAACTTCTCCCCACTACTTGTAAATTGCTGACCCTAAACTCGCTTTCTCGCTGCCTACATTCTCAATTTTTTATAAGAAAATCTTAAAAGTGAGGTTTATGAGAGTAGAGAATTGTGTTGACCTAGAGCTTTCACCTGTTCTGAAATGAACTGTTCCAATACCTGATTTTAGTTGCTCTATATTTTTTTCCTTTTAAATTAGCAACTATTTCCACAAGTATGAAAGTATTCCTTGTTACAACATTCACCTAGAGGCACATTGAACTACATAGTGATACAAGCTCGAGAAAAAAAAACATGTGCCAAAGGCACTTAGGAAATTGAAACCTAAAATACAATAAGACAATGTGCACATGCACTTAGAGGAATTAAAGTCCTAGGCCAATATTTTCAAGGTTGAAACCTTTCCCTTTTAGTAGTAATGTTTAAGGTAGATCCCATTAACCAAGATAATGAGTTATTCTCCATCCAAAGTAGACATTTGGAAGGAATTGCTATTCTTACATCTTATGACCATACAGGGGCCACTCCAAATGGAATAAAACTTGGAATACCTTCCTATTTTTGCCCGATATACATCCCATTTCAGAACCAATTCCTCCTCTTGAAAGGTTATTGCCTTGGCCATCTTGTCAAATTTCTTTTTGATCATGGCACAATCATTTTCCATGGTTTTCATGACATGCTCTCTGATTTCTCCCAATTCCATCAAATATACATACCTTGCTTCCATAGGCTCAAACTCGAACAATTCCAGCTATTTCATGAGTTCCAATGCCAAAAACTCAAGTGATATAGGCAACACTGCCTCTTTCCCATAGAATAAATTGTAAGGGGAAATTCTTGTCGACACCTTTGATGTGATCTTGTCAGCCCATAAGGCTGATTTGAGCTTGGTATGCCATGTACTTTGATTTTCATCCAGAGTCCTCTTGATGATTCTTAGCAAATTCTTGTTTGTAAACTCCACTGTCCATTACAGGTGGGTAATAGTTTTAAGAGGAGCTCAAGTAGATCCCATTCTTAAGATCCCATTATGTGATCTTAGAACCCAGGAATGCCAATGCATTGTTATGATATGATAGTGGCTAGTACACCGAACCTAGTCACTATCCCTTCATAGAAGTCTAGTATGCTAGACTAGCTTTCTTCCTTGATTTCTATCACCTCGTCCCACTTGGTGAAATACTCTATTGCTATGAGTATCCACTTGTGACCTTGACTCGAATTTAGATTTATGACCCCGATGAAGTCTAATCCCCATTACATGAATGGTTGGTCGAGTAAAATTAGGTACAATGGAAGTGTTGCTAACCTTTCCTTTCCTGTGAAGAACACACATTTTTTACACTTTTTGATCTAAGTATAATAGTCACTAAACAATGTGGGCCAACAGTACCCCACCTTCATTATTTTGAGAGCTGTTACCCACGAAGAAAAATGACCTCCAACCTCTCCATCGTGAAACTCTGTAACACCTTCTTAATTTTAATTGTTCCAATACATCTCAATAGAACATCATTGATGTATTTCTTGAACAAAACACCACCAACAAGCATATACAGGATGCCTCGTAATCTCAAATATATCCTCTTTGATTTGCTCATTTCTGAAGGGCATAGTCCTATTCGTAGGAGGTGTATCATATTTTGAGTTGAATAAGGAGTGGGAACATTAGCATTTACTTGCTCTTAATCATCTGTAGTACTAAGACAATTTATTTTCCATCACCTGTTTCATCCTATTGACTAGAAGCCAATTGTTCACACAAACCTTTTCCATGGACTAGTTCGGTGACCTTGATCTCGATGTCATATTCCATGATCTGAGTGATCCATCCTACACGTTTCTCATTCAGATATTTGTTTAGAAGGAAGTCCTTGACTCCCGCATGAGAGACCAAAAACTGAATATTATTGTTTGAAACCAGGTGTTTGAACTTCTTCAAACTTATGATCACTACAAGGACATGTTTCTTGATGAAAGAGTACCTAGTTTCATATTCCTCTAAACCTTGGCTAAAGATGGAAACTAGCTATTGAAATCCCTATTTTTTTTTCTTCAATAGGATTATGGAAATTGTGTCCCCACCACCAAAGGCATAGAGCATGAAGTCTTTCAAGAATTCCAAATTAATGAGAGTTTGGGCTTGAGATATAGCCTCTTTGATAGCCTTGAAACTTGATTTGCCTTACGTAGTCCACTTAAATTCCATTCTCTTCTTCAACATCTACGTTATTGGCTTCACAAGAGTGGTGAAGTTTGGTACAAACTTGCGGACAAAATTGATTCTTCCTAGAAAGCTCTAAAGAGCCTTCTTAAGACTTAGCAAGGGCAATTCTTGAATTGATTCAATTCTTTCTGGTCAATCGTCAACCCTTGGACACAATATGGCCTAAGAGCTTGCCTTCATGAGCCAGAATATGCATTTTTGGGGATTCAATGATACTAATTTGAATCTCCTACACCTTTGGAAGACTTGTCTTAGATGAAAGAGGTGTTTTTGCTACATTTTTGAAAACATAGTGATATTTTCAAGATACACTAGCACTATTTTATTGATCAACCCTTGAATGCCATATCCATTTCCCTTTGGAAATTGGCTATGACATTTGACAATCCAAATGGAATTTTCCTATAGGCATAGGACCCCACTTGGTGGTGAAATCTATCTTGAACCGATCGTCTATTTCACCATTATCTCGATTATATCCTCGAATATCCGTCTAGGGAGAAAATATTTCCAAACTGGCTACTACTTGTAAGATTTATTTCATTGAAGGGAGTGGATAGTGGTCTTTGAGAGATGCTCTATTTAGGTCTCAAAAGTCTATGAATAACCTAATTTATCCATTCTTCTTCCTAATCGACACCAAGTTTATAACCCAACTGGAGTGCTTGATTAGAAATATAATGCTTACCTCTATTAGCTTGTTTAGCTCTTTCTTTGTAAGAGGCTCAATGTGTGGGTTAACTAGTCTTTTTTTATCTCGATGGGCTTAGCATCTCGGGTCCGGTTCCATTATATGTTGTGCACACTTGATTGAATCCTCATAGGTACTCACACTCCATGAGAAGACATCCAAAAAATCTTGGAAAATTTGTATGAAATCATATTTCTCCTTCTTAGTAGATACTTTGCCAATTTGGAGTGTTTTTCCTTCTCCAACCGAAATTAGTTCGAATCCTCTCCTTTGACTTGTATGTTGGCTTTCTCTTTATGAAATTGATCATTCGGGTTGAAGATGGACTCCAACGTAACCAATCCTTTGGGAAGCTTATTGGTTCATAGCTACACTACTTGATCCCCCGTACTATTGCTCTAATTTATCCTAATTCCTAGATGAGAATTCAGCATTTTCTTGCAATAAATTGATGATTTGTTGATCATTCTCAAACACCGCTAGCTTGTTTTTTTGTCTAGAATCACTAGCCTTACAATCACATGGATATGTGGCAACGTTTTGTGTCTTTTAATACTATTCACCACTTCAAAAATTTCTCCAAGCAAGCTACGATCCTGTCTTTAACTTCATTTTTCTTCCTGGGTATGGACTCAATATTGAAAGCTTCAAAGTCCTCAATGATATCCCATACCCTACTCTTATAGCTTTCGAGTAGGTAATTTTTTGCAACATGTTGTCCTTTTACTTGATACACAATTAGTTCACTATCCCCAAATACTTGCAAATTCTTTATTCCTCTTTTCCTGGCCAAATGAAGTCCATGAGTCAAAGCCTCATATTCAGCTGTGTTTTTGAAAAAGTGAACATAAATCTGAAAGTTGAATAATACTTGATGTTCTGTGGTGAAACCAACATTGCACCTCCTCCAGCACCTTGTTTGCTTCTTGAACCATCAAAAAATAGCTGCCAAACTTTGTTTTCATCCTTATTTTCCGGCTTAGTGATGCTAGGGATTTGTGGATTTTATTTGTGTACACAATATATAACTAATTCAGCTTCCTCTATTTCCTTGTATGGATCAAACACATGCCTTTTATTCACCCATTCATCCAGAGTTAAATATGGAATACCCTCAACCTTAGTACCTACTTCTAGATCATTTGAACATTCTTCTTGATCAAAGGTTGAGCAATTTTCATTTATAGGACTTGGCACATAAGGCTCAATGTGAAATTTTAAAATTGGTTCTGATTTGATTGTTACTTTGGCCCCATACCTCATCTTGAAAAGCATGTGTGACCAATTTATAGATAGATATCCACTAATTTTTGTAGTGAAGTCTCTTAATAAACATAGTGCAAAGAGGGACAAGAGGTAAATTACACACACATCCTATAAGGATGTGATATTAGGACATGTATGTAGTGATAAAGTTAACGTTTTGATGATCCCAATTGTTCCCACTTGTTTCGTCTAGTTGCACTACTCCTAGTATTGGCTCATACTTTAGACCCAATTGATTTGCTATTAACTTCGGCATGGTGAGCTACTTTCCCGAATCGATCATACGATTTTATACCATGTGGTTCCGACAATCAATGACACATAGAAATGTCAAGGATTCAAATTATTACTTGGTTGAACCCAATCAAGTTGTCTTGCATTAGTGAGAACTTTCTCTTGTCTTTGGTCTGATCCATTTGAGGCAGACTAATTGGTCATTGCATCTTTCAACAAATCTTGTTGTCCTAGGATTGTCAGTGACTCCCACATGGAAATTTTCATATGTGTTTTCTTCATCTGATCGACGATGTTAAAAGGGGATGAATTATATTTTTGTTTCCCTTACTTGGCACACCCTTTTACGGAATCGAATAGGAATATGTGTTACTTGCAATGGGTGCCTAAGGTTGATTTTGCAGATTTGGGGCTGCACTTGTCTTATTAACACCTTGTGGTGTAAGAGTGGGTTGAGAAACTACAGGGTTAGACGAATGTCCTTCCTCAATGTTCCTCTTCTTTGACCATGTATTGGCAACCACACCTTGGAAAGGAGGTTGATTAACTCCACAAAATTCTTCTGTTTTCCAATTGACCAATGTGGTTTCGTTGGAGGTGCCTCTTGTTGGGTTCCTTGCTACTGATTTCCTTCTTGACTTGGTTCTTGGGACACACCGATGGTCTGCACCATTAGAGCCTGATTCAAAGCACCATTGAAACACATTGATTGATTGTGAGGTAGATTATAGGGGTAACACCATTCATACTCCTGTGCCATGTTGTTTTGAGTTGGAACCAAGGCTCTTGATGTTGAAGCTATGTTTGGATCATATGGTCAAAATGGCCTTGACAGCTTGAGGTTGTCCTTGGTTCATATTTTGATTTGCAGTCTGAGTTAGTGGTCTATTTTGTTGATATGGGGGCCTAGCTTGATACTAAGTTTAAGGTTGATACGGTCTATAACTCTGAGCTTGTTGTCTCTTGATAGTCACTAGCTCATTTCCTAGGTTCTGTAGCTATTTCATAACCTCTTGTAGTTCCTTGGAATTAATTAAATAAGTTGATGCCTCATTGTTCCTCTAATTTCTAGGGGTTGGAATGGGATTCAACTCAGGTGTTTGAATTGTTATAGGAGTTCCCATTCTGGATATAGAGGCATTTGTGGCCTTGGTGCTAGCTTACTATCTTGAATCAAACATTTTTCTGCTCTGATAGCTATATCATAGGCCCCTGATAGTGTTGTTCCTCCCATTGATTGGATCATCATGGCTATGTCTAAATTTATAGCCTTCAAAAATAAAAGAATGCTCCTCGGTGGTTGGTTTGATAGATATCAGAATCCTATCCCATGTCCTCTAAAAGGGAAATTAAAATTTGTCATTTTATTGTTAGGATCCCTTTTGATTATCATAAATTATTGTAATAAAGACCGATCGTAAGCCCTCTCTCTCGAACTAGTTGCAAAGAGTTAAACACATCTAGTTACAATTCGAATAGACCCTACTATTAGGCTCTAAACGATTGTAAGAATTTTCCCTTGAAAGATGAAGCCAACAACTTGACCACAACATCCATTTCATTGATTTCGTGAATTACATAGATATTGGCAATGTCATGGATGTGATCAATAGGATTAGGATGATTTTCTCATATGAAATAGGGAATATTCTTTAGTGTTACAACCGGGACTTGATTTTGAGCATTTAGGGCAAGTGGACTACTACCCGTGAAGTTGACAAAGGGATTTAGTGGTGGTTGTTGTTGTATATGTGTCATTATGATTGGCCTCAAAAAACTGATTGATTAGAGAAAAGGTCTACCAAATGGATTTGTAGACAAAGTCCTGTTAGGTGGATATGGTGATATTTGTAGTCTTCATCCTCTCCTTCCTCTACTTGGTGATAATTGTAGGTAAAAAAAAGTCTATCTTCTCAAGTATCAAACCTAGTTCAAATTCTTCTTATTTACTTGGGAAACCTATGATGCTACACCGATTAATTATATCCCTTTATAGTCATCAGATGTGTTGGGGAATTAGCATAAAAGGCCAGGGTTTTGCCAAGGTACACACCTAACTCCACAAAATTAGAATGGAACTTTGAAGGACATGTATATTTGATATTCCAAAGGTCAAAATTTGTTTTGGAATGAAAGTCCCAAAAATTGAAAAATACAAGACCTCGAATTTATGAAACCCTGAAAACAAAAGTTTGGAGAACCCCTAAAATCTTGAAACCCAAAATTTTGAAATCCTGAGATGTCTAAAATCCTTAAACTTGAAATTCAAAAATCTCCAAAATTTCTAAAAACAAAAATACCCTTTTAAAGATTAGCCTCAGATCTCTCAGTTGGTGACATTTGAACTTGTTTTGAGTAAGTTAAGCACTTGAAAATTGATTTCAAAGTTCAACATGAGAGGTGAAAGGTCTGAAATCAGAAATCTATAGTTTTCTAAGTTAGAATTTCTTGAAAATTCCTTCAAATATTTTGGAATGACTTCTAGTCCCACCGGGAGTGCCAAAACTGTTGATGCGTAATCACAACACCCATGAATGTTTGCAACTCAATAGATTGAAAGCTGTTAGTGTGATTGCATAACATGGAGCTTTTCCCAAAATGTGAGACTTTGCAATCGAGAAATCTATCTAGATGAAGGCCAGTTCCTATTCCTTTATTATGATACACACACTTAAATTGTAGAGGATCTATCCTACAATCTAGTCTAACTTGCCAAGGACACATGGTTAAGAAAATTGTAATAAATGAAACCGAAATAACGGAGGTGATGCACAAAAGAGATCTTGAACAATTTTCCTTGCATATGAATGAAGGTGAACAAGGTTGAAGAGGATGAACATCAACAAAAATAAGTTATTATCATGATTCATTCACCATTAAACAAAAACCATAAAAACATGTAATACAACCATCATGCATAGATAACCAAGATTGCAATGAGATATCAAGGGAATGCAATGAACACAAGAGAGGGTTGAAATCATCCATAGACTTATATTATTGCTCCATAGATTTGATACAATACATTACAATGGCCAAGAGGAAAAAAATTACATTAAAACTTGAATGGGAGGATTGAACTTCATAAATTCACTTACAGACAAGAGAAGGGAGGGTACAAAGAAAATTATCCAACATTAGAACTATTCCCCTCATTAAAATTTATAGAAGTGGATTTACAAAAGAGGAGAGAGAAAATGAATCCCAAATTTCACCAAAAATCCTCCATAAAAATATATATTTTCTTGTAATGAGTGCATTTTGATCTTTAAAATCTCCCTTTTCATTAATGGTTTCCTTGTGCTTGAAGAAATTGACTATGATTACACCTCCTATCTAGTCTAGGCCTTGTAGACTCATGATGACTCCTACTTCTCACCAACCTTCATTAATGGCCTCACCTACCACTTCATCTCTACCATTTCGGAGGTTTAGAATCCCCGAAATCTAAAATTTGATGATCCCAAACTGTGGATCCTAAAATCATCTTTCCAATGACTATAATTTTGCAAGAAATGGATAAGTACATTGGAAGATATGCCTATTTTTGCTTTGGATGTTCTTTGAGTTTTCACATTCAACTACTTCATTCAATGATGGAAAATGTTTCTCATTTTTAAAATATTACTCCTTATTAAAATTAATTATATCCATTCGTATTTGTGTAGAGGATGCTGAGAGCTTTCTAAAAAGTGCTTTCTTGTGAAAGTCTGAGCTCCCAGTCTAAAGTTATGGCCATTTGAAGATTAGGGTGCCATACTACAAAAATTGCAAGTTGTTGATCTTATTTCTTCGGACCCTGAAATGCATCGAAACCTATGAAATATGAAATTTCAGAATTTCAAACATTTTGAATTTAGAGGTTAAAGTTCTTTGTTCATTCAGATGGGCGCGTGAAACCTCTGAAATTCCAAAACCTTGAAGTACAATATTCAAAATTCCAAAACCTGAATGCACGAAACTATTCATCCTGGTGACCCACCTGAAACCTCCAAACCTTGGAAAACCTAAAGTTCAAAATTTGGACTTTGAGTTTTGGACCATGCACCTTTTGACCCGTGACACTGTTCTTCCTGCCGACCTTCGAAAACCGTGAACCTCCAAAACCCCAAAGTATAAAATTCAAAATTCTAGTTTTGGGTCCTTCTCCTTTCAGGATTCTCACTATCTCAAGACCGAATCAAACCCTAAAACAGGGAGGTCCGAAAGTTTGAAATTCCCCGCATTGACCCGAACTAAAGTTTGACCCCAAAACACCGATCCCTTTAAAAATTTAGAGTTTCGAGATTTTAGGCATTGGCTCGTGCATTTTCATTTGTTTAAAAAAACCCCCGAACCTCCAAACATATGAACTTTTGAAGTCTAAAATTCAGACTTTGGAGTTTGAAAAGGGGAGTTGACACGAAAACCCCCGAGCCTTTCGGATTTCAGATTTTCAGGTTTTGGGCCTTTTTACCATTCTATTTCGGGTTTTACGCTACCTCTACCCCGAAAAAAACCCCAAAATTCTCCTTACGTTGACCCCGAACTCGGCGTTAACCTCGAAGTGCCGAGCCCTTTTAGATTACTGAGGATTTAGAATTTTGGGCTTTTTCTTCGCTATTCTACTTTCCCCCTGCCTTTTCTCCGAAATTCCAAATGCTCGAATTCTAAAAACTTGGGCTCGGTACTTCATTGTTTATTTGGAATCACTAAACGAGTTAGTTGTTTGCACCTGCCCAAATTTCTTCCGAGCTCAACCAAGTTGATATTATCCTTTCTTGTTCGAGATCTGATCTCCTTTGACATTCCCTTGGCGAGTTGGCCCTTTTCCGTTCCTTTTCCAAATTTGCATTTCCATTTCCAAGCCCACCTATAACTTGATCAGAAAAATCAAAATGTGAGCTCCCATGGCTGAATGACTCGTCCAAATTCTCGGTGTGCAAGTTCACGTTTGTTCAATTTTTCCTCGGGGTAAATTTGGATAATAAAGAGGAAAAAGAGACTACAATCCAAGATGAAAAATAATTAGAAGAGAGATAGAGACCATGGAGGAACAAATAGTGCCATGGACACAAATGATTGCTTTGGTGTAAGTAGTGAGAGAGATGAGAGTGGCATAGAAAAAGAGGAAAAAGGAAATTAAGAAAGAAAGAGAGATAGCTGATATAAGGAGACAAATTGAACTTGTTGAGAAAGAGATATAAGAAGTAGGAGAAGTGCTTGTTGATAAAGGATATGAAGAAGTTGAGTGTAAACAAAATGAGATAATGAGCATGCAGAGTGATTTAAACTTCATGGGTGAAGCATATGAGGAATCTTGGCAGGAAGAAACAAATGATGATGTTGATTTTTAAGACCTCATTGATGGTGATGATGAGTGGCCTAGTGAAGATGAAGGCTTATGGAATGAGGAGGAGGACGAACGTAAAGAGAGAAGTTACGAAGGTTCTCAATGAAGAAAACAAGAGAAAGAAAATGTCAAGACAAAAAAATGAAGTGAAGTCCATTCAAAAGACATTTATGAATGTTAATATTATGTTTCAATATAATTTTGTAGGTACAAAGGAAATATTTTCCAAGGAGAAGGCTATGAAATCTATGGAGAATGGTTCAAATGAATAACCCATGATAGAATGAAAACAAAGAATTCACTTGGAAGCATTCAAAGATGTTGATGACAAAGTTTTGTATACTCAAGAAGATAATGGATCATATTTTTCAGATTACTCAAGTGATGGATTTTCAATCCAAAGTGAAGACATACAACAGAGGATAGATGCAACCATACAAGAACTCCAAATGCTTAACATGGAAGAGCTTACAAGAAAATATGGTTACATAGTTCCCAAGTGGCTTAAGAACACAACATATGAAAAAATAGTGAGAGACCAAGAAGATGTAAGAACATTCCAAGGAGATGCATATGAAGGTGAAGACACTAAGGAACCAATCATTGTTCCAAGGAGCTGTTGGAAGAAGGTTGATGCCATTTCAAGTGAGGTAAATGAAATGAGAAACAAAGGTAAACAAATTGAATTTGATACATTAGCTGATGATATTTTAAGCATGATTAGTGATAGTGATGAATGCATGAATGAATCTTACAAAGAAAGTATGGGATGGACTAATATGGAAACAAGTGAATATTACCATGGTGATGAAAATGAGATAATGGAATATAATGGAGAATTCTTGGAAGTATAGAAGTGTCTAAATATAGACCTAATGTTTGATGACTTTTAGGAAGAAATTGATGATTCCTTTTTGCAGGAAGAGTTGAGGATGATAGAGACATTGTATGTAGGTACAAGCCATCTCATGGGTGAAGATGCAATGGAAACATGAAAGAATAGTGAGGGAAAGTCTCAAGTTTATGAAGTTGATCTTATTCATGATGAAGAGGTAAAACATGTAACTTTGCAAACAAGTTGTGTGGGTTTGGTTGATTATCATACTAATTCTAATGATATGAATTTCCTTCAAGAGATGTTATATTTTGAACAAAAGAAAAAATAATTTGTTTATGAAAATATGGAACAACTGAAAACTGAGATGAGTGCATTAGAACATGATATTTATAATGGAGTAGTTAATATTTTTCCTAAAACAAAAGTGGGGAAATTGGTGAATGTAACAAGAAAAATTAATATCAAGAAATGAAAATTATGGAGGAAGTAAGAGCAATAGTCATGAGACAAATTTGAATGAGAATCTCATTGACAAGCTTAAGGATGAGACTAGCCAAATACCAAATAGAGATGAGAAGACGAAATTGAACTTGGTAAATGAAGAAAAAAAGATAAGAATGAATAAAAGCACATGAATAATTATGGTCTCAAATTTTGTATCTAAAGTTGCTTTAAGTTCTTTGTATGTAGGTCAAGAAGACGAGGAGATGTACCAAGTCAATCATTCCATAAGAGAGCTATTGGGAGAAAGGAAAAAAATATCTTCAAGACATGTATGGAGATGAAGTGTTGATGGCGAATCACAAGCACCCCTGGATGTTTGCAACTCGATGGGTTGAGATTATCAGTGTGATTGCATAACATGGAGCTTTTCCCAAGTGTGGGACCTTGCGAATCAGAAAAGCTCTCTAGATGAAGGCCGGTTCCTATTCCTCTGTTCAGATGCACACATAAAAATATAGAGGGTTTACTCAAAAACCTAATCTAACTTTCCAAGGAGACAAGGTAAGAAGATGCATACAAATAAACCTAAACTAACAAAGGTGATGCACCGAGGAATGAAGAACATCCATCTTGCCAATAAACACAAACCATTAAAATGTAATGCAAGATCATGCACAGATAACTAGATTTGCAGTGAAAGATCAGGAGGATGTAAATGAACATAGAGAGGGTTGAGAATCATCCACAGACATTCATTATTTGCTCCAAAGATTGATACAATACACTACAAAATTCCAAGAGGCAAAGTTGCATTATAGTTTTAGATGGGAGGTTTGAACTCCACAAATTCACCTGCCAAAGAGAAGAAGGGAGGGGCAAAACAAGAATGTCCAACCTTTAGAAAGAAGCCCCTCCTTACAATTTATAGGAATAATGAGAGAGAAAGAGAGAGGAATTCCAAACCTACTCCAACCACCTCCAAGTTGCATTTAATTCATCTCATTATGGCGGTAGGTGAGGACCTTAGCAAACCCAAAAAGTGACAAATTTTATTTTACATTTTGAAGAACTTGTTCTCACCCAATTAAAGATATCCAGTCGTAGTTGGACAGAGGACCTCGTAAGCTTTCCGAAAAGTCCAACCTTGTGTGAATCTCGAGCTCCTGTGAAAATTTATGGCCATCTGAATATCTCGCGCGGTGGTTTGCTTTTACGTCCGGGTGTCAATGCTCAAAATGTTGCGCCTCCTGAAGATGCACCTCGGCGCATCCATCCTTGTGTCGACATCTTCTTACCTGTGCCATAGGTGCATCCATTTTCATGTCGACATCTTCTCTTACGGCGCCTTAACTGCTGTGCCAGGGTGCATCCATTTTCATGTCGACATCTTCTGATGTGTGCCTTTAACTCGCCTGCAGTGGCGCATCCATTTCATGTCGACATCCTTTGATGTGCACCCTTAACTTGCGCCAGGGCACATCCATTTTCGTGTCGACATCTTCTTACCTATGTCATAGGCACATCCATTTTTGTGTTGACATCTTCTTACTGCGTGCCATATAGCACATACATTTTCATGTTGACATCTTCTTACTGCGCTCTTAATCTATGCCAGGGTGCATCCATTTTTGTGTCGACATCCTTTGATGTGTGCCCTTCTAGTTGGAAACGTAATAAATGTCAGGGGTTTGAGTTTCTTTGATTTCTATATTCTTCTGTTTGTCTATATCTACCCTGGGGAAGATATATACAACAATTTGGTGACTCAACGGGATCACCTGCCTGCTAGGTAGAAGATCAGTGGCCTTTTAGCAATCCATTGGGCATGGAGTCATAAGCAATAACCTAAAACCAACCTGATATCTGATCCAAGCCTGATACCACAACTCCTTCTCTAAGAGCATGCTAAACTATAGAAAATCAACCTGAGAGCAACAAAACCTATGCCGAAGCACTTAGGGAAATTGAAACCTAACTATAACAAGACAATGTGCATACGCACTTAGAGGAATTGAAATCTAGGCTAATATTTACAAGGGTAAACCTTTTCCTTTTAGTAGCAATGTTTAAGATAGATTCCATTAACCGGAATCGGGAGTTCTTCTCCATCCAATGTAGACAATTGGAAGGCATTACTACTTTTACATCCCGTGACCATGTAGGGGCCACTCCAAATGGCATCAAACTTGGAATGCCTTCCTGGTTTTGCCCGATCTACATCCCATTTCAGAACTAGGTCCCCTTCCTGGAAGGTCTTTGCTCTTGCCTTCTTATCAAACCATCTTTTTACTAAGGCCTGATCCTTTTCAATCATCTGAACTGCATGCTCTCTGATTTCTTCCAATTCCATCAACTCTGCATATCTGGCCTCCATTGGTTCGAACTCAGACAACTCCAACTGCTTCATGAGCTCCAATGCTGGGAATTCTAATGATATAGGCAATACTGCCTCTTTCCCATATACCAACTTGTAGGGAGAATTACCAGTAGACCTCTTTGGCATTATCCTATCAGCCCATAACGCTGATTTTAGCTTGGTATGCCATGTCCTTTGGTTTTCATCCAGAGTCCTTCTGATGATTCTTAGCAAATTCTTGTTCATGGACTTTGCTTGTCCATTACCCTGCGGGTAATAATTTGAAGAGGTGCTCAAATAGATTCCATTCTTGACAGCCCATTCTGTAATCTTGGAACCTATGAATGCCAATGCATTTTTTGATATGATAGTGGCCACACACACTGAACCTGGTCACTATTCCTTCATAAAAGTCTAGTATGTTAGACTCATTTGCTTCTTTGAGCGCTACTGCTTCGGTCCACTTGGTGAAATAGTCCGTTGCCATGAGAATCCACTTGTGGCCTTGGCTTGAGTTTGGATTGATGACCCCGATGAAGTCCAATCCCCATTGCATAAATGGTTGGTCAACCAAAATTGGGTGCAATGGAAGTGCTAGTCTTTCTTTTCCTGTGAAGAGTGCACATTTCTTGCACTTTCTTATCCATGTATAGCAGTCATTGAACACTGTGGGCCAATAATACCCTGCCTTCATTATCTTGAGAGCTATTACTTGTGGGGTGAAATTTCCTCCAGAATCTCCATCATGAAAATCTTGTAACACCCTCTCAATTTGACCTGTCCCAATGCACCTCAATAGAACTCCATTGATGTCTTTTTAAACAAAACACCATCAACAAGCACATATGGAATGGCTTGTAATCTAAAGTATCTCCTTTTTCTTTTCTCATTTCTAGAGGGCATAGGCCTACCTGTAGGAAGTGTATCATATTCTGAGTCCAACAAGGAGAGGGCACATCATCATTTTCCTATTCTTGACCATCCTGTAGTACCAAGACAGTCTCTTTTTCATCACCTACTTCAACTTGCTCGACTCAAAGCTAGTTGTTCACATAGTCCTTTTCCATGTACTAGTTTTGTGACCTTGATCTTGATGTCATATTCCATGACACGAGTTATCCATCCTGCACGTTTCTCATTCAAATCCTTGTTTAGAAGGAAGTCCTTGACTCTCGCATGAGAGACCAACAATTGGATCTTGTTGTTTGAGACTAGGTGCTTGAATTTATTTAAGCTCTTGATCACTACAAGGACATGCTTTTCAATGAAAGAGTACCTGTTTCATATTCCTCCAAGCCTTGACTGAAGAAAGTAACCGGTTGTTCTAATCCCTCTTTGTTTTGCTGTACCAAGATTGCAGAAAAAGTGTCTCCACCACCGAAGGCATATAACATGAAGTCCTTGGAGAAGTCTGGATTGACGAGAGTCAGAGCTTGAGATATAGCCTCTTTTATTGCCTCAAAACTTGCCTTGCCTTCAGATGTCCACTTAAATGCCATGCTCTTCTTCAACATCAGCGTTATTGGCTTTACGAGAGCTGCAAAGTTTGGAACAAACTTGCATGGACAAAATTGATCCTTCCTAAGAAGCTTTGAAGAGCCTTCTTGTGACTTGGCAATGGAAATGCTTGAATTGCTTCAACTCTTTCTAGGTCAATCATCAACCCCTCCTTTGAAACAATATGGCCTAGAAGTTTTCCTTCGTGAGCCAAGAATATGCATTTTTTGGGATTCAATGATACCCCAAATCTTCTACACCTCTGAAATACCTGCCTCAAATGAAAGAGGTGATCCGCTACATTTTTGAGAATACAATGATGTCATCAAGATATATCAGAACTATTTTATTGATCAATCCCTTGAATGCCATATCCATTGCCCTTTGGAAAGTGGCTCTAGGATTTGATAGCCCAAATGGCATCTTCTTGTAGGCATAGGTGCCCCATTTGGTGGTGAAAGCCATCTTGAACTGGTCATCTTCTTTCACCATTATCTGATTATACCCTGAGTAGCCATCTAGGAGAGAGAATCTCTCCAAACCAGACACCACTTGCAATATTTGTTCCATTGAAGGAAGTGGGTAATGGTCTTGAGAGATGCCCCGCTGTTGAGGTCTCGAAGTCCACACACAACCTGATTTCTCCGCTCTTCTTTCTGACCGGAACCAAGTTTGCAACCCAACTTGAGTGCTTGATCGGGAATATAATGCTTGCCTCTATTAGCTTGTTTAGCTCTTTCTTCATTAGAGGCTCAATGTGAGGGTTGATTGGTCTCTGCTTCTGCCTGATGGGCTTAGCATCTGGATCCAATTCTATGGTATGTTGTGCCAACTTTGATTGAATCCTCTCAAGTCTTCATAGCTCCAAGCGAAGACATCTGGAAATTCTTGGCAAAGCTGTATGAAATCTGATTTCTCCTGCTCAATGGCCACTTTACCAATTTGAAGTGTTTTGCCTTCCCAACTGAATTGGCTCTAAATCTTCTCTCTTGACCTATATGTTAGCCTTTTCCTTACAAAAATGGTCGTTAGGGTTGAAGATAGACTCCAATGTTACTAAACCCTTAGGAAGCTTGTTTTTCCAGCCTACACTACTTGATCCCGTACACGCTCGCTCTAGTCTATCCTGATTCCTAGCTGAGAATTCAGCCTCTTCTTGTAAAAAATTGATGATCTGTTGATCGTTCTCAAACACCTGCCAGCTTGTGTTATTATCTCGGAACTACTAGCCTCACAATCACATGCATATGTGGTTGTGTTTTTTCCCTTCGATGTTTGTCAACCACATCAAATGTTGCTCCAACTGCTGCGAGCCTATCTGCGGCTTCATTTTTCTTCCTGGGTATGGACACGATGTTGAAAGCTTCAAAATCCTCAACGAGGTCCCATACCCTGTTCTTGTAGTTCTTCAGTAGGTCATTCTTTGTAGCATGTTGTCCCCTGACTTGGTTGATGATTAGCTCGCTATCTCCAAACACCTGTAAGTTCTTTATGCCCTTTTTCCTGGCCCAATGAAGTCCATGAATCAATGCCTCATATTCAGCCGTGTTGTTTGAACAGGAAAACTAGAAATGGAAAGCTAAATAATATTTGATGCCTTGAGGTGAAACAAGCATAACTCCTCCTCCTGCACCTTGCCTACTCCTTGATCCATCGAAAAATAACTGCCATACCTCATTGTCATCCTTATGGTCTGGTTTGGTGATGCTAGGAATAGACTAGTTTTCTTCATGTATGCAATAGACTCCTAGCTCAGATTCTTCTACTTCTTGGTAGGGATCAAAAGCATGTACCTTGCTTGCCCATTCATCAAGAGTCAAATCTAGGATGCTTCCAACTTTGGTGTCAGCTTCATCTGTGCTTGGATAATCTTCTTGATCAAATGTTGAACAATTGGCATTGATTTGGCTTGGAGTATGAGGCTCAATATGAAAGTTTGCAATTGGTTCGGATCTGATTGTGACCTTAGTACCATATCTTGTTCTGAACAACATGTGTGACCAATCAGCAGATAAGTAGCCTCCAATTTTAGCTGTGAAATCCCTTGATAAGCATAGGGCAAAGAGTGGTGGAAAATCTATCACTGACACATCTTGCAAAATGGTAACGTTGGGGCATGCATGCAAGGTAAGATTCAAACCTTTAATCACTCCCACCATTGCTACTACTGTCCCATCCAATTGCACTACCCCTTTGATATGACTTCATATTGGAGACCCAGCTGATCAGCTATTTGCTTGGGCATGACAGAACTACTTGCCCTGAATCAATCATGCAATTGTGTACTAGTTTATCCCCAATGATTAATGAAACATAGAATGGAGGGGGCTTCAAAACTTTACCTTGTTGTCCTCCATGATTCCCTTCAGGATGAGCAGCATTTGTGAGGACATTCTCTTGCATATGGGACCTGCTGGTTCGAAGTTGACCAATTCTTCATGGCAGCTTGTAGAAGATCTCTTTGGCCTGGGATGGATAAAGATTCCCACATTGATATATTCACATTTGTCTTCTTCATTTGATCAATGATGCTAAATGGGGATGAAAGATATCTTTGTTATCCTTTAGCCTGCACATTCCTTTCTTGTGCATGGGCAGCAATAGCTGGCATTTGAGTTGGTTTATAAGGTGGTTTGGGCTGTTCTTACGTGTTTGGAACTATATTTTGCTTACCAACACCTTGTGGAGTGATGGAAGGTTGTAGATCACTTGGAGCCAATGACTTGCCCTTCACCAATATTCCTCTTCTTTGATCTTGTGTTAGCTGCTACACTCTGAGAAATTGTTTGATTCATGCCACAAAAATCCTCAGCTTGCCAATTCACAAGTGCGGTATCATTTGGAGTTGTGTTTTGCTGAGATGTCCCTTGTTGCTGATTTGTTTCTTGACTCACTTCACCCTCTACGCCAGTAGTTGTCACCATCAAGGCTTGGTTCAAAGCACCATTGAAGCACATAGATTGGTTATGAGGTTCATTACATGGGAAACACCAATCATACTCTTGAGCTATGTTGTTTTTCACTGGCACTAATGCTTTAGAAGTAGATGCAACATTGGGGTTATAGGGCTGAAATGGTCTATTGGTGGGAGGCCTTACTTGGCTTTGATTTGCAGTTGGATTGGGTGGCCTATTGGGCTGGTATGGTTGCCTATTAGGTTGAGCTTGAGGCTGATAAGAAGGTCTAAAGCCTTGGGCCTGCTGCCTCTTGAGTGTAACCAGCTCATTTCCCAAATTTTGCAATTGTTTCATGACCTCTTGGAGTTCATTTGAAGCACTAGAGGATGAAGTAGAAGTTTCATTTGAACTTTGATTTCTAGGAGTGGGAATAGGAGCCAAAGTGGGTGCTTGACTAGTACTTGGATTTTCTAAGTTTGGATACAAGGGCATGGGAGGCCTAGGAGCCAGCTTACTAGCTTGAATAAGACAATTTTCAGCCCTAATGGCAATGCTATAAGCAAGCAGGTAAGGTTGTGCCTCCCATAGATTGAATTAACATAGAAATATCAGAATTCAAAGCTTTAAGATAATATAGAAAAGCACCTTCAGCTGTTGGCCTAACGGCCACTGGAATCCTATCCCAAGACCTTTGAAATCTGAAGTTGAAGTCAGTCAGCTGCTACTCATTGGGAGCTCTCTTGATAGTTGTCAATTGTTCTAGTAGAGACAAATTATCTCCCTTTTCTCCAAACTGCTCATGGAGAACTATGCATAACTGATTCCAATTTTGGATAGAACCAGCTCCAAGGCTCCTAAACCATTGCAATGCCTTCCCTTTGAATGAAGATGCCAACAATTTGACAGCAACATCCATTTCATTTATCTCATGGATTGCACAAACGTTAGCAATGTCTTTGACATGATCACTAGGAGTGGTATGATTTTCTCTAGTGAAAAATGGAATGTTCTTCAATGCTGCAATTGGAACTAGATTCTGTGCATTGAGGGCAAGTGGGCTGCTACCAGTGAAGTTGACAAAAGGGTTTTGTTGCGCCATTCTGATTGGCCTGAGAACCCTTGTTGATTGGATGAAAGGTCTACCAGGTGGAGGGGTTGATAAAGTCCTGTTAGGTGGAGATGGTGATCTTTGTGGTCTTCTTCCTCTCCTTCCTCTACCTGGTGATAGCTGCAAGTGGACAAATAGCCCCTCTTCTCGAGTATCAGACCTGGTTCGAATTCTTCTCATGTACCTGGGCAACTTGTGCTGCTACACCACTGAATTCTATCCCTTCGGAGTTGCCAGATGTGTTAGATAATGAGCCTCAAAAGGCTAGATTCTACCAAGTTACACACCAAACTTGACAATATTAAAAATAGAATTTAAAACTTTGAAGGACCCGAAAGATATAGTTCTTCAATTCGGTTATCAGGTCTTGTTGTGTAGCTACTAATCCCCGAAAGGTACAGGTGAAACTCAGGTCATGCAAGGCAACTTACAAAACCTGAAACACACTGTGTTGGAACTTGGGACATGCTCAACACCTGGGAAAACCCGAAATACTAAAAACCATGAAATTTTGAAAGTCAAAATCTCAAAAATATAAGAATACCCTTTTGAAGATTATCCCCGATCTATCAACTGGTGAAATTTTGACTTGTTTTGAGCAAGTTAAGCCCTTGAAAATTGATTTCAAAGTTCAGCCTGGAAGGTAAAAAAATGAAATTGTAAAACCTGTAATTTCTAAGTCCAAATTTCTTGAAAATTCCTTCAAATCTTGTGGAATGACCTCTTGGTCCCACCGAGCATGCCAAAATTATTGATGGTGAATCACAAGACACCCTGGAATGTCGCAACTCGATGGGTTGAGATTCTCAGTGTGATTGCATAACATAGAGCTTTTCCCAAGTGTGGGACCTTACGAAATCGAAAAAGCTCTCAGGATGAAGGCCAGTTCCTATTCCTCTGTTCAGATGCACACATAAAAATTTAGAGGGTTTACTCAAAAACCTAATCTAACTTTCCAAGGAGACAAGGTAAGAAGATGCATAAAATAAACCTAAACTAACAAAGGTGATGCACCGAGGAATGAAGAACACCTGTCTTGCCAATAAACACAAACCATTAAAATGTAATGCAAGATCATGCACATATAACCAATTTGTAGTGAAAGATCAAGAGGATGCAAATGAACATAGAGAGGGTTGAGAATCATCCACAGACATGCATTATTTTCTCCAAAGATTGATACAATACACTACAAAATGCCAAGAGGCAAAGTTGCATTATAGTTTTAGATGGGAGGTTTGAACTCCACAAATTCACCTGCCAAAGAGAAGAAGGGAGGGGAAAAACAAGAATGTCCAACCTTTAGAAAGAAGCCCCTCCTTACAATTTATAGGAAGAATGAGAGAGAAAAGAGAGAGGAATTCCAAATCTACCCCAACCACCTCCAAGTTGCATTTAATTCATCTCATTATGGCGGTAGGTGAGGACCTTAGCAAACCCAAAAAGTGGCGAATTGTATTTTACATTTTGAAGAACTTGTTCTCACCCAATTAAAGATATCTAGTTGTAGTTGGATAGAGGACCTGTAAGCTTTCCGAAAAGTCCAACCTTGCGTGAATTTGAGCTCCCTGTGAAAAGTTATGGCCATCTGAATATCTCTGCGCTGTGGTTTGCTTCGTTCTGGGGTGTCAACGCTCAAAATGTTGCACCTCCTGAAGATACACCTCGGCACATCCATCCTCATGTCAAAATCTTCTTACTGCGCACCATAGGCGCATCCATTTTCATGTCAACATCTTTTACATGCGCCTTAATCTACGCCAAGGCGCATCCATTTTCGTGTCGACATCTTTTTGATGTGCGCCTTAACTCGTGGGGGCACATCCATTTTCGTGTCGACATCCTTTGATGTGCGCTTCTTAACTGCGCACCAAGGCGCATCCATTTTCGTGTCGACATCTTCTTACCTGTGCCATAGGCGCATCCATTTTTGTGTCGACATCTTCTTACCTGCGCCATAGGCACATCCATTTTCGTGTCGACATCTTCTTACCTACGCTCTTAATCTGTGCCAGGGTGCATCCATTTTTGTGTCGACATCCTTTGATGTGCACCCTTCTCAGTTGGAAATGCTGATAAATGTTGGGGGTTTGAGTTTCTTTGATTTCTATATTCTTCTGTTTGTCTATATCTACCTCAGGGGGAAGATATATACAACATGAAGCAACAATGTGGAGTCTTATAGCTAAAAAGGAAACAAGAAGAAGAAATTAAAAGAAGAGACACAAAAGAAAGAAGATGAGAGATAAAGCGTATATCAAAAAAATTCAGTCACAGAGACCATGGGATCCAAGCATATAGAAAAGACTGAAGAATGAAGAAATAACTTCACTGAATGGAGTTCAAATCCTTTCTACAGGGAGAACATGATCCATGAGCATCTCCATAAGGCATGAAGGTCATGAACAAGTTACAAATTAACCTCCTATATGGCATGCAAAACATACTATTTGTTAGTCTAATTTTCCCTCCAAATGTCAAAGTTTAAATTTTCATGTGGTAATTTTCATGTATGGTTGAGAAAAATTCTCACCTAATTAAGTCGTAGTCCTAGCTACTATCTACTACAACTAATAAAAGTCTAATTTCAAAATATTTCAACTTATAAAGGTTGACTCCATCAATAAGGAGGGTAAGAAATGAGTGGTTTATAGGAAAATGTATAATTTTGAGTTGAAGTATAAGAATTGGTAGAGATAATGTTGTATGACAGTTTTTCCAAGATGAATAATATTGGTTTTAACCTCCACAAGCTTGAGAGATCTTAGATCTCTATTATTTGATGTGTTTTAGTAGTTTATACTATATCATGCATGATTTATCGATTAGTTAGAACTGTTTCGTGTGTTTATTACAACGGTGCAAAAGGGATTAACTAGGGAAGTGGGTTCAGACTCTCAATATGATGAAATTACACAGTAAAACCTTCTTGTTATCATGAAAATCTAAAGAAATCGATGAAATTTTAAATAATAATTATTTAAGAACTTGACATTGCGTGGTTAATAAATTACAAGCAATTATGTGCTCATGGGTCAAACCTAGGGCATTAATTTTATTTTATTTGGACTGATGGAATTTGATGAAAATTTGTAATAAATCTGTGTCTCCAAATCAAGAAGAAATTCCTAAATTTTCAGATCTAATTATCACATGTGGAGGGAGATATGTATGACAAAAATTTCTTAATACATGGGGGTCATGAAAGTCCATACGGTGAAGAGGTAAGAGATGGAAGTTTTAGAAATTATTCATGTTTCAATAACAAGAATGGATTGAATTATTAATTATAAAGTTTACAAGGTGTTAATGGTGCTTTATATGGAGAATTAAGTCCCTTGAAATCAACCGTTATAGTATTAGTCCAGTTTAGGCTCCCGAGAAGATTACAAAATCCTTATTTACTTTGATTTTTGGTATAGGGGAACCTAAAATGGAAGAGATCAATGTTTATATCTCTTAAAGATGATTAAAATCATATAAATTTCGTTGAAAATTGAGACCTTGCATAGTATGAAATAGTCATGACCATATTAGAACATGAAAGGACATATTTAAGAAGAGATCTTAAATTCTACCAAGCTAATATCAACTTTTATCCCATATTGAATCGGGTAAGGAGCCACCTAGAGAAAATATACATTTAATACTTGAGTCTAAATCAAGAAAACTTTGACACTTAAAGGGATAATGGGACAATATTTAATAATAAGACTATGGGCTTTATGAAACCAATCTTGCACAGAGATATATGTGGCTTAAGAGAAGAATTGATGATTGAGTATCAAATTCAAGTTAACCAGAGACTTGAGACTTCTTGAATTCTACAAAGCGTGCAAGATATAATTGTACCCTCATTTGACATCTAACTATGGGCACTTAAAGAGAAACACAGCTTATATATTATTATGGTGGGCATGAATCAAGGCCTTAAAGGTTGAGAAATAATATCAGTACAAAATAGTCCAATGAAGCTCTTAAAACATTCTCAAGTATGAAAGTACTTGTCTTCTATATGATCTTGTTTAAAAGCTATTGAACTATTGTTTCCATAATATGGAGGCCTTTGGGGTTAAGGATGGGCATGAACTTAATATGCTCATTAATGGAAGAGATGATACGAGATAGTGCATCACATACCTACTCATATAATGGATTCCATAAGATCTATAAAATTCCACGACCGTAGTGTTTTTCAAATAAACATTAGGCATGACTCTAATTGTGATATTGTAAAGTATGGGAAAGATAAAATGAATAATTAAAAAAATAGTTGTAAATGATTTTGTACAGTTCCATCAAGAAAATAAAATTATGACCCTATGACTAGATAATGAATGATTTATAACTTAGCCAAAATATCATATACATATGATAAGATACCAAGTGAAATGATATACCCATTCAATGCTTTCTATAACCCATTGTTTGAGTTTTCCACCAGAGCACATATATTGTTCAATGTGATAATTATACATGTTAAAAATATGTTTGGCCCTCACACAACATGAAGGAAAAAAATTAATAGTTTGTCTTTTTAAGACTAGGTTTTATTCCCAGGAATGTTCAATTGTGTAGTTTGTAATGCCCTTAAAAATTATGAAGAGGTCTCTAGACAAAAAATAAGTACGAATTGAAAATTTCCTTTCAATTGAAGGGTAAATTTTGAAATAAATTTTTTTAGTACAATAAATTTAATAAAATTCATCTTGAAGTTCTTATGGTATATTTCCTTCAAATGTAATTTCATATCATCTTACAAATTTGATAAAAAGAATCGATGTCGATCCAACCGCAATAGGTTGAAGTGTCTCTAAAACACACACACACACACACAACATCCAAAAAATCAAGAAACTTCAAAATATTTTCTTTCTAATTCCATAATCTACACTAACATTTTCCAACACTACAATACCCTTTTTATTTCCAACTAACTCTAAAAACCCTAAAACATTGAAAACCCTAACATGCCAAAAAAGCCCTAAAAGAAAAACACATCGATGGACCCCAAATTTTACTCACATTAAATAACCCTCTAAAATAAGGCTTCTACCAAGTATCAAATTATTCCATAAAGAATAACAAAGTTGTTATAATTCTAAGTTTTAGACAATCCTAAAAACAAGTTGAATCTAAATTTAGAGCCCCGGATGAAAGAATATGGCGAGAAAAATTTCAAAATGGTATCCATCTGATCATTGAATTAGCGAACAACACTCTACAATATAAATCCCTCTAAAATTTCAAGATGATTCAATTGTCGTATAAAAATTTATTGCCCCCGAAAGTTATGCTCCCACATCATTCTCCTCTAGTTGAAAAGAATTTTCTCATGTGAATTGAGTTGATTGAATTCATCTAGTTTTACACTATTGTTCTTCTTCAACTCCCAATGAGGAATTCGTGTAATTTATTCTTGTTGTAAACCTTCCCACTGTACAAAATATATGTTGTATCCCCCATGCCTATTAGTGGTCGTGTGTTTTTCTATGACACACAACACCCTCTCCTTTTTCTTGTTCAACATATCCTACTCCTAGTTTATTTAATATTCATCCTAAACATTTTTATCACGACTTAGAAAATTATATAAGTTTGATATATTAAAAACTAGTGAAATAGAAAATTCTTCGTGTAACTCCACCTTCTAGGCATTATCACTCATTTTCTTCAAAATTCTACATGGCCCAGTATTCTTATACTTTAGTCTATATATCTCCCTTTGGAAACCTATCCTTATTTAAATGTATTAACTCTCTTGTTTACATATGAAACTAATTTATACCTTTCATTAATATCTTTCAGCTTTTCCTCCCTTCTTCCCGCAATTTTAACACATGCTCAAAATACTTTTGTATCATCACTAGTTTTATCTTGACCTAGTAGCTCAATCATATTCAACACTCCCTTAGGGTTCCTAACAATGAAAATATAAAAAGGATACATTCCCATTGACCTTTTACCAAGCTATTATAAGATAAATCAACTGGATTGTAAGGCAAAATATTATTGTTTTGTATTTTCTCCAACTCTGCATAGTAGAAGATTGCCCAAGCTCTTGATTACTTCTTATATCTTTTTATTGGTCTAGAGTGATATAAATACTCAACTTTATTTGTGTCCCCATTTTATTCCACAAAGTCTTCCAAAAGTGGCTCAAAAAATTTGTGTCTCGAATTGAAGTTATTGTTTTTAGAATTCCATTCAACATAACCACTTTTGAAATAAAAAGTAATGCAATTCTAGAATCATTATTAGTTGTCCTACAACCAATGAAACATGCCATTTTATAAAATCTATCTATAAAAAAATAAAATCATTTCATCATTGTGTGTTAGGAATTGCTGACATGAAATCCATACTTAAATCAACCCATGGAGATGTAGGTACCGGTAATGACATATACAATCCAATATTTTGTGCATGTCCCCTAGTCATTAGGAACACTCTACATATTGACATAATACTACTTATGTAACTCTTTACCTTTGGACAATAATACTTTCCACCACAAGATCAATTTTCTTACTTATACCAAAGTTTCCAGTTAAATCCCCATTGTGTAATTATCTTATAATATTTTCTCTCATTGAACCAATAGGAATGCACAATTTCTTTCCCCTGATTAAATAGACATCACACATTAGATAATCACAAGTTCCAATACCCACTTTAGGGTCCTTAGAATATCTCACAACATCACAAAAATTTGGGTCATTGTCATATAGCTCCTTAACTACCTCAAACCCCACTACCTCATTTTTCATTTTTATCGTTAGTGTTACACGCCTACTTAAGGCATCAATAACTTGATTCTACTTACTTGATTTTCTTTAATAAAAAATTATATTCTTGCAAATATGAAATCCACTTCACATGCCTACTATTTAGTTTCTTCTTGTTCATATACCTTAATTTTCCATGGTTAATAAATAGTATAAAATCCTTAAATACAGGTAGTGCCTCCAATGTCCTAATGCTTGAAAAATAACATAAAATTCCACATCATAGATAGAATGTTTCTTCCTAACCTAATTGAAATTTTCACTTTGAAGAATGCTACAAATATTCCTTCTTGACTTATTATAGCTCCAATCCCCACATGTGAGGTATCAAAATCGACCTTAAATAGATTTTTAAAATGTGGAAATACCAAAATAGGTTCCTCGACACTTTATTCTTAAGTAATTCGAAAATATTTGTTTCGGCATTTATCCATACGAAATATTTTCCTTCATGAGGAGGAGGAGGAGGGAAGAAGGAGGAGGGGGAGAAAGAAGAGAGAAGAGGAGGAAGAGGAGGAGGACTGGGATGTGGAGGATGGGGAGAGGGAATGGGTAAATTCGTGGTGGAGGAGGAGGAAGGAGGAGGTAGAGGAGGAACAAACAAAGGAAGTGGAGGAGGAAATGATAGAGGAGGAGGAGGGGAGGTAGAGCAGGGGGAGGAGGAGTAGGAGGAGGATGTGGTGAGAGAGGTGGGGGAAAAGAGGAAGGAAGAGGAGGAAGATAAATACAAGGAGGAGGAGGAGGAAAGGTAATTATTTTCTCCATCCATATCTCTATTTGTTTCATCCTTAGGATGACCAATGATATAATCCATCTATCTAGTTATGAAATGGATTTGGTACAATGTTTTTCCATACATTGTAATTTTTTCTCTAGACAAGAAACACATGGGGTGAACTTACCCTTTCTCCATATAAAATGGTTGTGAATAACATTCAACCATTCATCTCCTTGATAAATAAGAAACATTCCCGAGGAAGACCCATAAATAATATTTATTAGGTGATTATTATTAATGTTTATATATTGAATCATTATCATATGTTTATCACATATATAACTTAATCATAGAATGGTGATCTATAATGTTTTAATTGGATTTGAATTTTTTTATATTAATTTTTTAGGGACAATCGCACCAAGTTGGGGGGGAAAAAGTGGACAAAAACCTGAAAAACAGTAAACGCATATGCATTTCACCATAACATGATCACATTTTTTTTGGGTTGGTAATTACCGAGCCTAAAATGTGTATGAGTTTTAGTTGATGCAAAATGCATACATGTTTTGTATAGTATGGACTATATAAGTGTATTTGGGGCTTATACTTACAAAATTAATGGTTAAGTATAAGAAATTTTATTATTTCTTATACTTTAAATTTATTTTAGTAAATATAAGAAGTTAGGGTCACTCTGCACCTAATGGAAGTGGTCCCGTAGCTGCAATAGTTATAATTTAGAAGATAGTTTTTTAAAATATAATCAAGTTAGATAGTTTTTTAAAATATAATCTGGTTAGTACTTAACTCATTTTCAATATTTTAGCAAAGGACCTAAGATTTTTAGGGAATATATATTGTAGTCGGTCTTTGTTTTGGGAAATCATATACTCATTTTTTAGGTTTTTTGACTTTCTAAATTGGATTGTGGCCGCTGCCATTGCTTGAATTGGTACCAATTTTTAAATTTGGCCCATAATTCACTTTATTGACCATGAATCAACTCTATGATGCTTGTGTACTTCTTACTAAAATGAGATACTTGCTTTGTAGATAGAGGATTTCTCCTGAATGGGATTCTGTCCTATGGCCAAAATGAGGTGATTGTAATGTGCCTCCTCCTTAATGTTTTATCTCACTAATAGGAGTTGAATGAGTTTTTATGAATATTACTAAGTGAATTACATCAAGTAAAAACAAATGATTTCTCATTCTTAGAAACATAGTGTTCCATATAAATATCATCCCCTCACCTTTCCTAGCTCTAAAATTATTCTTTTATGGATCAAATTCACAATTCTCATACATGTTTTAGCTCATATGTCTTTGATGGAGAAAAATGATGCCTTAATACTTCACACATGATGGTCCTTGATACCTCGATGACATGACTATCTCATTTTACCTTGTTCAAGGGTGTTCAATTATCTACAAATTGATGAAAAATGGCCTTTTAGGCCTTTAGAGGAAGTAATCTCTCATCAAATCTAAATGAGTTTATCAATCATTTTTGACACTACTCCCTACACACTAAATGATCTTATTAGGTCTTTCCTTTGGGTCGTGGTTTATGATTTATGGTTTAGGATTTAGGATTTACATTAAGGGTTTAGGGTTTAGGACTCGTGGTTTTGGGTTTTGGGTTTAGTGTTTAGGGCTCACGGTTCATATTTTAGGGTTTAGGGTTTAGGGTTAAGAGTTTATGGTTTATGGCTCGGGGTTAAGGGTTGATGGTTTAGGATTTAGGGTTTAGGGCTCATGGTTCATGTTTTAGGGCTTAGGGTTTATGGTTGAGTGTTGAGGTTTAAGGGTTGAGGGTTTAGGGATCGGGATTTAGGTTTTATTGTTCAAGTTTTATTGTTTAGGGTTTAGGGTTTAGGGTTGAGGGTTCATGTTTTAGGGTTCAATGTTTAGGGTTTGAGCTTAGGCTTAGGGATTAGGGATCAAGGTTCAAGGCTTAGGGTTTAGGGCTCAAGGTTTAGGGTTTAGGGTTTGAGGCTCAAGGTTTAGGTTTTAGGGTTTAGGGTTGAGGGTTGAGGGTTTAGGATTTAAGGATTAGTGTTTAGGGTTTAGGGCTCAGGGTTTAGGGCTTAGGGATGTGGATTTAGGTTTATCACTTAGGTTTTAGGGTTTAGGGATCAAGGTTTAAGGTTTAAAGGTCAGGGTTCAGGGTTTAGGGGATAGGGTTTAGGGTTTAAGGCTCAAGGTTTAGGGTTTAGGGGTTAGGTTTTAGGGCCCAAGGTTTAAGGCTTAAGGTTTAGGCTCACCCATTCACTCACTATAATGTTCTATGTCTTACCCATTCTTATAAGTATTGACAGAGAGTATTCAACTAAAAATGGTTCATCTACTTTGTAGGTAGAAAATTCAATAGATTCATCACAATTCGATGCCTTTCATCTAGTGATATTTTGAAGGTAGTAAATTTCAGATATCCAAAAAAATTGGTACAAATAAATGTTACCTAATACATCTATGTTATTTTTCCCATCATATGGGAACTATTTCACTCACTGTAATGTTTTGTGTCTTACCCATTCTTATTAGTATTAACACAAAGTATTCAATTGAAAAGGGTTCATCTGCTTCCTAGGAAGAACATTTAAAGAGAGTAATCACAATTTGGTGTCTTTCATCTGTTGATATTTTGAAGGAGGGAAATGTCAGATATCCAGGAAAAATTTGGTACAAAGAAATGTTTTTGATGCTCTTTTGAATAATTATTTCAGTTGCAAGCTGTCGTGAATGAAGGTTTCATTTGAAGAATAAAGCTTGATATGTCTAGTGCTTGTGTAAGCTGGCAATTTGAGAGGATTTCTAAGGTTCAAGTTTATTTTCCAAGATGCATTACTCCAATGTTTGAAAATGTTTCTCCAGATGCAATGACATTTTGATTAGGACACTCAATGATTCTCGAAAGTCAAATCCTACCATAAACCCTAGTAGTTCTAGATACTTGGGTATAAAGAGACACCGTTACATGGATTCCATTTATAATGATAGAGATATTTGTAAATTCATATTATGACCTCTAAATTTGTATGAATTTTAAGTTGTTTGGAAATCACATCACACCCTTCACTAGGATTTATGACTACCCCTATCTTTTTGAAGGCACTTTTGAAAGCATCCATGAATTTATCATAGAATGAATTATCAATGAATGGAAGGTCACTAAGTCATAGGCCAACTGAATCCCATTTAGAACTAAACAAGAAATATTTACTAGGGGATTGATAACTCCTTTGTGTTCTTAGTCATTCCCCGGTTCTTTATGCTTATTTTGAACACTTGAGGAAGTTCTCATCAAATTTAATATCCATTCAAGTAACATAAGAGCTTTCTCCTTTTCTAGAGGAGAGGATACGTAGGTAATTGTTAGGTTAATTAATTATGTATTGTAAAATTAATTATTTAATAAATGTTATTAACTAAATAATGTTGTTATATGGTTATATTTCTTCATATCCATCTAATTGTATTTATGTCTACATACAGGTGTGGTTATATTGTTTTAACAATATAATTGTAATTATTCATTTATGCTTCCCGGATGTAATATTGGAAGCTTATGTAAATCTGGAATATGGTTGCACCTGTGTAATTTAGTTTCTTGTTTGTATTCATTCTGCATAATACATATAAGTATTGCAGCTCTTTCTTGTGTAAATGGTTGATTGATTTTAATAAAGAGAATCGGGATTCCGCCCTTGTTGCTCAATCTACATTTGGTACTGTGAGCAAATGCTTCCGACAAGGTTGCAGAAGGGTGTAGAGGAAGAAGAATTTGTGGAGAAGAAATATTCTTTGTCGAGAGCCAATGTTGCATCCAAACATCCCACATCTCCCTGCAAACCCACAACCTCCTGTGTGAATCCTGTAAACGTAAAGCAATTTTTTTTTGCCTTGGTGCCCTGCACCAGGAAAATTTGTTTCCTAGGGCTTACAAAATTTTAAAAAAAAAAAAAATTTCCCATCAAGGTTTTTGTATTTAAATTGTCTAGTTACAGATAATTTATCTGTACTATAGTATATTCCTGTATTGTTGTTGCATTGAGCATTTAGGCCAACATTGGGCGAGTTGGTCATTGCTACTTTTGGAGGTTAGTTTGCTATCCACCAAGCCCCTAACCGGATTGGTTTGCTTCATTCAAAGATCGAGATATAATGATTTTATTGGGTATTTTTTTATTGTGGCCGAATCACATAATCTACTTAAGTCTAACCATTACAAAGCATCGACCGAGGTCACACCGCCCCTGTTGCTAAAGGTCTCTTACTATTGCAATGGCGCATAAAGAGCATTGTATTCCATGTTCAAGTCGATTGAGCCTACCTTGGCTCCATCCCCTCTCCGCTTGGAAGTCCCCTAGCATAAGACCCGTGAGCAAAAATACCGAGTCCTTTCCATTGTTGGGCATTACAGATAATTGTTTATTTTCTTGAAAGTTAGGCCAATTCAACACCAAGTTGTTTCTTCCCATGCATGCGAGACTCGAAACCTGCAACAACAGTGATTGAATTACCCTCCTCATCAAGTTAATTTGTGACCCCTGCATGCATACACAAATAATATCGAGGATTTCATTAACTACGAGGAGAGGTAACATCATGCACGGTGTTTTTTGGTGAAGATTGCATTGTGGTAGAGATGTTGTCCCTATGCGACCTGTAAACAAAAATGAAGCACAAGAAACAACTATAATGATCAAGAAAACAATAAATAGTGAAAGAAAAATAAATTCATGAAGAATAAGTAAAAAAATATGCATTCAATCCAATACAAGGCCGGTCTTTACACAGTGAAGGAAATAAAAAATAGAAGCTTCAAATCCTTTTTCTACGCTGAATAACCCTAATCACCCTCCTCCAAACTCGAAATCCACTTAGATCTCCACCTCAGCCACATGGATTGACATGCAAAACCAAGTGTGTAAAAGGTTAGTTCAAATTTATACTTCTTTATATACAATTTTCTTTATTTCATTAACCAAGTGCTCATAGAGCCTAAGTGGATAGTTGAAAAGCCTTAGAGTGGAGAGGTGCATGGTTCGAATCACACAAAAACACAAGTTTTTGAATTTAAAAATTTGGAGGAAAAATCAGAAAAACCACCACAGTTGGAGGTAGAATTGGTGGAAAACCACTGCTAAACCATTTAGTTGTAGCTAAACAGGCCTTTATTATTTTAGCGAGAAAATCCCTAATTTAGGGTAAATTTTTATTTTCTCCATTAAGCTTGTTTTATGATTTTGGGAAACATTTGCTAAAGAAAGACCATCCAAAAATTCATCTTGGGCCTCTTTTAACGGTTTCTGACATTTTGGGTCTGTATTGGGCTCCGGAGGCTACCAGGGCCCTCAAAACAATTTTTTTTTCCCGTCATTAAATTTTTATAAATTTTTGAATGTAATTGCATGCTATAATATATTTTACTAATTTGCAGAGTTGCCATAATAACTACACATATTGTAAGTGCTCAAAACTGGTAGAAAAGTTGTAATTAAAAACAATATAAAATTGGTTCTCGCAACACTCATGAGATCCTAGATCTCATTCACGGTGTTCAAGCAGATATACAAAGATGCCTCCGGGAAGTGCTTACGGGTAAAGTCAGTCGCGACTAATACTACACTTAATGCCTAATATAGCTTCAACAATGTTGTCTAGGCATCAAACCTTTAAATGAATGGGGAGTAATAAGATCACATTGCACACACTATGAGTCATCCCATCCATCCGTGTGAATGATTGCACGACATAAATCTTGATTGATAAATAATCGAGTATATAGTGAAGTTACACGCGCGTATAAGGATATTTCTTTGAGCCGGTGTCAATAATCGCATTGCACCCCTTTCAGGAATGTCTTGGTAGCACATATTGAATTCTTGCACATACATTAACACCTCTTTCATGTACCGCCGAGTATATAGAAAGGGCGAGATTCTTCCACGTACCACCGGGTATATCAGAAGGGAATGTATATAGAAAGGTTCAGTATATCAGACTGATGGTATATAGATTGGGAGACCTTATATCCGGAGTGATAAGAGACAAACGTTATCGTTGTTTTCTACAAAATGGGCACCAATGCCCCAAAATTATTTCTTCCAGATTCACAACTAATCAGAGGAAACAACTATGCTTCATGGAAGACAAAAATCAAGACATAACTTGAGTTTAAAGAGATCTCGGCTCTTGTGAATGGTACTCACCATATCAACAATCGATACAACAAAACAATGACAATTTGATAAAGCAGATCAGAAGGCCAAACTCATCATCTTGTTTGGAGTGTCTGATGATGTAAAACCCCACATTCAAGATGCCAAAAAAACCAAAGAAGCATGGGATAAGTTGAGCATAATATACGAGGCCAAAAACAAGAATGTTACACTGAATTTACAAAGTTAGTTACACACATTGAAGTTCAAGCAAAATGAGAAAATAGAAACTTTCTTAAGAAGTGTTGCAGAATTGAGGGCTTCACTCTAGCACTAGGAGAAGCGGTCGAATATGATGATCTCATTCCCATTGTTGCTCGAGAGCACTCCTTCTTCATACCGTATTTTTGTAACAACACTAAAATTGTCGATACGACAGCTTAGTTTTGAAAAATTGGTAAACCCTCTGCAACAAGAGGAAGCAATGCACAATAAGGATGATGAAGAAGAGCAGAAATTTCTTCAAATCAAAAATGGAAAGGAAAATGTAAAGGAAAACCTAATTCCTATCAAAATTCCAAACATTAGAATCAATATCACCGGGACAAACAATGAAGAAGCAATGTCCAATCAGTAAAAGAGGACATGACTTAAAAGATTCTTAGTATAATACTTACAATAAAGGTTCATAAAGAAACTCTGGACCTCCACAACAACAATATTAGAAGGGAAATTCTAACAAAAATCATGGGAAGAAAAAGGGGAACTGGAAAAGAAGACCCCATCGCAAAGAAGGAAATATTGTTGAGCAACAAGAACAAATGTTTCGAGAAAATAAAGACTACTTGTTCATTGCTCGATCATGTGAACCATCCACATCATATAGTGATGTTTGGTATGTTGATTCGAGAGGACACTGGACACACGACCAGCCAAAAATATTGGTTTATTTCAATGAGGGGCACGCCATAAAAAAATCATGTTTCGTTGGGAGATGATTATTCATATACAGTTCATGGGATTGGGAACATCTCTCTACCCCTTGGTTCACACAATTGCAAACTATTTGATGTCTTATATATACCAGGGTTGACAATGAATTTTCTTTCAGCCAGTCAACTCCTTGATCACAACCTAAAAATTGACTTTGATAGTCATTTCGGAAAGGAAACGTGTTTGATTCAAGATAAATCATGAGGATTGAAAATAGTTGCAAAATCCTCCAATGTGGGATGCATGTTCCAACTTGATTTTTTTCACAGAGATGATCAAGCACTTGTTGCTAAGAACTCCACCTCAACACATTTGTGGCATCGAAGAATTGGTCATGTGTAAGTTTCAAGTATCTCTAGACACTTAGCCGGCGTAATATGTTACATGGGTTTCCATCTCTTCAGAAGGATATAGACAAGTGTCCTCACTGCCTAGCATGAAAACAACACACAGTAATTCTAGAAGAGTACATATCGATCTTAAGGTAAGCTTGATATGGTTTATACCGATCTTTGCGGTCTGCTTTGAATCGAGTCATTTTGGATTTCATTACTTCATGATATGTGTTGACGACTATTTAAGGAGAATGTGGATTTTTTTTCACAAGAAAAGTGAAGATTTTAAAACCTTTAAGAGGTTCAAAGTAGTATTTGAGAACAAAGCTGGTCATCACATCAGAACTCTCCAATCAGATCGAGGGGGGGAATTCACTAGTAATGAGTTCAAAGACTACTTACAAACTCATGGGATTCATCAACAAATTCCTTCTCCACACACACCACAACAAAATGGTGTTTTTGAGAGAAGAAATCGTACTATCATGGAAATGGTGTGATGCATGATCAATGATTCTAGACTTGCAAAGACATTCTGGGTAGAAGCAACAAAAATAATAATGTATTTGTTGAACAGAGTGCCCACAGTTGCTCTTAAAGGAGTAACACCACAAGAAGCATGGTCAAAGTGGAAACCATATATTGCAAACCTTAGAGTATTTGGGTGCAAAGAAAGTATGTGCATACCCAAGAAAAATAGAAAGAAATTGGACATGAAGTCACGTAAAGTCACATAAAAATGTAGAAGTTAAAAATTTCAAGAGGTTCAAAGTAAAGCAGTTATGTGAGGATGATCGATGCAACGAAGAAAGATCTTAATCAATCATTCAACATGACCGATCTTGGGATGATGCATTATTATCTTGGATTGGAAGTATGGAAGAAAGAGAATCACATCTTTGTTTCTCAGATGAAATATACCAAGACAACACTTGAGAAATTTAGGATGATGGATTTTACACCAATTGCTACACCCATGGAGAACAGATTACAGTTATCTCGTCAGATCCATCTCCTGAGGTAAGTGCCACTCTCTATCGGTAGTTGATTGGGAGTCTCATTTACCTGACCTACACTAGACTAGATATCAGCTTTGCAGTAAGCTATCTATCTAGGTTCATGTAGGAACCCAAAGTGTGTCATTGGAAAGCAGCAAGGTGCATCTTGAGATATCTCAAAGGATCAATGGATCTTGGTCTAGAATACAAGAAGAAAGACAACTTCTTCTTGACTAGATATTCAGATTCATATCATGTAGGAAATATTGATGATAGAAAATCCACTTCTTCAGATTTGTATTCTTTATGGGATCTAGACCAATATCATGGGGAAGCAAGAAACAACACTTTGTTTCTCGATCTTCCATAGAAGTTGAGTATAGTTTTGTAGGAGAACCTTTTTTGAAGCGATATGGCTATGTCACATACTTTGGAAGGACTTGGAATACCACAAGACAAACCAACCACCATGTATGTTGAAAATGAAGGTGTTCTCAAACTTGTTCGCAATCCAGTTTTTCATGAGAGAACAAAGAACATTGAGGTATAGGTTCATTTTATACGTGAGCATGTGTTGAAGCACAACATCCAGCTTCAATTTTGTCCAACAGCTGAACAACGAGAAGATATCTTCACGAAGTCACTTGCACATGACAAGTTTGAGTTGTTCAGAGAATTCCTCTCCTCATCCCTTGAGAAAATGTACAATTAAGGGGGAATGTTAGGTTAATTAATTATGAATTATATAATTAATTATTTAATTAATGTTATTAATTAAATAATGTTTTTATATGGTTATATTTCTTCATAACCATCTAATTGTCTTTATGTCTGCATATACGGGTGTGGTTATATTGTTTTAACAATATAATTGTAATTATTCATTTATGCTTCCCGATTATAATATTGGAAGCTTATGTAAAACTGGAACATGGTTGCACACTGTAACTTAGTTTCTTGTTTGTATTTAGTATGTACAATACTTATAAGTATTGCAGCTCTTTCTTGTGTAAATGGTTGATTGAGTTTAATAAAGATAATCAGGATTGCACCCCTCGTTGCTCAATCTACTGATAATTTGGTTCGATCCTACATCTTGGCGTTGGCATACTATCTGTGTTTCTTTCATTTCCTTTGAGATTAATTTTTGTGTTGTGATGGTTATTTTTTCTAGTTTCCAATGGGTCATCCTGGCTTGCAGAATACCATACAGTGAAATATGATAAATGTGAAATTTGTTTTAGAGTGTAAGGAAATTGACATTCAAGAATGCAAGTATATGTAGGGAGAAACAAGTTTGAAAAATATGTGTAATATTCATTGCAAGGCACAAGGTAGATTTCATATCCATTTAGTTTCTTTTCCCACCTCTCATAAACAAGGTAGTTGTACTGAGAAGACTCGGTGATGGTTCGAGGCACAAGACTAAGAAATAAGGTCCTAATATTGATATTCAAAAAGATGAACTCAGTCATAAGACCTACTACAAATATATGAGGTTTACGGTGTTAGAGATTAGGCCTCTAGATTTAGTGTTTAGTGTTTAGGGTTCAGGGCTCATGGTTCGAGGTTTATGGTTTATGGTTTATTATTTTGGTTTTAGGGTTTAGGGTTTATAGTTTAGGGTTTAGGTCTAAGGGTTAAGGGTTGAGGGTTAAGGGTTTAGGTCGTAGAGTTTAGAGTTTAGGGTTTAGTGTTTAGGGCTTAGGATTTAGGGTTTAAGGTTAAGGGTTTAGGGTTTATGATTTAGGGTTTAGGGTTGGGGTATAGGGTATATAGGGTATAGGGTTTAGGGTTTAGGGTTTAGCATTTAGGGCTCATAGTTTAGGGTTAAGGGTTTATGGTTTAGGATTTAGCATTTAGGGCTTAAGGTTTAGGGTTTATGGTTTAGGGCTCATGGTTTAGGGTTTAAGGTTTAGGGCTTATGGTACATAGTTTAGGGTTTAGGGATCAGGGATCAAGGTGTAGGTTTCAAAGATTAGGGTTTAGGGTTTATGGTTTAGATCCTAAGGTTTAGGGTGTATGGTTCAGGGGTTTATGGCTCGGAGATTCGAGTTTAGAGCTACAAGTTTAAGGTTTATGGGTTAGAGCTCAGGATCTAGATTTAGGGTTTAAGGCTTAGGGTTTAAGGTTTAGGGATTGAGGATCGGGGTGTAGGGTTCAAGGTTTATTGTTTATGGTTTAGGGTTTAGGGTTTAGTGTTTATGGCTCAAGGTTCGGGGTTCGAGTTACAATTTTAAGGTTTAGGGGTTAGATGTCGGGATCTAGATTTAGTGTTTAGGGTTTAGGGCTTAAGGCTCGTGGTTTAGTGTTTAGTGTTTAGGGTTTAGGTTTTAGGGTTTAGGGTTTAGGTTTTATAGTTTAGGGTTAATGGTTGAGGGTTAAGGGTTTAGGTCATAGAGTTTAGGGTTTAGGGCTTAGGATTAGGGTTTAGGATTCATTGTTTAGGGTTTAGGGTTTAGGGGTTGGGGTTTAGGGTTTAGGATTTAGTTTTTAGGGTTTAAGGTTTAACATTTAGGGCTCATGGTTCATGGTTTAGGGTTCAGGGTTTAGGGCTTAAGGCTTAGGGTTTAGGGTTTAGGGCTCACAGGTAAGGGTTGAATGTTTAATGTTTAGGGTTTAGGGATTAGGGTTTAGGGTTTAGGTTTTAGGGTTTAGGGATGATGGTTTAGGGTTTAGGTTTAGGGCCTCGGGTTTAGGGTTTAAGGTTTAGGGTTTTGATTGTAGAATTTAAATGCTAAAATCTTTAGGCTGAATGCTGAAATCTTGAAAATTACCTATGTACTAACCAAATTATACTATAAAAAATTATCTCCTAAATCGTGACTAATAGAGCTGTGAGACTAGTTCCATAAGGTGCAGAGTGGCCCTAATTTCTTATATTTAATAAAATAAATTTAAAGTATAAGTTATACTTAAACATTTATTTTTGTACATAAAAGCATGCTAGAAGCACATATAATGTTCATACTATACAAAATGTTTACGTGTTTTGTGTTTTCACTTTTTCCAAGCCTTGCCTCAAGGCTTGGATCCGGTTTGGATCCCTAAGCCTAAGGCATGGACCTGTACAAACATAAAAATAACATGTTTTGTAGGAAAATGCAAAAAATCCACTTCCACCATGATAAATCAACATAAAACAATCGATTCATTTTAAAAACATTATACCATGACATAGAGGAAAGTTTCTTCTTTCTAAAACTATAATTTTCAAATTTTATGACTACTATAAGGTTTCCATATTATTTATTTTCTAACTATTCCTTTTTATATGTATTTTTTGAATTTTAAATATGCCTATCTTTCATCATGTATCTTTTTGTTTTCTCATCAAAATTGAAAAAAAACTATAGTAGCACAAACTAGGCCTAATTCTATACACATTAAAAAAATCTAATGTTTGATATTTTTGAGGTAGTTGGGGGGTTGGGGCGGAGGGGGCACGGTCGGGAGCTCCATTATTTTTCAAAAATTTAAATTTTTGTACTAGAAAAATCGTAAAAAAATTAAATACTCACTTAAAAATCTTAAAAACTCTAGCACAAACAAGATGCTTCAAGCTATTTTTATACAAAAGGGTTTTCAAAAATACTAAATGGTGCTCAAAAATGGTGGGGGCACAAAAGTCACTCTATTATGTTTTTTAACAAAAATACGAGAACTGTTGGTATTTTAGTTATTTTACCCACTTAAACTTAACCATTTTCAATAAAATTTATTAGCATAGAAACTAGACTCAAAATGCTACAATTCATGTTCATACAACATGTTTCAATTTTGAGTCTAACTATTTAAAACAACTCGTACAAGTTTAAGTGTTTTATTTTTCAGAAAAATGCATCCACTTAAGACCCCCTTTTGGCCCCCAACTTGGTGCACTTAGCCTTAGACACCATAAATATACATACCTATTCCTAATCATCCATATCCTTTGCATAATATGCCAAATCCAATTCCTAAACACATCTTAGGCCATTATAATGCCTCATCCCATTAGAATTCACTAACATCTATTTATAATTAATGTAATTAGTTTTATCATGGATAAGGAATACACTTACACTCCTTAGATAATGTAATTAGATATTTATTATAAGTAATATCTACTTATCCACTCAACCTCTAGTCATCTCCACTTCACCATCCAACTCACTCATGTTAAACTAACTCATTCCACTCAAGTTATAGAACCCTATAAAGGAAGAATAAAAATATTCACGTATAACCATCTTTGGAATAAAATCAAAAGCTAGCTAAATATTCATTGCCACTTTAATTATTATTCAAACCATCCAACTTCTCGGACCAAATAAGCTTGTTAATTCAGGAAAATGCATTCATTTACCTATAACTCATTCAAATCTTGATCCACAATCCATGACATCTCCTTTAACTATAAATTGAGGATCGTTTCTTCACAAATCACATCTTAGAATATTTAGAAATTTACGGCATTACTCTTTTTCCTCTCGATTTCCCTAATCTAATTTTGTGGAAATTGGAGCCCGATCATACGAAGGGGAAAATTTCTAAGTTAAGGCCCATAGTCAATCAGGAAGGGACACGTGGCCTACATTGAAAAGTCAATGGTGGGGCATGGAATTTCGGGGAAAGATTGGAATTTTTCCCCTTTCCAAAATAGATAAAGTATAAAAGTGAAACACACCCCGCAACTAGTCAGGTGATGCCATGTGTCGAAGAATGAAATCAGAACAATGGGCCTCGTGGAGGTTTTTGAGAATTTGAGCCTTTTGTTAAAAAGAGTTTAAATGGTAGATTTGAACTGCATTTCCTCAGCCACTCAGACGGCACCACGTGTCCGGCCTTTGGTAGAGTAGAGCATGGGGCGAGCAAATCAAGAAAATGCGCTTTTCTCCCAAATGTCAGGAAATGCAAATTTTCTCCCCTAGGCCATCGTTGCTTGGATCTTGCCACGTGTAGGGTCCAAATTTGAAGGTAAAAGGGGGAAAAGATAGCCAAATGCACTCATCTAGTTTTTAATGCCATTAATGAACTAGAGTTCTGTAAGACACAAAAATAGATCATTCTTCATTCTTTTCTCTGTATTCTTGTCGTTTCTCCATGAGATGCATTTTTGGTTTATTATGGAGCCAAATCAATAAGTTTAAAGGGATGTAAATTTTGGTTATCAGAAAACGGAGTTTATCGGGCATATGTGATAAAAAGGAGAAAACTTACTAGTAAGCACTTGAGTGCTATGAAATTGGTTAAAAGGTGGAAATGACATACCACGTGAGGAAGAAAATCATGAGATGCCCCCTGCTAAAATAATCATGCTCGAACTGACGAAATATTCCCCTTTTTGAACCTCCGATTTTCATGAGTGTGTTTGTTTCATGTCACTTTCCAAAAGTGGATCTGCAACAAACATTATTCCTTTCGGATATTCTTTTCTTGGGGACAAAGTATGGATGTATACGAATTGTTATAAATATATGGTTTTGGCCATGAGAAAGGGGATTCTGGTTTTCTAGGAAGGTTGTAAATTCTGAAGTAATTCAATACAGAATTTATTTCTTTTCTTATTTTCCTTTGTTATATCTTTCTCTCTCCTTGCTTGATTCAATGGATCATTTGTTTTGCATTCAATAGAAACTTTTTGTTCTAGTTTGTGTGAATCTTTAGAACTTTGTGTCTGTAGATTTACGCTGGTGGTGAAGTAATTTATCCTTTATTATATTTTCTTGGTTCAATTTCGAGTAGGAGATACTCTACTATCTATATTTCCCAAAAGCATTGTTGTTTTCTTCCTTCTCCCATCTCTATATTCTTCCATTCCTTCTGATTGATAATATTTTAAGTATGAAAATGTTCCAAGATATTAGGGTGTAAACATTAAGAGTTGTATATTTGTACATTTATTTTTTCTGCTTTCAATAAGGGAACCTCTCCCATTAAAGAGGAGGGACTTGTTATCCCCTGACTGTGGTTTCAACCCATGTTCTATTCTGAAACCCAACACTCTGTAAACTTTCCTTTAGAATTTGACATAGTGAGGCTTTCCATTTGATCATCCATTGATCAGAGCACATCCTTCTTCCATTTGGAACCATGTTTGGATAATCCACAATCAAATCATTCAAAGATATCCAACAAGTGTGGTACTCCATTCCACACTTGAGATATCTCAACTGACATTACAAGAGAACTTGAAGAAAGGTTTGCATTTCATTTTTATTGTTTTTTTCTTTCAGTTGTTTCAATTTTCCTTGTTAAATGAGAGTAGATCATCGTGAGTCTTGAGGTGCATATTTGAAAGATTGCGAAAGTATAAAATAAGACTTAATCCTAAATAAAGTGTGTTCGATTTCACCTATATAAAATCACTATGATTTATTGTTTCAAAGAGAGGTATAAAATTAGACCCCGCAAAGGTCTAAGCTATCATGGAAATGCCTCGTCCATAAAATATCAACAGGAAAATTTTAGCGGTGAATATTCGTAGTTTGGTGAATAGTAGAATTTTGGGAATTTGATTTTGGTGAATGCTACAACAATGGAAGTACCTAGGTTTCACCAAAAATCCCATAAACAATAATATGTCCCATCTGAATTGCTAAGGAATTTACAATCCCAATGTCTATTTTTTTATTAAATCACCACATGATCGTCATGCTGGGATTTGAAAACATTAATGTTTTACCAAGAAATTGACACACATGGATTAGAAAACATTAAAGTTTTGCTAAGAAATAAACTTGTCGGGATTTTAAAACATTAATGTTTTGCTAAGAAATCGATGTGCTAGGATTTGAAAACATTAATGTTTCACCGAGACATCTACAAAACCTTATTTGGCCAAGAAAACATTTCCAAAATTTTCTTGATATATACACAGAGATTATATTCTCCCATAATTTTTCAATTTGCATATTTGTAAAGTATTATAAAGGGAATTAGCAAATTGACATATTGCAATTTTCTTACAAAATTTCAAATAAATCTAGGTCTTGCCAAGGCCCGGCTAGTGTGTTGCAATTTACATCCTAGAAGCACTTATTGCAGGTGAGTCCTTAGTCTATTTGAGACCTATTTTCTTTCATGTCGCATTGTTTTATCTGCGATTCCACCTTTGTAAGTTATTACAAAGCCTAAACATCCTCATCCTCATAACCACTATGATTTTTTATGTCATCTAGAATAGTCCTCCACTTGCAGAGAATCATAACTAGTTTTCCTATCTTAGATACATCTAGATTCTACGTAATACACACAAACACACATATTTTTAATTTAAAAATCACTTGAGACATCTCCACGAGCTACTGCTATGTATATTCCTTGCTTTATTAGTGTATCTTCTTTGAATATTTTGTTAATGTTCTCTCTTCGCAACACATATATATATATATATATATATATATATATATATATATATATATATATATAATCGTGGTTTCACTTTCCATTTATTCCACAACCAATACCATGATCATTTATCACTGTCTACTGACACTGCCTCATCCCACAGTGGACCCAAAGGATATATAAAATGTGGTATATTCTGTAGGTTTCATGTTTTGAAGGTCATTTCCTTGAGATATTGGCATAATGACAACACGTGGTATAGAATTCCGGGAGCCGGGACCCGCGTTCTGAATTGAAAACATATCAAGCTGTGGCTCATTTCATGGGGTTCATTTCACTTTGTGAGTTTTTAGGAATGGGAGGCTAACTGAATGCTGAAAAACAATAATGTACGAAATAAAGACCATACAGAGATGTCCAAAATGAAAAATTCAAGAAATGCAAAAGGGAAAAAATTACAACAATGAACCAAAATCCAGATAATTAGCATTTGGAAAAAAAAAAAGGATAGAAATAACTGTTGTGGTAAAAGTATGACATCTTGTCACAAGCATGCTTCTTGTTACCAACATTTTCCTCACCGTAATGTACTTCAAAAATTTTAAACCATGGAAACATAATTTATTAAATGTATCTTTTTTCTTTCAATGCTACAGATTCACTAATTTAGAAAATAGGCACCTAAAAAGGAAGCTCACCCTTAAAAAAATGCTATTCCAACCCCTCCTAGTAGTGGTATTGATATTAAAAAAATAGCATCTTATTTTGACAAACCATCTCAGAAACCCATCCTTCTCTAATAGGACCATCACAATCAAGGGATAATGATTACATTCAAAATGAAAATCAGAATGAGAATATGTTCATTTTTATTTACACGATGTTGTCAATGAAAAAAATAATGAAAGGCCTCCCCTTGAAGACAATCCATTGAATGATTTTGAGTTTGACACTGTACCACCTACCCAATTGAATGAAGATGGCACCACATCACCGCCAATTCCATAGTGAATGTTGGAGGTGAAAATACTTGTAGTGACAACAACGAAGTATAAAATATACCAAGGAAAATACTTGACGAACACCTATATTTGGAAGAAAGAGAAAGGAAATAAAATGGGACTTGGGAAGGAGTTTCAGATTAGAGTGGGTTTCTAAGTTTCCATTTATTGAACCTGTTGAAAATGAGAATAAAGATAAACCTCCCAAAGAATGCAAATGTACAATTTGTTGCTGGAGATTAGGTAGGGACAAGACAATGCAACTTAATTTGGATACTATTGAGAAGCATGTAGAAAAAATATATAAAAAGATTATTATAGATGGCATTAAGAAGATTGTTTCTAGATGGAAAACTACAGATGACTATTTTCATATTAGGTATGAAAAATAATTTGAGGAGCATAAGATAAATGAAAGAATAATTGCAGTGAATGGAGGGAAAATTACCTATCAATTCAACAAGATTGTTCAAAATAGTATTTTGGGTAAAACAATTCAGCTAGCTACTATTTTTCACATTTTGAAAAGAGGTTGTCCTATAATAGATTTTCCTAAACAAAAGAAGATATTGTATTTCCTTGGTGTCCCACACTTTCCTCATTCTCACTGGTCAAAAAGTAGTGGATGGGATTGGGAAAAATGCCTAGCTATGGTTGAGAAAGAATACTTGTAAGAGAAATTGAAATCTACACGATACATATATTTGTCTATTGATGAGGTTACGACAGTAAATAATACTACTTGGTTTTGTATGCATGTGTATAATGTTGAGAATTATCCGAGACAACTTCACTTACTTCTCATTAATTAGATGAGTTATAACTCAAATTTTTAAAACGTTTGTGAGTTGATGATAAAACGTTTGAAGGAGATCGATGACATGGATGATGCTACAATTGCATCAAAGTTGGTATGTGTTAGGGTAGATGGGGCATATGTAATGCAAGGTCATCGTAATGGCCTATGTGTAAGACTCCAAACATCTCATTTCCCTTATATGATTTCCATTCATTGTATGGCTCATAAAATGAACCCAAACTTACAAAATAGTTGAAAAATTTAAACCTGTAGAAAAAGTTGAAGAACTTTTTCAAGAGGTGCATGCTTACTTCTGTCTTAAGTAATCCTAAAATTTCATAGAATTCAAAATATTTGTAGAATAACTAAAAAATGGGCATAAAATTTTAAAATATGTTGACACCAGGTGGATCTCATTGTACTAACCGGTTCATAGGGTGTACAAAGAGTATCAATCCTTATTAGGAGTGATGTGGTAGAATCACATGGAAATGGACAAGGCCTAGGATTTGATACATCATTTGATTGATATAGAGTCATTGCTGATGTTGTGTGGTATCCTTCCCATTTTGGAAGAAATGCATCATTTAATTAAACAAGCACATGAAAGAACTATCTATATTGTTGATTTTTCTAGTTTGAGGAAACGAGTTTGTATAACAATAGAATATTTGTATCTCAATGAAACTGATTTTATAGGTCCAACGTTTGATGGTTGGAATTATTTGATAAAGATTGGAAATACAAGTAGCTTTCTGAAGATCAACTGGTTTGGGAATTATGTGTTTTTGTACGTGGATATGATATACCGATTTACATGTTTAAAGTAGTGCTTGATAAGGTTGAGGAGGTAAAAGTCATAGGGCCACTGTTTGATAACATTATATCATCAACAAGGGTGAGGTTAAGAGAAATTGCAGTGTTTCCCTACTAGAAGAAATAAGGGAGAAATTTAGAAGGGATGCTTTACTTGAAGCAATGGCTATAGTAAATATGAACTTTTGTAATCCCGTCCAAAATGAAAGACATATGTAGGAAGACTACTTCAAGAGGTTGATTACATTGATTCAAAAATTTTGTAATCCTGTTGATATCAATGGAATTAATATTGTAGGTATTTTAAGCAAGGGTAGTTTGACTACTCAATATAATGAATTCACTACTAAAATAATTCAACAATTCAAATATTTGGATAATCCCTTACAGTGTGGTGCAATAACCCAGCTATGGAAATCATTTGGGGTGAGTACTATTTTATAGAAAACCATGTATGAGTTTTTCTCATTGGTTGATCTATGTCAAACAATGATTTTAGGTTCAGTTGAAGATGAGATAATTTTCATTTCCTTGGTATTTATAAATTCAAAATTGTGAAACAAGATTGACAAAAATTTGGAAAATTGTTTGAGGATTTATACATCATTGTAGAAGTGGATAAATTTCCGTAGTACGGGGCTTTGGTAGTATGGAAGTCGATTTCATGAAAGGAGAGGTGCTAAAACAATGACACAAATATAACATATGACCCTATTATAGAATTTGACTATCAAGAAAGAGATAGTCATTCTCAAAGATTTGGTGAATCAAATGATAGAGATGATCTAGGTCCATCAAGTTGGAAGCTTCCATTGGTGGATATCCCATGATATATATGTTCATATAATAATTAACATATTCAAATATTCAATACATTGTTACGAACCTCAAATAAGGATTAGCACTCACCCCAAACTCACATGTGCCTAAAGGTAATCATATTGATTCCATTTCCATTTTGATTATAGAAACATTACAAAGTCATGTTTTGATGAGTATTTAATATATTTCACATACAATGTTGTTGATCTCTTTTATAGAAAGCATACAATGTGCCTAGTTGGCTATTAAATCACAATGCATTTACATTATTATATACTTTAGGCATATAATATTTGTGGTGCTTGATTTATGAGATAGAATAAGTGGATTTTCTTGAATCATTACTGAAATGAAAATTTAAAAATAACACTATTCCTCATTCAACTTGCTTGAGACATGCCTTGTATGAAAAAATTGAAGATTGTCATTGCAACAAATGGAATTTTTTAAAAAATGCATCTAAATACACTAAAGATCAAGTCCATGCACATATATATTTAACTTGTGCACCTCTTTGTAAATTTTGCTTCAACCACAAGCAACCTAAATATCACACGTTTATTAAAGCAATAAACATAAAGGATTAATAAGACAATTTACTATTTTCATCCATGACCATGATTTCCTCCCAAATAATAGAAACAACAAAACCAAACTTCCACTTCAACTTGGAGTCGGGCTCGACAACCTGTAAAAACAAATCATCTTGTAACATTATCCACTCTTCATCTATTGGAATTGCAATTTGTTATAAATCAGAGTGATTGATATGTAACTTTGTTAACAATTCATAAGCGATAGTGAAGCTTTTCTCTACTATTGTATGCAAAATTACCGACAAGGTTATCAATGGCTTAATAGATTCAAATTTTTTTCTCATCTAGCTTGTCAAGAATTCGGTTCTTCTCTTGAGTCATTTTTATTTCATCTTCTTCTCGAATGCATCCTTTTTAATGAATTGGCATGTATTGTCAAAAGGCATTAGAAAACCAAGATTTGTGAACTCTTGTACCTTTTCATGTAGCTCCTGTAACATTCTTTGACACTTATTCAACAATTCTTGTGCTTTTCCCAACATCACACACTTCGAATGATAGATGATACCTTTATTGAGGCATCAATATAGTTTTGAATTCCTTTGGATGCTAGTTCCATGTCACTGAATTTGTAGATAGCTTCCAAAATTTTCTTTGTTGTATCCTCTCTTAAATCCATCACTTTTTTGCTACTTGTTATGTATTCGCAGAGCTTATCACAGATTCTCTGTAGATCAGTCATGAATTCAAACAATCTAATCAAATCATCAATTTTTTGGTTTATTTTCCCCAAACATTATTTGTCATATTAATCAATGCCTTTTTATGAAATCTAGATAGTTTGATGTTGGAAGACTATATTTCCTTTTTTCTTTCGCCAATTCTTGTTGCAATATTTCATTTTATTTTTTCTCATCATCTAGGCTATGTTCCCATTTTTTGACCTTTTCTTTCTCTTCCTTCACATCTTCTTTCAATTATCCCAATGATTTTTGTAATCTATCATTCTTACTTTTGTTTCCGATAACGTTTTCCTCACCTCTTCTTGTTCTACGTGTGTTTATTCATTCACAACAACTACATTCATAGAGGAAGATGATTTTATCTTCCTCTCCAACTCACATGTCCTATTAACTACTGCATTTCCTTTTGCTTTCTCATTTTCTAGGTCTGCCTATAACTTTTGAATTTTATTATTCAAATTATATGTTTCCCTCTTTGCCTTCAGTAATGTTGTATAAACCACATCATTGTTCCTTTTTGATACATTAAATTCTTTACAAGGTTTCATTTCCTTAAGATCCATTTAAAGGGAGGTCATCTTGTAGTCAATGGAAACCATTTCATTCTCTGGTTTTACATCTTTGGGCACAACATACATGTACTCTATGGTATCTGTATCTAGGTTATATGTAGGCAATACCATGATTACGGCTGGTTCTGAAGTTCTAGTAGCATGTAGAATTTTCTTCTTGTTTCTTTTATCTCTTTTTGATTTATTGTCAAACTCAACTAGGTAATCAATACTTGAGGTGTTTGTAGGAATGAACTGTTCCACCTTGAATGGAGAAGGAGTAATTGAAGTTTGGGGAGAATTTCCTTGTGGAATGGCATTTTTTTTAGGGGTGGTAGTGGCACCACCACCTTCTATAAATAGTTTCCTTGAGCCAAGAGTAATTGTACCTGTGTCTTCCTCTATCTTTTTCCTCTTCTCGTTTCCTTGTTGGAAAATAGCCCTAACAACTTCAACTATCTCTATTGTCCTCTTTATGTTTCCAATACTCTGTTGACTACTACCATCATCACTAGAACCGCCAACATTAGCAATAATAATAGATTCATGGCCAACTTCTCCTCTAGGATTTTCAATGTGTGGCTGAACTGTTTGCTGAGGATTTGAATCCAGAGTAAATTACACGGATTAACACTTATAGATGTTGAAGTATGTAGTTGTCATTTATTCCAAGTTTAAGCTCCAAGGCCTAACTTGTCGATAATTTTTCTTGGTTGTGCCTCTGGTGGAACCCAAATGCCTTGTCCTATTGAACCCAAACCACCACCACTAAAACCCAAATTTTCAACAATAACTACTCCTATAGAATATATTTGTTTCAATCCTTCATAGATAGTTTATATGTTCTAGGAGGATTATGTAATACCTCGAGTCGGTTTCATCATCACTACTTTTCTCTCCAGGATGCGCTTCATTCCACATCTTGTTAAATGATTCATCTTTTGGAATAGAATCATACTTTGAAACAGATTTTGAATGGCCTAGGTCCTGCCTCATAGACCAAAAAGTAGAAGTTTTCGACCTTGTTTGATTATTTTTTTGAAATTCATTTTTAAATTCCTTTGGCATTCTATTAGAGGACTTTTTATTATATTTTGCATACATTTTGGAAGATTGAAAATCCTCTACCTATTTTTGTGGAGGCTGAGGAAATCCAAAATTTGTGTTGACAACTCTTGAAAACTAATTCCTTTCTCAACAAAATTTCATCCATTGTTATTTTTACTTCATCCCAAGAGTTCTTGTTTTTCAATTTTTCTAGCAAGGGTTTACTTTCATGTTTAATTTTAGTGGCAGAGTTCTTGTTCACCACTACCCTTTCTTTAATCACTTCACATGGGTCATATAACCAGTGAGAGTCAACATCAAACTTAAAAATTTGTAAGATTTTATGTCCCACATAAAATGATTTTCTTTGAAATGTGAACCCTCCACATGAGAAGCTGTAAGGAAGGAAATATGCTCTTTTATTGCTGAGAAATAAAATAAATATTTTTGTGCTTTCCATCCGTAGTATATATTCCAAGGAAAAAACTCTGTCACATGTATTGGCAATTTGTAAGGTTGTACTCTTGATCCATAAAACCTTAGCGAGACTAAAATCCACTTTGTGAAGTACCGGTCTCTTAACTATATTTATGATCCTAGTTGAATGCAATCTCTACATGTCATAGGCAATCTAGGTAATGTACTTTTTGTAATTGCTTCATAAAATGGAGCCCAAAAATAATCCACAAATTGACTGTAGTCCCCTATGATCATACATCCTTATCTTGGGGGTCAACTCAATTAATGGATGCACGGCTTGTGGCTCGACCTTAGCAAAATAGGGCTCAATCGTAATTTTTTTAAACCATCTAGAAAACTGCCATAGAATTAAATAACACAAGTACATAGTGAACCTAAATGCTAATAATTTTTATGCATAGATTTTGCAATATACCAAACAAATCAGTATTAAAGGGGTGGATTAATGTAATGGATATTGTCTACCATTTTTAAGAGGGTTTAATCCAATGTCTCATCGCTATCGAAGCCAAGGTAAAATACTAACATAGAAATAGTATCCCCTGACCGACAATTTAAATATTTTAATTGTATACAGATCCTTCCCTTTCGGTACCTTTGCATCAAATGTTAATTTTTATAAAAAATAATCTCTTTCTTTTTTATTTGTGGCATGATAATCACTTGGAAAAATTTTCTAGCTTTATGTGGAAAGTTCCTAAATCTTTTCTTTCAAACCCCAACGCACTGCCAAGATTTTCCTTCATAATGTACAAAATTTCTTGTCCGTTGCCCTTTCGAACAATTACTTTTTTTGTCTCATTGTAATTTTCCGCACATATATTGATAAGTTAAGGGCAGGGGAAAACCTTGTGGAACATCATGCATCCCAATCCACACCCCCATGTTATCCAACCTAAACCTTTAGGTCTATCTGATTGCTCCAAAAGTCTACTTTCCCTCATCTTCGTCTCAGACATGTATCTAAGCAGTGAAGCTCTTGTGCTAATTACATGATCATAAATGTCATGATATTCATTAGTAAACCCAAGATTTTTATTTTTAAGTAGTTTGGCGTATGAGATTTGGGTTTTACTATTACTTTGGGATCTGTGGAGGTAGACATGCTCAGAATTTTGGATTTTGTAAACCCTCAACCCTAATTTCTTAACCCTTCTACTAAAATATTTGGGCGAAGGATTATATAGAGTTACTTATAAAAACGATAATATTTAAAGAATTAAGACTCAAATGTAGGATGAAACTTACTTGGAAATATGAAATTTTTGTGTCTTACATGGTCTACAACATCTATGAATCTATTCTATATTCTGTTGTAGTATGCCTTCAAGAAACAAAATTTTAAATGTCAACATAACTATAAATGATTAGGTCTTTCACTGTACTTTGTAGACATCAGATTTAGTCTTTAATCAAATTCCATTCGGTGGATGATAGTTGTCACTTAAGGGAGAGGAGCCACTAGTTGTGCACCCTAAGTTGAGGGTTGTACAACACCCACATAAATATCATAAAATTTGAAAAAATACCCTTTGATAGATTTTTTAATTTTTAATGTACATATTTTTTTTGAGCATTTATATTAAATGGAAAGTGGGGTTTTAAGGTATTTAAATCAAGTAGTTTTCCATACAAAGAAATTTAACGTGGACCATTTGTTGGGCATTATGTCATGCATATTTTTTCACTTATGTGGCATCATTTGATTGGGTGATTATTTGATGTGACTCATTTTATTGGCTACTTTTTTCAAATTTTAAGTGGGAAATGTACATGTACTAGTCCTTGACTTTACATCTACCCTCACCATTATTGGTCCATGCTCCATTCGAAATGTGAGTGTGTCGTGCCTTCGTCCCTGCAGAATAGAGCTGTGGCTTTGTTGATCTTAATATATCGAATGATGTAAATTATTTATCGAGATAGCCATGTGGTAGGATTCTAAGGATTCTCAAGGAAAAATAATTCCCTAGACTCCAAGCCCACATAATGAACCAATTCAATAATAAAGTTCCAGTCCACGGTGATAGGTGTGGGCATTTAATGACTTGGTTGTTGAAATTTTTGGGGGCCATTAAAACATTTAAAAATATACCCCTACTTTTTCCCATGCCACATGGAAGAATTCCATGGATTTCATTTTTTCATGCCCCCACGGACATGAATCTCCTAGATTTAGGTGGGATAAATTATAATTTCAGGTTTGGACTCTAAGATTAATTATTCATTGTTGGCCATGGACATTGGAATTGTAATATATGATGGCACCCAACATATTATATATCTATATATATCATTATATAAATATATATTTATAGTATTTACATTATTTATTTCTTAAATAAGATTCTTTCTTTAGTAAATTAATTTAAAGTTTTGATTCACAAGTAATCGTTCACATGATTACTAAGGGATCTGCCCTTTCTTGGAACCTTAATTTCTATATCTCCAATATCCTTTTCTGGCTTGGAAAATTACATAGCTGGAGTATTAATCATGCCAATCGCCTTAACAATCACCTAGTTAATGAGGTAATTGATGGCATAGATTGGAATATATTATCATTTATGAAAGGTGACACACACAAAGCTCAAGGAATTAATGGTGGCATGTGTTAAAATTTGGGCCTATATTATCGTTTCCTACTCACATTCCTCTTTCCTTACCTTTGTTTGTTCATGTTTTAGGGTTGGCAAGAGAATGGTTTTTTTGGGGTTTACTTTCATTTCTCTACACAAGGAGAGAAGGGATATGGCCTTTACTTCAGCCATTTCTCATGGGTGGCTTCAAGAGGTGTTTAACTACGATTTTTTTTGGAGGTCAAGGCCATTGAGCATGTGATAGGATATTCCTATACGCAGAATCTCACAAAGCACTAGAGTTAACTTTGAACTCTAAAACATTCGTTTGTAATTGCCTCTTGCTCCATCCATTCAAGGAGGATGTCGTGGATATCTCAAAGTTCTTTATTTAACCTATCGATCGAGTTGGTTTGTGTAAAGAAATGGATATGTTCGCGTCTCGGACCTCTCTGCTATGGGTGGAGGAAGACACTCACGAAAATGACACCAGTGATGGGAAGATTAGCTCGGAAAGTGGTATAGGAAACTACTACTCTATGTAGAGGTTGTTCATGTTCTGTTTTGGCATGGTGGTTTGGACCCTAGCAGACTTCCTCCTTTGATATCACCAATGCTTATCGACCTATGAATCCACCATTGATCACCTTAGTGAGTTTTAAGATAATGCATAGGGGCTTTTCTTCTTCTACTATGTAAGGCTATGTAGTTGGAAGGCGGTGGTCGTGGTGAGGTGGGAGGCAGTGGAGATGCAAAGAATGCGGTACTCAATGATGTGGAGGGGACAGAAAGTGGGTCTTTAGTTTCAAAATTCAGGTTCAGTGGTTATTTCGGATGAGGATTAATTCTCTTTTCTAGCTTGTTTTTTTGGTTTTGTGGTCATGTGTATTCGTTGTCTTGAAACTACTTATGTTTGTTCAAATGGAATTTCCTTCTTCTCTATGCGGGCCATTCAGTTGGGCCTTGTGTTATTGGGTTATGTTCGGTTTTTATTCGAGCATAGTTGTAAGGGTGGGGTCCCTTAACCCTCTAGTAAAAAGTGTTTAAACATCAATATATATATATATATATATATATATATATATATATATGGTTTTTGTTCAAGTATTATTATACTATGTATATATATGTTATTATATATAATAACATGCGCACATTCGGTTATTGTTTGAGTATTATTATACTATGTATATATATGTTAATTTAAAGTTTTGATAAAGTAAAAAGCTATCATAAGTTAAATTTTCAAAATACAAAACCAAATATCCATAGATGAGAATAGATAAATCGAAGTCTTTAGAAAGAAAATGAATATGAATAAAATCAAATGTTGCTTAGTATTATTTACTATTTGAATTGAAATAACTAACGAAAATGTTGTTTTTAAATAGAATTCAGAATTGTTGATGTCATTACTGATGAAATATAGTGTTTTCACATTTATATAGTGTTTACATTATTGATTTCTTAAATTAGATTCTTTCTTTCTTAAATTAATTTAAAGTTTTCAATAAATTAAAAATCTATCACCCCCACTTTCGCCCATGCCACATGGATGAATTAATATAATTTAAATACATTATATATATTACTATTTTTTTATTGTTAAAGTGGGTTGAAGGGTCCCATTCCCTTTACAAAAGAGAGAGGCCAAACCTTAGATACAACATGAAGATGCAAAAAACTTCGTCAATCATGACTATAGGGTATATCGAGAAAAAGCCAACTAGAAGGAAGGAAGACTATAGCTATACTATACTATAGACATTACAACATATATTTAGATCAAGGATTAATCCCCTGAATCAGAAGACATAGACAAAATTACAACTAGAGATCCCTGCCTCTCAACCACACCATACTCACAGTCCTAAGCAACAATTTAATTGGCCCAATCATGCCAAAGAGGATTATAAGCTTTCCCTGCAGTTTCATGGAATTCTATCCACCAAAGTGGCACTGGATTGATGGGAGAACTGAGGGCAGCCAAATTAGGAAGTTTGAAGTGCATCCTTCTAGCATTATTTTCATGATCGAACACCGCCATCTTATCTATGAAAGACATCATCTCCCCATGAAGACATTCCAATTCCATAAAGACACTCAAATCCACGCCACCCCAGAGCTTCGCCTCCTCCCCCACTTCCCAGAAAGCAACATTACACTTTTGCACTTCTGCAACAAAATTTCCATAAAAAGACGACCGAACCAAGTGGAGGGAAAGGTGTTATGTTTGTGGAGCCTATTTTCATGTTAGGCGTGGTACACCTTCTATGTGTTACACTCAAGTATTTTTACGGTGGTCCCGCCTTGCCGGTGAGTAGGTCGGGGGTTCGGGGGGTGAAGCCCCCAATCGAAGGGGGTTCAGGTAAGCCCCCAAAGCAAATTTTCATGGGTGGTTTATTAACCCATTGGTAATGGGTAATCTGTTATGGGCTGTTTTTGGGCCCATTGTTTTTCAATATCCATTTTTTTGTAAAAGCGCCTCTTGCTACCCATAGGTTTATGGGACAGTTTTGTTTTTGCCCATTGTTTGATACCCACGGTTTTGTAAAAATACTTAAGCGATTTGTCTATTTATATGGTCTTATGCATGCAGATGTGTTTTGAATTCGGGTGTGAATTCTAGAGAGTTTGTTGAGCATAGCTCCAAATAGATCTGGGTATTGTATTGAGAGAGTGGAGGCTTGTAATAAAATCTGAGCAAGTGATTCTTGGTGGATGTAGCCCAAATTGGGTGAACCACGTTAAATATTGTCTCTCTGTGTTGTGTTATTTATTCTGCACTTTTATTTGAGATCTGTAATATTTTCTGCATATTAGTTTCTACTGTTGCGATTCTGTAAGGGATTATTCCGCATATTTTATCTCTTATTTCCTAACAATTGGTATCAGAGCTTGGTTTGGTTTGCTAAAGTGTTGAATCGCAGGGAAATTTTTAGCTTGAGTGGGAGCTATGGCAGATGATGGAAGATCTAGGGTTGATAAATTCAACGGGAAGAATTTCAGTCTTTGGAAGATGTAGATGGAAGATTACCTTTATCAGAAGGATCTTTATACTCCGCTATCTGAGAAGGTGAACAAACCCTCGAGTATGACAGATGCGGAATGGGATTTGTTGGATCGGAAGGAACTTGGAACGATCTGGTTGTGTCTTGCATCTTCGATATTATTTAATGTTTCAAAGGAAAATACTACAAAATATCTAATGGATGCATTAGGGAAGTTGTATGAAAAACCCTCTACCTCTAACAATATATTTTTAATGAAAAAGTTGTTTAATATGAAGATGTCTAAGAATAGTTTAGTAGTAGATCATTTAAATGATTTTAATATGGTTGTGAATATGCTAGCTTCGGTTACAATAGAATTTGATGAAGAAGTTAGGGCTTTATTAATTCTGTGCTCTTTACCTAAAAGTTAGAATAGCCTGGTAATGGCGATAAGAAACTTGGTTCCAGCTAACTCAAAGTTGAAGTTTGAGGATGTTGTAGGGGTGATTCTAAGTGAGGAAATACAAAGAAAAAGTTCTGGTGAATCTTCTACTTTAGGGAATGCTTTGATAGTGGAAACTAGAGGGAGACTAGAAGAATAGAGGAAACCGTGGAAAATCAAAGGATCGGGCAAGGTCAAAATCTAAAAGCAAGATAGTATGCTAGCACTATGGAAAGTCTGGGCATGCAAAGAAGGACAAGAAGAAACAACGGGGAAGAAAACAAGGAGGTAAATGTGGCATTGGGTAATGTATGCGAGGATGCTTTGATTCTTTCTTTGCATAATATTACTAAATCTTGGGTTTTAGATTCAGGGGCTTCTTTTCATGCTACTCCACATAGGCATTATTTTTTTGATTATGTTCAAGGGGATTTTGGGCATGTTTTTCTTGGTGATGATGAGCCTTGCAAAGTATTGTTGGAAAAGGTTATGTTCGGAGTTAAGATGAAGAATGGGAATACATGGCTATTAAAGGATATCAGACATGTACCTAAATTAAGGAGAAATTTGATATCATCGGGGTGATTGGGAAGTGATGGTTGTCTTGTAATATTTGACTAACTCTTGGAAGGTTACCAAGGGTGCTCTTGTGGTGGAAAGAGGTAAGAAGGTTGGAACCTTGTATTTAACCATTGATAGTACTAATGATTGTAATCTTGTAGCTTCGGATGCGAGATACAACATTATGGAACTATAAGCTCGGTCATATGAGCCATAAGGGCATGAATATCATAAAGAAGAATTTTCCGGATATACAAAAACAAGTTTGGATTTCGTGAGAATTGTATATATGGGAAACAAAAGCGAGTAAGGTTTTTCAAGGTTAGACCTACGAAGAAAGAGAGTAAGTTAGAGTTGGTACATTCTGATGTGTGGGGGCCAACTAAGGTATCATTTCTTGGGGGTTCAAGTTATTATGTTACTTTTATTGATGATGCAACAAGGAAATTTTGGGTTTATTGTATTAGAAACAAATCGATGTATTTGACACTTTTGTTAAATGGAAAGCCTTGGTAGAGAATGAAACAGTCTTAAGCTAAAATGTCTCGGGTCAGATTATGGAGGGGAATGTTATCCAAAATTCACCCCTCAAGGTAATTTTGATAACATGCATCAAATTCTTTAGTCCTAAGCAAAAAGATTGATTTAAGGCCCGAAATTGTGTTTTTGGAGCCCTTTCGGCTTCTTCCTAACTCTCCCATCCAAGAAGAAAACCCAACGGGTTAGAAAAGGTGAAAAAATTGCAAAAAACTAAGCTTGGGGCTGAAAAAATGAAGAAAATCGGCTAAGTCCTAGTCCGCGTAGCAGATTGGAGCAGCCGGGACAAAAGTACGCGTGGGACGCGAAAAGTCAAATGGCCGAAAAATGGAAAAAATCGCCAAGTTTTGTTATCGCAGCGGTTTGGGACATCTGGGCCATAGGTACGCGAGGGACGCGAACCGGCTGAAAAGCCAAAAAACAGTCCATTTCGGGTGGTTCGGAGATATTTGTCCCAGGCAGTCCGGGACAGTTGGGACAAAGGTACGCGCGGGACGCGAACCGGCCGAAAAGGCGAAAAGGCAGCAAAAGAGGGACAAGGAAGCCCGAATCGGCCGAAGTAGGAGATTTTCATTTGGGACATCCGGGCCAAAGGTACATGTGGGACGCGAGGGATGTGAAAAGCTGAAACGGCCGACAACAAAGAAGAAAAGTCAACGTTTGACCCGTGAAACTTCAAACGGCCATAACTTTTGACTCCGAGCTCCGATTTTCATAAAATTGGACTTTCTGGAACGAGCACGACATCCTCTACGCCAAAAAAATTGGATTTCTTATTTTTAATGAGGGTATATATATTTAAATAAGAAAAAAATATTCGGCTTGATCGCTTAATGCTCATTCCGTCAAATGACAGAAAACGCCCGCCATACCATAAAATAGCTACCCGCACTCAGAAGGCCATAAATTTTGCATTTCTCAACAAAATCGCAGAAAATTGGTACCGTTGGAATGTGCTCTCGAGCCCGATGCACAAAAATCAAGAAATTCCATATTTGATGAGAAGTTGGTTGCGATTTTTTAGAAAACGTGGCTGTGTTCATAATAGTGTTTCATTTGGTTGTTGGGAGTGCAATTAAGAGGCATGGTCATCATTCTTTCTCTGCTTTGTGAGAACCCGGGGCGATATGGGGAGCCTTTTGCAAGTAATATATAATCATTTTACTCCATTTAATGCCTCTTACAAGTGGTTGAAGGATAGATTTCAGGA